>JAZHYW010040462.1:0-506218 GCA_037355805.1 Ixodes ricinus | reverse complement strand
ATAGCTTGGGCTGCATGGCCACATGGAAGTTGTCCAAAAGTATACGTGGTAACTGTGACTTAGCGTAACTACAGTTAAAAGTGCTCGTGTAACCAGCGTACCTTAGTGGATCTACCACCGCTCTGTCAGCTTAGCGGTGAACAGAGTACAGTAGCCACGCTCTTGCCTTCTATCCTCGACACCATGCATTTAGATACATTGAGGTTGCGATATAAACTTCGCGAGGCCTTAGCCTGAACACGCTTCGAAGTATCTCGCGTTCCTATAGGTGTTTTGAACACGTACGGCCAGAGAACGTGCTGGCGCAGAGTTTATTACTTGCATATTGCATATAACTATTTATGTATGTGCAAACAGGTAACAGCATTACTGTCTTCTGTCAGCTTTCACGGGCCTCTACGTTCCAGCGGACACTCCTCTTTGTTTCATCCTGGTTCTCAGGAAAAGGTGTGTCTGATCACTCGCATGGAAACGTCTTTTGATGCCATTTCGCCAAATACGTCTTTAGATGCTTTCACAAATTGTGCGCATTTTAAACGTGAACTTGGAACTTTGATTTACACATCGCAATTATACCGTTGCACTATCTGTGTGTTGCGCATCTTGTGTAATCACGAACGTGCCTCATATCAAGACTAAGGTCGTTTTGAGGCACGAAATTATAAAGTGTTTTATCAGTAATATTATTATTATGAATAGATTTCTCGACCTTTTTTGATTCCCCCGGGATAAAAATGCCTGGACGACATCTGTCTGGTAGCAGGAAGGATGCCATGATTGCCCTAACCTGAAATGCGAAAAAGGGAACTGGCGACTTCGCATTTGACAACAACGTCGAGCAAAGAAAATTCATTAGATAATCTCCGAAAATTTAGCCCCAAGCCCATGTTATCGAAATCGAAAAAAAAAAAAAGCTTCACGGGTAGAAAATATTTGTCTACAGCTTTATTTTGTGCTACCCTGAACACAGTCCCCAGGCAACTGCCAGCGGGGCTTCTTGTTTCGGGACCAAACATCTTATCTCGTCTCATTTTCCTCTCAGTACAGGTACGTTTCCTAAGTATTTGGGTCGCGCGTACGCTCCCTAGAATTTTGGGGAATTCATGCCCGTGTCCCTTTTCTTCGACATAAGCCCCGTTAAACCCTGATTTTTCGTCCGACACCAAATGTTGACCCCGGGAAACAGCGAATCTGTGGAAAAATAAACTCAGAAAAAACATCCCCAAATTCGAGGGAAAATAAACCCTGAAATCACAGAACCGTAATTATAAGGAATTCCTTTTTTGGTGCAGATATATGCCGTATGTACTTAACAAGGCAAAGCGGCTAAAGGTATTTTGTCTGCTTAAAAGGGCAGTTCAATGTGGGATACAAGGAACTGACCATGACTCCAGTACTGAGACTGCCAGATGACCGACCGCTAATCTCGGAGGCTAGCGTACTGTCGTTAGATGGCGCAACATGACGCCCGTATCAGTTGCCGCTACCGGACGCCTCTATATTCGCTGCCGTTAGCAGACGCCGGTGACCAAAACCACCAAAACTCTCAACCAGTGAAACGTCTTTTCTCCTTAGTGTTCACCTGTTTATGCTAAAAATGTAGCGACTTCGTTTTCTTTCAGGCTAAATTTAAATTAATCTAATTGTTCGATCGACAACCGAAAAGTCAAGAAAGCAGACGAGTATCGAGACGCTAGTAGCGGCGGCTGTCGTCTGTCGCTTGAAAAGAAGCATGCATACAACTTTTGTGACTTTATAAACATGAATGACAGTGCTGGCCAATTTGCATAACCTGCACCGTGTACACTGCACGATGGATTGCCCGAAAATACTTCCGGAAGAACAACAGTATGATGGGTCTCGGATGACCATGGCTGCTGGGTCACTCGAAACTTCTGGAACTTCGAGTTCAGACTGCCGTCAGAGTTTGCGTTGCGACGTCCACGGGTCCTTGGGTAAGTTCAAGCTATATGTACAGGGTGTCACAAGAGAAAATTTACACGGTATTTTTTACTGCAAAAATAAACTAGGCATCGCCGAACGCTCATTCTCCGCCCAAAGGTAGCGCTAGAGGTCACAACCAGACGCCGAAGTTTCAACCCGATCCGATAACTTAATCAAAAGTTATGAGTGATTTTCTGAAAATTTCAATGGGAAAATGGTGGCCGACGGAGCATTCGAACACATAGGGCTCTATGGCACCAGAAACCTAAAACGGGCAAAAATGGGCTCCATTTTCCCATTGAAATTTTCAGAAAATCACTTATAACTTTTGATTAAGTTATCGGATCGGGCTGAAACTTTGGCATCTGGTTGTGACCTCTAGCGCTACCTTTGGGCGGAAAATGAGCGTTCGGCGATGCCTTGTTTATTTTTGCGGTAAAAAAGACCGTGTAAATTTCCTTTTGTGACAACCTGTATATATTAAAAAAAACGTTTTTTTGTTTGTTTTTGTTTTTAACGGCTGGAATGCATGGTTTGTTCCTGTATCTCGTGAGTCACATCTGCGCTGGCGGACTAAAGCGTTTGCACACCCGACGCCGATCCCGCGCGGAAGCTGGTAGGTCCCAAGTGGTAGCGCATGCTTATAGTCGCAGCACTGTAGGAGTTAGCGGATGGCAGGAGTTGAGCTGCTCAGATGTCTGCTACAAAAAGAGAGTCATGATGCAAAGGAAGGGAGGAACTGATACCATAGAGATTGTTCGCAATCTAATGGCGGACACCTCCTGTTCAAACTAAATGCATGTCGCAACGTCTTTTTTTTTTTTTAATTGCCAAAACACCTATTGGGGATTCCTTCGAAACCGGGAGCATTAACACTAGCGCATTGTATTTAGCAGTTGAAAGCAGACTGTACTACATGCTCAGCCCTAAGACAATGAGAGGTTTCTCGTCCGTTATTTGATTTATCCTTGTCTCAGGGTTTAGATTATGACGGTAACCTTGCGTTGTTAACCAGTATTTCACAAAATCGTAACAATTTTTCTACGAGCGACTCCTAGAGCCGCTTGTCAAATTTTGGGGCGCGCAATTGAGCTTTCTTTTCTTTGGCGACACGGACAACCCTTCGCGTCAAAACTTCGTCGGCGGCATGTCGAAGCTTTCTGCTCATAGCGCAATCGCACCAATGCCGAAAAAATACACGCACGTACTGGCTAAACGTCATCATCGTAAGCTCGGCACGTTTTTCCAAGTTCACATGTACAACTATAGGTACCTTTGTTCAAAAATATCGTGCACGTCAGCACATGTCCGGGCAGTTAGCGGCATCCTATCGTCTTGGTAAGCGCATCCGCGCGGTGTGAGGTCAACCACCAGTATGGTGCGGGGCCCCATCGTTCCCTAGCGTGACGTCACTTGCAAGGCATGTATATATCTTTCGCTGCTGACACATAATGACAGAACTATCTTCGGGCACGTGTCAGGCATGTTCGGAGCGCACGTTTACTTTGTAGATATATATGTACGCTCCGAGCATGTCTGCAGGCAGCTTTTGTATATCGGCCGCGGTCACGACGCTAATGCATCAGACAAAAGACAGTCTGTAAACACTGTCTGAGGCGTGCTTCTTAGGCTATAGGTGGCGCAAGCTTCCACCCGTTACAAAGGTATAGGCATTACTATTCATCCATCCATCTTTTTTATATGACAGCGCCGTCGGCCTGTCACATGGGTAAGACAAACGCTGTCTGCAGCCATGTTCGAAATGTATAGGTATGTACGAAGGAAACACGTACTTCGAACATGCTTGATGAATCTTCGCAGGTTGGATGGATGGATGTTGATGGCTATACCCTTCGTAACGGGTTGTCGCTTGCGCCACCTGTAGCCTAAGTCATGTCTTCGTGTCTACTGCGAACACACTGTCTTTTGTATGATGTACGAGCAGTGGGACTTAGGCTTTAAGCATTTACATATAGTGAAATTTAGGTAAACGTTTCATCGTCCTTTGGAAGCGGAACTAGACCACAACAATTACAGAAACAGTTTTTTTGTTTTGTTTTTATGTGTACAAGTTATAATAGTTAGGTTGTGTGCATGTCTATACAGCCTAGAACTTAGTCTGCCTCAACGGGCGACTTGTCTCTCAGTTTTCAGATGAGAAATTTAGCCAGTGCGAGTACAACCGCTAGCCTGGGGTCTTTAACGTGCACCACACAGTAGTGATACACGATTTTTTATGTGTGTTGAAATGGTATTTTGCACGTCGGATTTCGCTCATCCAGAACACGCAAGCGTCTAGCCGAGTGTAACATCGTGAGGTCACGGGAGGTTGATGCGGGAATGGCGTCACCAGCGTGCATATCGGTGGCTTGGGCCAGGTAAATTTTCGCAACACCCTTTTTTTTCATCGCTCGTGTGGCGCGTGTATACAGAATTTTCGGCGTTGCTGCTGGCCGGCCGGCCGGCGACGATGAACTCTGGCGTGTTAGATGCCGTCGGCACGTGGATCTGGCCAATGTCTCTTTTCCCCTCCCCTTTTTTCTCCCCGCTACCCAAGTTGCCAGGGAAACGACGCATGCGCAATAGGCGGCCACGCACACGTGCGGTTGGCCGTACGTGCATGAAGAGCCCCAGAACGTCTGACCCAGCGTTGGTTGTTGGATTGATTCGAAATATATAATAAGCCTCCCAAACAAAAGAAAAGCTTGAAAACGACGCGCTGAAACAAGAACCGCTATTACGTGGCTTTCGATTTTGTGTGTGGCGAGGGTTTTCATCTTCTTTTTTTTGTTGTTGCATTTTGTCAATTGTTTTGCCGGAAGGGCATTTACGTTGGAGGTGATTATTTTTTGTGGTTGGTTTAGACGTGTTTTCGTGCGCACGGCTTGCGTGCACGTGAGCGTCTGTGTTGTTATTAATGGTTTCGTTATTGGCTGGGCCGGGGACCTTGTCCGTGGAACGACGGCTAGATTCGCGTACAGAAAAACAACAACAACAACAACGTTGCGTGTTTTGAAATGCCGAGCGAAGCGGAACAGAACTTTAGAAGCCGGCGACTATAATACTTCCACAAATACGTCAACTAAAACACACTCAAGCGCGCACACACATACGCACACACACACATACACCAGTGGCGTAGCCAGGGAGGGAGCTTATAGGGCTTCACCCTCCCCCCCCCCTCCCCTGAAATCCAGCCGACCCTATAATACGCACACGCATTTCGACCCCCCCCCCCCCCTTTCACCCCTTCCGCACCCCAAGTCATACATCCCAGCCGCCTCAGCCCCCTCCCTCCTCCTCCTCCCCTCCCCCCCCCCCACCCCGGAAAAAACTTCCTGGCTACGCCACTGACACACACACACGCGCACGTACACACACACGCACAGACATACACAGGTACACGCACATGCACGCACACATACATACCATAACAATCACAATTACCCACTTCCATTGTTTCCGCCTCTTCCCTTCCACGGCGAATGGGGGTCGACTGCGTCCTTTTAAATTATTCTCGCGTCCTATTAATTATCCCGAGTATATCCCCGCGGTCTCCCAAACGCCGCTGTTCCGCCTGAAAAAATTCAGCGAACGGTGATGGAAAAATAGCCGGCGCCTTCGTTGAGCTCCTATAGTATACTTTCCAAGGTCACGCACAGTTGTGTTCAGCCATGGGAGATATTTGACGCCCGAGTGCTGGTAAACCGCAGTTTCTAATGGGGTACAAAGCCTGAAGCCTGCCGTTTTCCTTAGTTCTCTCTGAGCACGGCCTTCCCTAGAAATAACCTTACATTCCGCTCCTGAAGTACACAATGCAATTCATTTCACTTCCATTTCAAGCGTGTGTATACCCTCTTTCTGCGCGCAAAATCGCACTTGAATAATCGATACTAGGATGGACTTACGGCAGTTATTTGCCTGAAACGCTAGGTGGCTTTAGTTCCTTGTCCCCACAGAGCCGGTCACGTGACGTAAAAATGACTATAGGGAGTATACACTGGCGGCCATATTTGAGGGCGATGCTTAGAGCGCATGCTCGGAACGAGCTCACGTTAATAGGCTGCTAAGACCGGCAATCTTGATGGTGTGGAATGCACGCTGAAAAAGAAGTGTGGAAGCATCGCCGTCAGCTACAGCGCTCAGCAGTCGCACACACAGCTATGGCCGCCAGTGAGTACTCCCTATAGGGAGTATACACTGGCGGCCATAGCTGTGTGCGCAACTGATGAACGCGTGCCGACAGCGAGCTTTCACAGTTCTTTTGCAACGTGCATTCCGCATCATCGAGATTGCCTGTCCTAGCAGTCTATTAATATGAGCTCGCTCTAAGCATCGCCCTCAAATATGGCGTCCAGTGAATACCCTCTATGGGGAGTATTCACTGGCGGCCATAGCTGTGTGCGCGTCTGCTGAGCGCGTGCTGACAACGAGCTTTCGCAGTTCTTTTGCAACGTGCATTTCGCACCGTCGAGATTGCCGGTCTTAGCGGGCAATTAATGTGAGCTCGTTTTGAGCATGCGCTCTAAACATCGCCCTCAAATATGGCGCCTACTTTTAACCACCGGGAGGGAGTTCGGTCACCGGAACAGCTAAAGCGGGATCTAATTTGCCTCTAGTGCGCTGGGACAAGTTGTGCCAACGCAGATCGCGCTTTCTGGGTCAATTCGCTATTCCCGTTTACATGCGCCAGATTGAGCCGCCATTGCTCGACCTTCTTTGTCTTACCGAGATGCCGAGCCACTGAAGCGGGCGTTGACGAGCCTCCACAGAGGGCCTACGCTAGGGAGAAGGACACTAGTAGCGCCTAAAGTGGCAATAACCTGTCCTGCTGTGGCAATGATGAAGTGGAGCGAGCGGAATAAGAGGAAACAAAAACTGAAGGTCGGTTATGGCGGCGCGCATGCACAGCGGCCTGAAAGCGTCTGTATGACAGCGCTAAGCAGGCTCTGCGCCGATGTGTGCCAGCGCAGGTCGGTTTTTCTATGCCTACCTATTACTCTGGATACGTGTTCAAGGAAAAATTACATCGAGCTAACAACGAACGAGAATAGAATAACATTAAACGGACAGTATGTGTCAGCGCAGATCGCATTTTCATGGGTCAGTCCGTTATCCCGGCTTTATGTTCGGGGACAAAAAACGACATGGAGGGAACTAACCACGAGCGAGGCTAGGATGACTTTAAACGTCCTCTGCGCTGGGACAGTGCGTGCCAGCGTGGAGCAAATTTTCCGGGTCAATACGTCATTCCAGCTTCGTGTTCGAGGACAACAAAGGACATTGAGTCAACAACCAGCGAGCTAGAATCAAGTTAAAAGGGCTCTTCCCTGGGACAGAGTGTGTTAGGGCAGACCACATTTTCTGCGCTTATCCGTTATTCCGGTTGTGTATCCGAGGAGAACAGAAAGAAAACACGAGAACACAGCTTTATGGTCTCGTTAACCGAATACTGAGTAAATTCGCTTTCAACGCTCTCGCTTTTTTCTATATCATTCGCCCGCATTACCCGCATTGTTGGTTTCCCATCGCACTCGCAGTGGCAGTTGGCGCGTTCGTGGCCGATATAACTGGTCTATCTATTCTTTGACCCGGACAACGCGCATATTGAAACTGTTGCTAATAATGTGTTTATACGCTGTTTTTTTATACTGTAACCGCTGGACCGTTATGTTCGACCGTTACACGTATGCTCAAGTTATAAAGCATATAGGCCCCGTGGGGCAATTTTAGAACACAAATACATGAACACCCCTGACGGGAGTTGTACCTAGGCCACAGGTGCATGGGGACAGCTAAACATTAGTTTATGAAATCAGTATACGTCATATCACGTCATAGATTGGCTCATCTGATGTCAGTCTACGCCTCATACCAGAGCACAGTTATATAAAGTGAAGCGAGCTCCTCCAATACCAGCTAGAAGACAGGGCCTGCGCACGACGTTTCGTTTGTGTATTCCCGACCCGCCCCGCGCGGCAAACAGCCCGAAGCTTGACGAGAGTATGGACCACATCACAACTGCGCCGCAGCCGTCAAAAACAGAAACCAGCAATACGAAGTTCGGTCTCTTCTTCGTTTCGCGCTTGGCTTTTCTCTGCACTCCGCAGTTGCTGCGGTATGTATTGTGGGCCGCTCACTTGGTGGGAAAACGGCCGACTGGGATCTCGATCGTGTCTAGGACATGTTCAGGAAGCAACCGATCCCGCATTTGAAGCTTGCGGCGCCCGTCTTAGTGCGGCCGACGGACACGCCGTGACCAGTTCTACAACGCGGAATGCACCGTTTTTCGTCCGTTCAGAAGTGTTCAGCCAGCTGTCTTGAATAAAAAATTCAGCCTTTCCACTCTGGTGAACAAGGAAGACCAGCGAAGCTGTACTATGGTGGGAATGAAGTAATGGCCGGCCGCAAGTCGAGAAGCCAGAGTGGAAAGGCTGGAACGGTTGCCGCCGTCGCTCATAGATGGCGGTAGCTGTCCAGAGTTTTGTGTCATCATTTGTTTGCTGCCGGACACGATCCTGGGGAGAGTAGCCTCTTAACAGCTCCGCTGTAAAAATAAAATGAAAGAGTGCGGTTAACTGTGTCGATTCACTGGCGTGTGGGCTTTTCATTTATTTGCTTCGAAGATCGCGACTATATTCTCAGTCGCGTTTGAATAGGTTGCGTGAAAATACGCCGGCGATGTAACTGTGCCCGTTTACACACCACTGTTCTTTCACGCTTGAGACGGCACATCTGTGCTTCGCATTGCGCGTGCCAAGCTACTTCTCTAGCTGGTTGTAAAACGCTTCGTACGAAACGCGGAATGTCCCGGTGACCTACGGACGTACCTCGGCTGCTCGACTCCTTGCGATGGTCTCTACACGGCACATGAAGCACGATTGTCCAGAGAACTCGTTATTGCACCTCAACGTAAGCGGTCGTAACGTAGGGTGATGCGATTATCATAACGCGGCGGAATATACGTAAATTTTGTTTTTGCAAGCATCACGATGTCCATGCGAACCTTTGAGTGCTGGGACATCATCACTGTCCTTCGAAAGTGGCTTGCAACCACCGCTGCCTTTGTGGCTCATCCATCAGGAAGGCAAAAACTCGTATTCCGTTATGAGACCCGGGCTCATTTGTTTTGCAGCCCTTCGCGCAGTAGTGGCTAGTCATTTTCACTCATGCATTCGACGCTGCCACGTGAATGTCTAACTTCATCGTCTGCCACAGAAATGGACACTGGGCGTGAGCGTCTGTTTCTACAGTGGTTGTCCGTTTCTACAGTGGTTGTCTATTTCTACAGTGGTTGTCTGTTTCTGCAGTGGTTGTCTGCTGCCACCACAACTGTAGCAGACGATGTAGCAGACGAATGGCTCTCATATCGGGCTACCTAGGGGGTGCTGGGTGGATCCTCTACAGATAACGTTTAGAGGAGGAAACGCGCAGGCCTTGTATTCTAGGTTGTGATGGCTCCTCTGCCAAACGAACTCAGAGCCGGCTGGCCTCGATTCGGTGCATCGCCATGACTCCGAGGCGGACTACTGTTGAGCATCTGAAAGCAGACTGCCAGCGTAGGGAGCTACAGTTGGAACAACATAAAAAAATATTCCTTATCCTTTTGTTAATGTTGTTTTTATAAAGAAGAAAGAAAGAAAGAAAGAAATCTGTTTCCGAAACGTGTGTCTAATAAACTTGTTGCTATTCACATTTATATCAACGTTTATAAGTTCTCGATGAGAAATATTTCGAAGCACACTCACTTTCTTGACAAGCAATGCCCTTTAGAGCGACAAACAAGAACAACCAACACCAACAAGCGACAAACACTTGCAGCGAGCACGCGAAAGTGTCTTTGACAGGCTCGCCATCACTCCTGCTTACTTCACGGGCACCGAGAGACTGCAAGCCTGCCAAAGGTATACCTTCGCGTGCGCTGCCGCACCTGCGTAAGGCTTGTCGGTGGCGGTGGTTTTTGTTTGTCGCTCTAGTGGGACCTGGGCACTTGTCCCAGTGACTTTGTTGGTGCTGTTGTTGGCGGTTGCTGCGAACGCAACCGCTGTAAATGTGTGAACCTGCCTTGAAGGGGTCATGAAACGATATCGGGTTGGAATGTTCATGACTTTGCAGAGGCGTACTGGTCCTAGTCTGGCCCAAGTATATACTCGCACAGACCGCCACTGATTCAGAAGATTCTTTGTTGCGGTGAGATTGCGAGGATAAAAGAGGACTATTTCTTTCAGTCTTGCCTGCACAAAGCTTGATGACGTAATTGCGGGATCGAAGCCACCCGCCTGTCGACAGTCGAGCGCGGCTCATGGACTGGACAGAAGAGCTGCGTGAGCAGTCGACTTCGGCTCGTTACAATCAATGCTTCGGCGGACAATAGGGTAGTGGCTCGCGTCCAACCACTGCGGTGATGAGAATAGCTGAACTCTAACAATGCCTGGAGTTCAGCACGCGTTTTCTGCTTTGCCGACCCCAGCGCGTGGCTATGATTAACGTTGGCGGCATAGCATATAGTCACCAGATCGCGTGGCCCTTTTCTGGTCAAAGTGAAGGGGATGAATGACGCTCATATTTCTCTAATTTTTTTGGCGACTGTCATTGCCTAGAAAGAAGTACTAAGACAAATTTACTCAGTTATTAACCTTCGGGAGTGATTCTAAGTGATATGTAGGGAAAGTAGAAAAATCGTTTCATGGCTCCTTTAACAAATGATGGCATCCATGTTGATTGCAGCGGTTTAGATTTAACAAGAGATGGTGCTGAAATTGGTATGTGGCTATTTTAAAACTCCGGTGTTTTCTCTTTTTATTTAATATGCAGGACATGTCTTGTGGTTTTCATCTCACGAAAGTTTATTAAATAAAAAAACGCGACAAAAATACCAGGCCGACGGTTTGATGAACTTCGAATATGCGCAAACAAATAAGCTATACGGGCTTACATAGCGCTTACACAACGGTGGCCCGTGTGAACGCTCACTCATCGCTTGGTGCCTGCTCTATGAATAGGGCCTTTTCTGGCGTAAACGCCGGAGTATGCGTCACGCAGACCGGGGTTTGCTTGTTTACGAAATTGTGCCTCCTGACACTCTTAACCCTTTTACGCTACCAGCACCGCCCCATTTCATTCCTCGGAGGTGGTTTTTCAGCGGCCAAAGTCGTCGAGTGCCTTCAGCTTTTGCGAGCGCACGTTAGCATACCTCCATGCCTTCCATTTTTGGCGCATCGACGATGCTCATCCAGATCGAAACGGGCGGGGGTGGAAATCGAACGCGGGCTGCCCGGATTGTGTAGCGTGAGCTTTCGCTTCAGTTCGCCCAAGTGCGCTGCGTCGGCTACTTATTTCTCCTTAATAGCGTTACCGTAACACTGTTAGCGGCAGGGTAGTATAACGGTAAAGCTATAAAAGGGCACCATACAGCATTGTGTGATTCATCTCTTGTACACTAATCAGGCTGAAGTGATTAGAAGCTCGTATTACTAGAGCGCAAGACAACGAAGACGACTTGCTGACGCTTCAAATATACCTTGTTTAAAACCCTTTTTAATTTCTTTTCTATAAGTGCCATCGTACTGTTACAACAAAAGATGCTTGCGGAAAAAAGCGGTAATCTGGAAGGTCATCTGCATTTGACCGACTACTCCGGAAGATTGACAGAGACCTGATTTTGATTTGTCGGCCGACAATGATTGGTGTTTGTGACGCCAGATGTGAAGCAGACGACGATGGCCCGTTCACACGCTTCGAGACCGATTTTTCACCACCGCTTCGAACAGCGAAGCGGCAGACCAATCGCAGCGCGACGCTGACGTGACGTCGGTGACTTTCGAAGCAAGGTTGCACCCGTCACTGGAGAGGCGTCCTGGGTGCTGTAGTTATAGCGCTGAAGCATCAGCAGACAAATCGGCGAAGAAACACGAGGTTCACGTCCATCACTTGAATCCATCGCGAAACAAAATCTAAACTGGCTTTGTTCCGGTGCAGGTTTGAGCTGCGTTTGTGATTTTGTCGTCTTGTACAATATTTTATTTCCTCTGTGTCTCAAGGTTTAGATTATGCTGTTCCATAAACAGCTCGCCTGAACAATTTCGCTTCTTGTAAGCTATAGCTTTCTTGATATTCGAGATGTCAAAACCAGTCGCTGTTTCGAGTTTTCCCGTAGAACATCGGAACCCTCCTCCGATCGCCCGCAGTGACAGCTTTTGTACCCCCTTCGACATTCGCATGAACTGCTGAAAGTTATCGACACTGTATACATGACCGCCACGTAGGCCAATACAGACATCGTGAACCTAATCGCGTAACCGACACATTACCGTTGAGCTGGCGGAGCACCCAAGATGCTAGTTCGACCTGTGACGTTTCTGCAACCAAAGGGAATGAAGAGAACCTACTCAAGGAATAAAGTGTACGCACCAGTAATTCATGCGAATGTTTTTTTTAGCTTAACGCCAAAAGCAGCAGAATCAATGCACGTGTGACGAGAGACGAGTCCGCCACTAACCATACCACAACGGGCCTTCACCAAACAGATTTCCCGTGCCACCAATGCCGCTTACTACACTCTTATTCCACTAATGAGGTCGTCTATTCATACAGGAGGGGTCCACTTCTAAGAGAAGATCGGGAACATCCCCTTCTGAGTCAGCAAAGCGCGCCTAGCTGGGTTTGGCTCGTGGGCGAAGTCAAGGGAATCTAACGAGGGTAGAAATTTGGGCAAGTTGGTGATTCAGAATGATTAAAGCGCTACAAGACGACGGACACAGAAGACACAGACGCAGCGCTTGTCTGTGTCGTCTTCTGTGTTCGTCGTCTTGTTGCGCTTTTAATCATCAAGGGAATCGCCGGCGTGGTTTTGCGGGTCCATGTATCTTCTTTTGGTGCCTGAACTTGCAATGCGTGCGAACAACCCGAAGAAAAATTTAGGTTCCAAACCTCCCGTACCAAATTAGTAATTACCTAAATTTTTTCGCTTTGTGTTGTAAACTAGATTGGATTTTGAATTGTAGAAGAAGGTTGCCAATGGCGTCTCGGTGTGTCTGAACAGGGGTCGCTCCCGAACCGCATCTGCAGCCGCTTCGTAAGCGCAGTCCAACCGCCAGTGTGAACGCGTCATAAACCGTCGTCTGCTTCTGATTTGAGTGCTTGATGCGCTTATCCGGAGATGGTGCCGCGAGCTCGGTTTTTGTGCGACCTGAGCCAATGCTTTTTTTTCTTTTTTAGGAACTGAGTTGTTTTTTATAGTTTTGCGAGATAAGATACCGCTCTAAAACATACCTTTGATGAAAAAATTCCGAGTCGTTACGCGCATCGACCAATTTTTCCGGCTCATTTCACAGCGACTCTAACGATACATAACACCATATATATTGCCAGATTTATTGCATGGAGTACTAAACCGGCGGTGTTGTCTGACTTGAAATAAAACTGTATTTTCGCTGTGGATGAACAATTTGTCAGTGCAGTACGTTCGCTAAAGTGGAGGGTCTCCAACGTGTGCGTAGCCACCATACAGAATCGGAAGTGGCAGGGTTATTTTGATGTTAAAATTAAACTACATCATAATTCACTTTCGCGAAGAATCTCGAAAATCAATGAACAATGAACCAATGAATGAGGCACACGCCTCTTCCGTCAGCGTGTTTGTCGATACTCGCATAATAAACACAAACACATCAAGGGGCTTTAAGTCTGAGGTAGACGCCATACATCTGCTCAATCATATATCCCTGTGGGCATATCCAAGGTAGCATGGGCAGGCATCGTACTTCCTTGCCTGCGCAGTAACGATTACACGACCGCACGACGAAACGATTAGCATCCAGATGAAAACTGGCAGGGGCGGGGATCGAACCAAGGTTTCCGGGTTCCGCACCGATCGCTGTTGGTTTCAATTTCCGCTCCTGCCCGCTTCGATTTGGCTGCATGAGCATCGCGCGCGGTCGTTTAGTCCCTCCCGCGTGATGCACGTCTGAGTCCACACTCGGAATGCACTGGCTAAATTGCTCATCCTAGCAGCGATAGCGTAAATTGAGTGTCGCCATCAGTCAAAACTAAAACGCCAGTGGCAAAAAAGAAAAAAAGTAGTCGTTGGGACAGCGTGAGGTTACTTTGCCAGGGTATGACGACATTGTTCCTCGCTGGAAGTGAGAACTTTAGCCAGTGCAATACGACTGTTATCAAAACTTGTTTTAACGCACACTCTTAAAAAAAAATCAGATTGGCAAAGGTTTTTTGACACCCCAAGGACTCTTTCAGCTCGCGAACAACGGTTTTCTCCTCAAGCACTATCGCCCCCTGGTGGGCTAGAAAGGCAACTGGGCGTTGAAAACCTCATTCGCATCAAAAAATGAGCTTAAAAAATCCCTAATTGTGTAGTCACACGGCGGACATGTACCCGTACAAGCTCCTGCGAAATCGGTGACGTCACCTTTTTTTGCGGTTTGAAATCCGCCATGTTCCAAGAAAAAAAAGCATGCAAAACTCGACAGCTGGTCCGCGGACCACAGGAACGTGTCCAGAGACAAGTCCGCGGACCTGTTGAATGTTGTGTATCACGTGGGCGAACGTCATAAAATAGGTCCGCGGACCTGTCGTACCACGGTTATCGAAACGTTAAGCCCGTTCAATTGCCACTTTTTCCTGGTCTGGCGAGGTCCGTGCCAGGTCCGCAAACTCGGCTAACGCGGAAGGAACCAATCGTGCCAAACTGCTCGCGTGACAACTGGCTGCACAAGTCGTTCCTTTTTTTCTTTCTTTCTACGGACCACTTTCAGCGTTTGTTTTATAACTGCCCTAGTTACAGGAGCAATGTCAAATGTCATTAAGCCAAGGACAGTACAATAAGCCGGAGTTTCACGTCGGCGCCAACTATCATTGAGCCGCTATAACGATCACTGAGTTAAACTGAGCTGGCCTACCTCAGTTAACTGGTGGGGGTTCGCCCCAATATATCTACTAATGGTGGCGGCGTCCGCCACATTTCCGTCGATGACCAGTTCTAACGAAGCACTTACTATTGTGGAAGATTGACGGGGGTATCTCTAAAGTATCGTATCAGCAAATATTGTCGGAAGAGGGATCAATCGGGGCCGGAGCTGCCGCTAAAATGACCACAGCACGTCGCGGAAGCCCACGCTCGACAAGCGCGGCGATTGTGATGTCGGTGCCGATAAAACTTTCGTTATGTGTCTCTCGCTTAAATTCGTGTTAAAAGTTTTGATTGTCGTTTCTTTACTTCAAAAAAAGAAAAAAAAGTTTATATTGAATAAAAAGTATGCATATACTTCATTTGCATCACCTAACGAAAAAGGAAGAATTGTGACGTCAGTTTTGTCTCGGTTTCAACTGGTATCGAATTTAGAATTGTAAGGCCTACGTACTGTGTAACACCTGGTAACACCGGACAACTTGGTTGAGCTCGATGACAGTTGGCAGATGCCAACAACCGTTGGCTCAATGATCGTTGAAACGGCTCGGGTAACAGGGGTGTTACTTGACTGTGTTTTATCCAATGATTTACACCAGTTGACACCTTATTGAACCGAACCTGTTCATATGATATTTCTTGTAATTACTGTGTTCGTCCCTGCCGCATGTAAAGAAACTTGGAAAATCGACTGTGTTTTACGCCCTTTTTATTTTAAAATTCAGACGAAAACAAACACTAATACAAAAGGCAAAATTTGTTAACTAAAGCCGGGGTCACACTGCTTGTACGTCATACAAAAGAGCAGTCTGCATACAGATTCGAATGCGAGTCACTGCGAGGTCCGAGCTTCGAATGCCGCATGGCAATGAGTTCAAGGAGAAACTCGGCAGTCGGCATTCTAAACACGGACATGGCGGTCAGTCGTGTTTGCAGACTGTCTTTCGTATGATGTATCATCAGTATGACCCCGGCTTTAAAGCCCCAAGCGATAATATAATACTTACGTATGCAATCTCATAGCCAGATGTAATAATGAGTGTCACTACCACAAGGAGAAATCGGGTGGTCATTGATGGCTATCAAAAGTAGTAGTGAAACGTGGAATGTACATTTTATTTTGGGAAAACGGTAAATGTGCTTAGATTCCTCTTTCTAATTAGATTCATCAGAGGATTATTTCTCTCGCGTTCTGGAAATTATCTTTATTTTGATTTAACTCTAATGTAAATTAAACAGGCAAATAAATGCTAACTGGGAAAAATGTACAATGCGTTCAAGAATAAATGCTGTGAAATCGGCTTGACTTTGTAGATATAAGTTCTCTTCCTAAACATGTTTATCGCTTGCGGAGCATTAGGATTTAGGTGGGATAGGATTCATAGCTATCTGTTCTCCGATGGTCTAGGTGACATTCAATTAGTTACACACTTCCATGTCACACCGAATAAAACGTCTTTCGTTTAGTTTTTAGATGTGGTCCGCCATTATTTTTTGTAAAATTACCAACCACATTATCAAAAACTCTTGGCCGCGAAGCTTTCGATAATTTTATTGAAGACATTGGTGCGTAATTTCCATCCGGAGGCTTAATATTTGTCTCCAATATGCTTTCTATTAAGTGCCCGTTTCCGGCTTGAGCGGCGTCGGCGTCGCCGTCGCCGTCGGCGTAACCGTGCGGTGCATTATGGGAAATGTCCCATAATGCACCGTGCGGGACCCTCGTGACGTCACACGGGGAGGAGAAGGGAGAGAGGACGGGAGGGAGAGGAGGAGGGCGAGAAGGGGAGAAGGGGAGGGGAGGAGGAGGAGGAGGGGAACAGAAGAGAAAAGGGGAGGAGGGAGCGGGAGGGAGGATGAGAGGAGGGAGGAGCTTGAAGGATGAGGGTAGGAGGAGGAGCTGAAGGAGGGGAGGAGGAGGGAGGAGGGGTATACCACTCTCCCTCCTCCTCCTCAAGAGCTGCGCTCTAATTCGGTGTTACAGGGTGTTGTAAACGTCTTTCTTTTTTTTACTTTTCCTGTTGTAAGTCAAGATGTGTCGCTTTTTTTTAAAACAACGCTTTATTTTATTTTTAAATATGAGACAAATATAACCGGGCAAACAGAACTGCGCGGTTCACATGAATCAATCAGCGTTCAATGATCTCACCTGCCATGTAAGGTCCATAGTCCATACCGACAGAAACAGGCACTGCATTTCTTCGCTGAGGCCAAAGTTTGGCATTTTATATCGTTGTTTCGGTGCTGATCGTATTGGAGAGGCACTGCAGCAGACCTTTTGCTAAATTACCCAAGGAGCACGCTGCGTGTGTAGTTTCACGCGCTTCACGTGCTGGCGTCTGCAGCAGTAACTGTTCTAAAGCAAATGGCTAAAACAAGTGGCATCTTGCACGCGCATTCGTCAACGCTTTATTTTGGTTATTTACTTCGAATCTTTTATACGGGGAAGGCGAGCGCGTGTGGCGCGTGTACATACATTCCCAGCATTCTCGTTGATGCTTGGATAATTTAGTGATACGTCTGTTGAAGGAATTCTTCCAGGAGTAAAATGAGAAAGAACGCCGTTTCGTTATGGTGGGCTACCATAGTTTCGTCGCTAGGGCCCTTCATCTTTGTCTTTTTCACTGGCAGATTGGTCACGCGCTAAGTCCAGCGTCAAGTGCGCTGCCTGGTGATTTTTGTTTCAGCCTGGAGTGCAAATAAAGCTATGGGCGCAAGGTCACAACTTTGAGAAGTGCTGATCTTGTTTGGTAGCACGTGCAGCGAAAGCAGCAACCGAAGCTACGAGCTCGGACTCGCAGTCCTCACCCAATACCACCTAGAACACAAGGCCTGCGCGTTTCCTCCTCTAAACGTCATCACTTAGTAGATCCCCTCAGCGCCCCCTAGGTAGCCTGGATGAGCACCATCGTCTAGCTACATCGTCTGCGAAGCGTCGTCATGCTCCATCGCCTGCTTCAGTGGTTTGCGTAGCAGACAAGGAAACAGACGCTCGCGTCTCGAGGTAAACGACGAAATGGTTAACGCCGTTTCGTTATGGTGGGCTACCGTAGTTTCGTCATGGGGCCCCTTCATCTTTGTCTTTCACTGAATTGTGGTCACGCGCTAAGTCCAGCGTCAAGTGCGCTGCCTGGTGATTTTTTGTTTCACCCTGGAGTGCAAATAAAGCTATGGGCGCAAGGTCACAACTTTGAAGTGCTGATCTTGTTTGGTAGCACGTGCAGCAAGCAGCAACCAGCCCAAACCGGACTCGCAGTCCTCACCTCGTTCCACGGTGACCATGGGATTCAGGGCCAGGTCCGTGGACTCAACCGCGGACTTGCGGATTTCTGCGTAATAACGTCAAGGCCACGTGATGCGGACATTTCTCTTGTCCGCGGTCCTGGTTCCCTTAATTTGTCCGCCGTGTGAATACACCTAAAGGTTTTTCACAAAGAACCCTTTTAGTGGTGCTTAACATTGCTTAAAATATGGACAAGCTGAAGACCCCATGGAGTCTTCAGCTTGTCCATTTTTTTCCGCTTAATGTTAAAAGTTGAAAACTGAATAATAATACTTGATGTGTAGTATGTTGCCGTGTGGCAATTGTAAGGCTGCAGAGGCCTTGTCAAGTCAAACTTTTGACTTTTTGCCCCTGCAGCCTACATCAGTTTTTGATGTGATATAAAGGATTGATTGATTGATTGATTGATTTGATTGATTGACTTCTTTTACGACCAGATTTTTTTTCGAGTGTACATCACGCGACCGCACGACGGTGCGATGCCCGTCCAGATCGAAACAGGCTGGGATAGGGATTGTATTCAGGATTCCTGGGTTTTGCAGCGCGAGCTCTGACTCCACAAGGCGAGCGACGCTGGTCCCCGTGTTAGCCTCATAATAGGCACTTTTGGAGTAAGGGACCCGAACGCATTGAGTCCCCCGAGCAGTTTGGGGCGTCACATTGCGCAAGCGCAGTGCGACGCCGCAAGCTGTTTGGGAAGACTTGAAGCGTTGTGGCCCTCAATACTCCGAAACTCTCGAATCACTTGTATTAGCGTAACGATACGCGGAAGCGTCACTACTCCGGTGTTTCAAAGAAGATCCATTGTGAGACGACCACCAAACATCGCGGCTCCGACAGCATACCAAATAGCGTAGTATTTCATTGTCGATTCGATCCCATCTATAGTTCCTGATAAAATACTCAAACATCTAGTTTGCCGTGTTTAAAGCGGACGACACGGCGGGTCTCAACGCGGACTGCACGAAACGTCTGACGTCTGCTGGTACTTTTTCCCTCTTCTTATTTTCCTTTTTCTCTCTCCCGCTAGTGGCGTGTTTCTAGTCGGTTTCCCTTTGGTTGTGTGCTGCTCTCTTATTATTTTTTCTCACGAGCCTGCGTGCCACTCAGAAAACCGTGAGCGCCAGCGCGAGGCCTTGATCTTTCGGCGGTCCTGCCCTGGAGCTTATTGACTCTGGGCCTCCCCGTTGACGGAATCGATGGCGGAGGTAACCCGGTTCCTTTGAGTCAAGCTCGCCTTCCTTCCGCCTACCCTGTCCTCTTTTTTTTTTGTTGCTTTTTTTGTTTGTTTTGTTTTTATAGTTACGTCTTTCGTCACATCCGCTTTCCTGGTTTCTTTCTTTTTATGTTTATGTTTTTTTTTCTTTATTATTTGAGTGCCTCTGTGGTGCGGGTTGGGGAATTAGGTCGTGTTTGGTAATGGCATTCGGCATGGTGATTGGAAGGTCAGCTCACCGATATTCAGACATTTAGGGAGGGAATTAACGTAACCGAACGGACGGACATGACTCCGTACGGAATCGTATAGGCACTTCGCTCATCGTGATATTAACCGATATTATACAACGTTTTCTCCACTTCCCTTCACATTTTGTCTACTAAAAAAAAAAAAAAGTGACAGTGTCGGGTAGGCGATGCGGGAGAGCGCGCGCCAAAATTTAAATGGTCAGTGAACTGGTTCTTTCTCATACTTTGGCTTTATACTGTTCCAGAATGTACCTTTCACGTTCGTAACCCATACTTCCTCTCACAAACATCGCCAGTGCTGACAAGGCCACAGGGGCAAGTCCGTGGCTTGGGAGAGCGCCCTCTATGCGTGACCTCTCGAACAAAGTATATTCTTCTGAGCTAGGCTCACGCGCCCGCGCTTTTGTCTGCGGTGCAGACGTCATCGTGGGGGGCAGGTCGGGAACGGAAAGGGCGTCTCTTTCGGTCCTTAACACCCACTTGTTGCCTTTCTTCCTGGCTTGGCTGCGCATTAACATTCCAGTCTCAAGAGACACCGAAGCGTAATCGGCGGTGTATTACGAAGCTCACACTAGAAGCGCGGGAAAGCTGCCTCTCTGCCTTGTTCATCTTGTAAGTGACTATAATAAGATGTAATATACAACACATCAGAGTGTTTCTCGCCGACGCTACGAGCTGGTGGGATCAATCAGACAGCGTTATAATGCCGACCATCACGGTGTTCGCTTCGTTTCTGCACGTGTTTTATCGTCGCTCAACCAACCAGAAAGAGAAAAGGTCCGTGACTGGCGCTTTTGACGCTCCTTGGTCGGTTCCGTTACCTCATAGCGTCGGCTGCGTCTACCACAAATGTGGTAGAAAAACTAGCAGCGTTTGTTTCTTCGTAGCCTCTGAGATTCTTGGAAGAGGCCACGGTTCCCTCGACTCGCTTCCAGAACAAGCGGCCAGACCGCTTGCTGGGGGGCTTGCTGCACAGCGAAAGCTCTCGTGGAATTGGTTGTGATACATCGGCATCATTATACAAGACTTCCACGTGACGTCATCGAACCATTCCAAGAATGATTTCTAAACGTTCTTTGCAAGAAAAACGTATCTGGCGGCTGGAATTGTGTCAAGCAGAAGTTCGCGCGCAGCAGAACATTCATTCACAATGGCCCTTGACGCCACGTCGGGGCCAGCCATGTATAGAGTATTCACTGGACGCCATATTTGTGGGCGATGTTTAGAGCGCATGCTCAGAACGAGCTCACATTAATAGGTTGCTAAGACCGGCAATCTCGATGGTGCGGAATGCACGTTGCAAAAGAACTGTGGAAGCTCTCCGCCATCAGCGCCCGCTCAGCAGTCGCGCACAGCTATGGCCGCCAGCGAAAACTATGGCGACGTCCGCGATCGAAAGCGTCGCTGTGATCGGCCTTCCATTAGGGTGCCTACATGTCTGTCTGTCACAGGGTGAAGACATCCAATGTTGCACTGAATGTGCCAGCGCGTGACGCTCTCGCGCACTCGGTGCGTGACTTGGGCGATAAAATGGCGTCTATGCATTAGCCAAAGCTGCGCGCTCGAGCTGAGTGACACCGTATTGCGCGCACTTCAAAATGCATAAAAAACGATCGGGCGTGAAAATGGCTGAGATGTCACCACTCAAGCAAAAGCGCCCGCGTGTGAAGGCACTCTACCTTCCATTAAAGCCCCCTTCCATGATTGGCCGAATTCTGACTATGACATCAGCAAAGGAGTTCTCTTCGACGGAAATACGAGGAGTGAAAGAAGGAAGAACTTCAATTTTGGTGCAGTTGGCTGGGTTGGTTTCAGAGCGAAATGATTTCAAGCTTCCACCACGCTCAATATATACACCATAGGACTTGTTCGCAAAGTAATGACGTTACGAAAGGGAACCATAGTAGGGAGCCACCAAAACATTTCGCCGCTAATAGCAGGGATTCACTGGACGCCATATTTGAGTGCGAGATTTAGAGCGCATGCTCAAAACGAGCTCACATTAATAGGCTGCTAAGACCGTCAATCTTGATGGTGCGGAATGCACGTCGCAAAAGAACTGCGGAAGCTCGACGTCAGAACGTGCTCTTTTCGCCCTTTTACAGCTCTAAGGGCGAATAGAAGGTATTCACTGAAGACCATGTTTGAGTGCACTGCTCACTGGGCATGCTCAGAACGGGCTCATGCTAATAGGTTCCCGAGACTGGAAATCTTGATTCTGTGGGACGCACGTTGCAAAAGCACTTTGGAAGCTCGCCGCCAGCAAACGCTGAGAAGCTATTGAGGAGGAGATCGAACAGTCACGCCTCTGGCGGACACGCTCAGCTGTGGGGACAACCAGGACAACAAACCGAATTTTCTTGTTTGTTTTTGATGAGCGATATCGATGGTGACGATTCGAATGGCCGCTTCTCGTGAAACAAAGCACTGGTAAAGTGAAGCGCTCGTGTCCAGACCTTTGCAAGGCGAGGTTCAATTTTTTTGTTATTTTGTGTTTGTAAACACCGGGCTGTGGGGATAACAAGCTCGATAAAGCTCCCCCTATAGTTCGATCTCCTGCCAATACCCCTCAGATAACGTTACGTTGGTACCCACTATGGTTCCCCAGTGTGAAGTCACGACCAAGATTGTGGATTTGCCAGCGGCAATTTCAATGCTGCGCATAAAAAGGCAAGGGGAATCTTGTAGTCGTCCCGTCCTTTAAGCGGTGTTCACACGAGGAAGAAATCCCGGGGATTTCTCCCCAACACAGGCATCACGCGACGAAAACGTCAGGTGTTTGCGATGCGAAGCTGTGATCGTCAGTTCCGCGGCGTAGAAACGATCCCGGTTTGGTGGCGGAAAAAAATTTAAATGATAATTTTTCGTTTATCGGCGCTTTGATGTCAAGTGCAGAGGCCACTAACTTCGTCGTTTGAGATGGTGTCAATGATAAAAAGAGCTAAATTGGACTGGAAACGATAGCATAACCCCCCCCCCCTGGCACCTCGCCGGTGTGAACGACGATGGTGAGGGGGCAATTGCGCCAGCTGTCGACGACACGCACGTCCCTCAGTAGATTCCTTCCCCCGTGCGAATACCGCTTAAACCAACACGGTCAAAGAGCTTGACAGCCTCGACATTTTCTTTTATATTTCGAATAATGAACGTAGAATTTATAATACTCAGGACGTCATAGTGAGCGTTTGACCAGTCGTAGAAGACTGACAACAACGACGCTTTTAGTAGAGCTCGTCGCCAATAGAAAGAAGAGTTGGGGAACTCGAGAAACAACAAAACGCGCCTGCACCACAAAAAAAGAAAAAAAAAAAGACGATGGCGGCAAATAACGGCACAACCGTTTCGTCTACCACCTGTCTTGCTCTCACGCCCTTTATGGATGACAACGTCTGCCGGACGGGTCCGTCGGAAGCGCAACCAAATTATAGTTCTGAGGACGGGACGGTTTAGAATATGCAGCGGCTCTGGAACACCGGAAGCCTGTGAAATGCACCGATCGATGTACCTTTAATCCAGCCGAGTATTGAACTGAGTTCTTCGCTGTTGCTGGTTTTTGTGTTTGTTGTAGCGGATGTTTCTTTTCGGCTCTTTCTCGGTGAATGGTTGCCAGGGGGATCAAAATGTCCGGCATCTCGAAACCCTAGAAACGAGGATTTCTTCCCAGAAAAGTAAAAAAAATAGGCTTCTTTTTTTCTTTTAGTTTTATTTTACCTGGATAGTTGCGAATTATTGTACGCTACGAGACTATGGAAAAAAAAAAGAAAAAGAAAACGTCTTGTAAAAACTGAAGAAAAAAAGATGGATTTTTCTATCTATAATGCATAAAACTCACTTCTTTTACGTGCACCGAACGTATTTTTTGCGGACAATATGAGCTAAAACACCCCATCTGGCCTTTTTCCGCGTCTGCGGTTCCGCTTTATTATCTCTCAATTTGCCAAATAGATTGAAGTACGGGGGACCTCGACCAACGACGCATTCCAGTCCTAGTTGGAACTGCAGCTATCTCGAAAAACTCGCAGGTACGTCAAAGAAGCTTGAAGGGCTTTCCCAACTCATATTGTCCGCGATAGTACCTATTATTCTGAGTTGCAGTATCTGTTTAAAAAAAAGTCTAAAACGGCTGAAAAAAAAAAATAAGAACCCCACTCCGCGAAAAAAGAAAGAAAGTTTATGCGTGCCCTGATACAACTTTTAAGTTGTGTTTGATTTTGGTTCTACATTGCGTAAATATGTCTTCAATACCAACCATAATAGGCAGCGATGCAGTTTAGGCAACTGGACGGAAACTTCGGACATCGTTAGGATTGCTCTTCTACTCCTAGACTTGGAACCTTCATTCGACTCCTTTGTTTCTATTTCAGTGACGCGGTCCTCACGGCGGCCAGGATGAATATGCATGAACTTCCGTTCATTTTAGTTTTTACTTAGACAAAATATTTGCGTCGGACATTTTTCTTCGTGAATGTTCTGTCTGCTAACTCTCGCGAGAGTGCTCTCGTGATGGACAAGCAAGACACTTTACAGACTCTTTTAACAGTCTGGGAGTTTTTATCGCTTATACTTTTAAAGCCATAGATTTATGCGGGAACCCTGCACGGACCCTGCTTGCTCGTGTTGGTGGTGGTCACACCGTGTCTCGGCCATGGGAAAGTAGTGTCAGCAACAGAGCGTAGTTGTCGGTTTGACGTCATAGCGCGCGCGACCATTGGACTAGCAGCGCAGCTCGGAGTAGGGATGGAGAGGTAAGCGGTGCGTCTAATACTCTCTCCCCTTCCCTCTCCCCTCCTCCTGCGTAGTAAGGTAGGAACTGCGTATTAGTAGAATCATCCTGTAGGAGCGGAGTGAATTTCACGGTCAGATTGTATGCGCGGCGGCATTTAAAAATTATAATTAGGCGTTAGTCGCTTTGGAAGCTGAAGTGTTCATTGAATTCAAACAAATATTAAAAGTCGTAATGTAGGCACCTTACAAATTATGTGTCCTTAAGTTTTATTTCAGCCTATATTCGTTGGAGCGTCATAATAACGCAATTAAAATTTAGACGTTGACCCACCCGTTGTAGCGCGCCGACAGTAAAAGGAGAGCGGAGAGAAGCACTAGCAAAAGTGACGTCATCAGCGGGGTCAGATGACCCTTGCTCGCCACTAGGCTGGCTCGGGGATGCCGTCAATGACGTCACGACGCTCTGGACAAATAACAGGCGACAGAGAGGATCGCCGCATGCTCGGTGGCAATCGCTGCACGTATTTTAATGCGAAAGCATGAACTATCCCATGGAGCGAAGCCGGCGGCGTCTGTAACCGCAAAAAAACGCGAAAGAAATGCCTATTCTCCCATTGGCTGAGCAAAACGGCTCCTAGATAGCCATTGGCGGCCGCTTCACGAGAGCGCGCGCTCGGCCGCCGCTCTCGTGTCAGGCGTTGCCGGAGGGGGGGGGGGGGGCGTGCGGCACGCCTTCACGAGAGCGCGCGCTCGGCAGCCGCTCTCGTGTCAGGCGTTGCCGGAGGGGGGTGGGGGCTGCGGCCGCTTCTGCTCCTCTCGGCGCCGAGGAACATGGCGGCGCCTGAGGCATCTATATCGTCGGCGGCCGCAACCTCGGCAGTAGCGAAACGTGGCCGTCCACGCCAGTACACCGCAGACGAACTAAGGGAGCGGAAGAACGACATTCATGCTTTCGCATTCACAACTCATAAGAAGTGCTTAGGTGTCTCCGGAAACTTTTTTTTCTCAAAATAAATGCGGTTAACGTTTACTTCTGCCCAACATAATTGGGATAACTGAATTTAAGGGGCAAAAAGCTATAGAAGTCCGCTCCCAACTCAGATTTCTCGAAAAAGTGCTTCAGCTTCCCTTTAGACAAGATGTGTTTAGTAGGCCAGAGTATGGCGACACTGTTGCCCACTGTACATGAGAAATTTAGTCAGTGAGTGAAATAAGACCGCTAGCCTGGGATTTTTAACGCGCACCACGCAGTAATAAAGTTTTAGTAGATCGTTCAAATGACTCCGATAACGACACCCGATACTCCGCCGCCACTTTTTGCGGATGCATCATATTGTGATAGGGTGTCGTTATCGGAGGTATCGGAACGACCTACTAAAACTCTCTAGTGGTGCGCGACCGTACACCGGTACGATGCTCATCCAGATCGAAACGGGAAGTGGTGGGGATCGAACCCAGGATCCCTGGGTTCTACAGCGCGAGCTTTCGCTCCGGGTGCTCCGAGCTGTATCTCATTTTAGAAAAAAAGGAACGATGCAACGCCCCAAAAGAAAAGGTGCATGGGTGAAGAAGAGTAAATCTCTCGTATATTCACAACACCTTTACCATGTACGTGTCACTTATATAATTCCGATGGCAGGTTCTGCTCGTTAGAATTCTCATCAAGTGCTAGCGCATCCTCATTGCATTTGATGTAATGTCTAAGCCTGGTGATTTTTTTTTCGATATAAGGAAAACAAAGAGATATTGTTGTTGTTTTTTTCGTACTCACAGGTGGCAGCAGCAGTCAATCCTGTCTGTTTGCCGATTCCACTGCGATGAAGTTTGGGGGTCGGACGTTGTTTCTAGCGGACGTGATCTGCAGCTGGCAAACATGCAAAAAGCAACAACAATAAAAAAAGAACATACACAATTTTAGCGAACGTGACACGCATGCGAAACCTCTATCCAAAAATAACCTGACGCTTCTAGCCAGAAGATGTGAAAATGCTGGGGTGATAAAACGCGAACTTTGAAAATCACAAATATTTGCCTGGGAGATTAGATTTCTTTATTTCAGTGCTGAGAGTTTTATGTTGCGTTTTACACTCATCGGGCAGTAGTTTTAAATCTATCGAGAAGATGAGAGTTTTTAGCGAGACTCGTTTTAAAACAAGACACCTTCGTCGTCACGAAGAAAGTTTGGATGAAGCTTATAAATTCTAATGTCATGTAAAATTGTATAATTTATACACTAGAAAATAAGATGAAATGTTTTAAAGAGCAACACATTTTCTAAAACATATAAATTTTGGCTGGAGGCCTTTTAAGCATACAATGCATTTTTAGTAAAACGCGTTGATTACACACAAATATTTGAAGCGTAAACCCTCAACAAAAAATTGCTGCATTAAAAAAAAAAAAAAGATTGCATTCCGCGACCCGGGTATCTTTTACTCATCAAAGGTGAAGAAGCTGTATTAACGCTCTAAAAAGGCTAGAAGAATATCATGATTCTTTTTTTAATCGTATAAATAATATATATTTGATTTAAATCATATCTAGTAGGCTTAAATCAGAATAATTTGATTTAAGTAATTGTCGCAAGATAATACTCCCTGAGTAAAATGCCGGCTATTTTGGATAAGTTTTTCCCGCTACAAGGGGTCGTGTCGGCGCCTCTCTCCCCCGGAATGAAAAGGCCGGATACAAGGTATCTTGCGTTTTCCCAGTATTTTTTTTTGTATTTTTGATGGGAAAGAAGCGCCTTCGACCCTAGGACGTCTTCGCTTACGTTCTTGAGGTTAAGAAAGGAGGTCTTTTCACCCTCTAGGACGCCAGCGAGAACGTTCTGGGGTTCAAGGCGGTTCTGCTCAATAAAAAAAAGTCTGAAAAAACGCATTGTCCCTTTTTCCGGCCTTTTCGTTCCGGGGAAAAGGGCCAGACACGGCCGCATGTAGCCGGGAGAAAGTTCAGCCGAAATAACCGGCATTTTTGCTTAGAGTGTAGTAAGTCTTTATCACTAGATGCATTTTTGAACATGTCAGGTTGATTGACAGATCTGATCGATCGCTGATAGTGATCACAGTGCGGAAGAAAGAATTACTGTAAATTAAAAGTACATTTTTATAATTTACAACATTATATTGATGTAAACCCTGCCATTAGAGCAAAGATAACGTGACTTTTAGGTTAGATAAAAAAAACGCTTTAGTTGCTTCTACATTTAAGCTAAAAAATACGGAGAATTAAAATAACGGGGCTAAGATTGTGATATTTCCTAAGCAGCTGTCCAGCATACTTTCGCCTTATGTTGATTTCTATTTCGCCATCTGATTTGCTTGCAGTTGGGCGTTGCCTAACTGACGAACAGAGTGCAAGGTAGTAAGGAAGCTCGAAGCTTTGATTGACTCAGTAGTGAACCGCTTTTTGCTCGTGTTTAGTCTGATATAAATCTTTTTTGTTCTATAAATTTGTCATTTCAATACAAAATAAATGCACAGAAAAGCATCAAATAATAGCCAAATAGCAGAAAACATAATTAATGATTCTTGTTTTGCGGGAAAGGTTTGATTTAAATCTCCAGAGCAAAACTGGTCTCATTTAAAGTAAGACTTAAATCGTAATTTAAATCACGATTTAAATCTTCTTGATTTTCGTTCTCTATCGTGACTCTACAAGACTGTAACATGTAACGTAATAACCATTCATGCTACCTAAATACATCATTGGTAACCTAAGAATTCGTATAAAAAGGTTTTAAAATGTCATTAGCGGCTTCATTTAAAATAGATACTGCGAGTAGCGGAATAATCATTGTCGGGATACGAGAACAAATACTGAAACACTAATTAAACACTAACGTTTTTCTGACATTGGTTAATTTGGCTCGTTTTTTTATTGTGTCACCCTGATCAATTTATGACAAAGAATTTATCAGAACCGGTAATACGCGTGTCTGTATTGCTGGCTGTGAATGCAATGTAATCCAGTCACTCACTCACTGGAATTTAATTGTAGCTGTAATGACAGTACTAATTTCCTCGGAAGCCCAAGTGACTGTAAATACAATAAAATTACGCTTGAGTACCCCCACCGAACACTCGCACAAAGAGGCAAACCAGTCGTTTGCAGACATGTACACAGTTTCGGACAGAAAGAACTAGAAAGTCTCGGGCGATAAGATGATCTAGTCTGTCTTAGAGGATGGTTAATATCTCGTCACAACATGTTTAAACGTTTTTTTTCCGCCAGCCTTTTGTTTAACGACAAACAGTAGACGTTGAGGTGTGCTATAGTTACTGTGAGCCCGTCTTGGAGCAGGCGCTCTTGCCTTCCATCGTGCTTTGGTTGCGCGTGCACCCTCAAGGCTCACGAACACTCCCAAGCGTTGTCGAAGGTAGGGAAAAACCCGCCTTGCCGTTCTCATGTTGTCAGTAGTTATACTTTTTTGTATTTTAGTTTACTATTAAACTTTTCAAATGACAGTTAACGAGAATGCTTATTAAAGTTGGAACTCACCTAGCTGAAGAGCTTCATCCGCGCTGAAGGCGAAGCTGCGGCGACCGGAGCGACGCCGACATTCGTGTGTCTCTGTGTCCCGTCGTCGATGAACGCATCCTCCCCATGTTCCCGCCTGAGGGAAAGGATTTCCCGGATTCGCGGAAACGAGCAAAACCGAGTAAAAACAAGAGAGTTCCGCTCGCGTGTTGTTATTGTTGTTATTTTTTTCCCTCTCGCCTGTTGCTTTCTTTTCCAAGATAGGTTCCGATCCACTTGCCGTTCGCACAACCACTCCCTGCTTCGTTCGTTGTCAGCGTTGCCGCCGAACCGATGTCGGAGTCTCCGTCGAGCTCGCTTCAAACGCGATCCGTAGATATATCTTGTAAGCTTTTTGAATTTCCCATGTTCAGCGATGTCTCGAGGATGTCTTGGGGGTTTCGACTTTAGTGTACGGCACGTCAAATTGAATTGGGAAAATTTCTTTAAGAAACGATAAAAGAAATGAAAGGAAGGAGCTCGCGCTGGTCGAATCGGGGGTTGGAGTCTGGGAGCCGGTAAAGGCTGCGGCTGCTCTCGCGTCTCGGAGCTCGGAGATGGGAGCGGCGTTGCGTGCTGGAACAACGGGAGAGGAGGTCTCTTTCTTTTCATTCTTTCTTTCTCTTCTCTCTCTTTCTCTCGTTTCTTGCCTTTCGTCCTCTGCTTCTTTCTATCTCGTGAGCCGGCCGTGAAAGCGCGGTCCGATCGATTTTGAAAACCCAAAGAGGGGAAGGGGATGGGAAGGATTGAAGCAAATAAAAATATGGAAAATGAGCGATGATGAGGGAAGTGCGGGTCTTCTGGCGCGCATTGGAACGAGTGGCTGCATCTGGTGGGTGGGCTGGGTACTAGCGTGATTTGGTGGAACGGTGAGCTCCCTGGCGGTGGTGAGGAACACTTGCGCGTGGGTGTAAGCTACCGCCATCTATTGAAACGTGTTAACACCGATGGTTTTGAGGTGTGCACATCGGGACATAGGAGTCGCTTTCTTTGAGTTGCATGTTTCGTTTTAGTTTCTGACGATAAAATTCGTTCGGATTGTATAATCTTAGATTTGTCAGCTTAAGATGGAGCTCTATAAGGGCGCAAACTTGTGTTTTGAAATTTCCGACCAAGCGGCCGGCCTTGTGCGTTTCTACGGACGTTTAAACATTTATGATACATAATTATTACAATTTAAGTAGTGACTCGTAAAAACTGCTTTTATAATTTGGCCATGTCTTCCCCCAAATGGACGTCAGACGCCCCTAATGCAGACCACGCGGCTGTGTTTGCGTGCCTCGCTGTAACAGAACGAAAACAAAATAGCAACTTTTGTAAACATCTCAAATTACTTTGTAATGGCAAATGAGCACTTACCGTGTACTATTGTTTATGTAACTACAGGAGGAGCGATACAATCTTGGAGCTTTGCTAGTCAGTGTTATTTCGCTTCCATATTGTTTTGACACAATAGCCTCCAAATTGCTCGAATAAATTATCCTCATATTTTTAAAGTTTTAGATTGACTTTAATGGTTTTAATTACTTGTATCTTGAGTGAATGAATCAAATGAACCAAGTCAATCGTTCGGGGCATTTGGCAGAATCCGTCTTGCCTGATGGCGAGATAGTCGCTTCGGGTCCCCTTCAGAATTGTAGGGTGTGTTTTCCCTCATAATAGATATGTACGCGGGAAAGCAACCTCTTCAGTTTTTTTTCTGAGAAAGTTGTTGCTGGGAAAAAGTTAGAAGGGTGTGGAGAATCTTCCTAGGTTCAAATTGGACGTCTGATGCCTCAGTTAGAAAGCGAACAATTGGCAGTACAGTAATATCGCTAACATTTGAAACCTTATGATGACGTCTCGCTAAGGTACTGAGAAACAAGCGTCTTAGTAGGAACGTTGGGATGCTTCAACCCGTCAGCCCCGTAAGTCTCGATGAAGTCTCACCTTAGATGGGTATTCTCCTTAGCAAAGCATAGGCGGCTAGTCTGAGGCTTTCAGCAGGGTATCTTACTCCCGAATGTGAGGACAAAGCTTGAATATAGCGTCACCAAACTATAGTGTTGTACAGTAAAGTGCAACGACGCGTGCCCCCTTAGAGTGTAGACTAATTTCGTTGAGAGTGGCCAGCCCGCGCCGAAGCAAACCTATGAACTAACTTTAGCCAATAAAATGTCCACAAGGAACTAACAAATATTTTATGTACTTCTAGAAAGTGACGTTAAGAAAACGTGCAAAAAAAATAAAACGACATATGATAAAATAAATTGATAAGGATGTACAATGTTTTCTAGTCACGTACATGATGAGAATGGAAGTACGTCTCTTTTGGATGCCCGGCCACGGCCACGAGCTCGATCTCGTTACCTTTCACCGTGCTCTGGCTGCACGTTCACGCTCGGAGCTCACGAGACGCCGAAGCATGATCGAAGGCAAAAAGGTCGCGCAGGAGGCGGGACAACTGAAGCACCTCCCTGCCGTCTTCATCCTCTGCAGGGATTTTAGTTGCGATCATCCTAGAAAATGCGCGCCAGCAGTGCACTGAGCAAATAGCCCCTGCACGAGTGGAGCCACAAGTGATCGCTTTACAAGGCACACTAATCTCAGACTGCCTATAAATATTGCTATAAAATCAATTCATCTTTGATACGAACAGCATGTGTCTAGGTGAACGGTGGCGCCATCTCTTGACCCCAGACGCCGTTCTCGTTTTGTTCGCTTTGCCATAATGACACCAGATTGCGCTTTCTCCTGGGGTTGTGGGATTATTAAAGGAATTCGGCCGTGTTTTATGATGATTACGTTTTGACAAGTTTGCTTGATTTGCTTGCTTAGTTCTTTTTTCTTCCTGTGTTTGTGCAGCTTTTACTGGAGCACCAGAGATGAAACCTTGTCTATTGAAGTTCAGTTTATTGTTCTTTCGATAGGTGGCAGCACCACCGTGTGAGATTGATTTTCTTTTGTCCCGCTTTCAATTCGGATTGAGTGGTATTGCCGTCTTGTCACCCAACATGACACTGTTGCTTCATTAACACTTAGGTTCATTGCCCATCCCTGCCCGTTTCAGTCTCATTGATTATTGCACCGGCTTGTGGTCCTGTGTCACATCTGCGGAATACACGTCAAATACCCCAGGCTAACAGTCTCACTGCACTGGCAAATATTTTTTTATCTACAGAGTTAACCACTGCAGTGTCGCCCGCCATACCTTGAAGGCAGATGAACCTTACGCTGTCTAAACAAGAACGTCATTTTTTTTGTTGCAATGACCTTTTTTTTGTTTTGTTCTTCATTTCTCATGACCGTGGTTTACCTACTCTGGTATTTTACACTGCAACGTTTCGCTGCTGGTGGCCTACTCGTTTATCCAATCACATTGCAACTGGAAGAGTTAGGGAAAAAAAACACTATCGGTCTTTCAGCCGATCAAAGATTGCCATGGAATAAATATGCAGATCAAATTTGTTTTGGTTTGCGGCAGGGTGGAGAATAAAAATCAAAATGATTTCAATCGGGATTTTAATCAAAATATAAATCGTGAATTAAATCACACCTGTTTTGCTCTTGATGATTTCAACCGAAGCTCTCCGGCAAAAATAATCCCTAAAATACTTTTTTATTTACTTTTTGCCTATCATTTGATTGCTTCCAACGTGCGCTTGTTTCGTAAATAAATTTGAAAAAAAAATCGAACAAAAAATTTAGTGCAGAATAAACACGAACAAATGTTTTGAGCAAATCAGAGCGCTGACCCTTTCTACATCCTCGCCATTTGTCAGTTATGTAATATCCCACTGCTAGCGAATCAAAACGCAAAATAAAGAGACCAAAACAAAAAACGTAATGTCCTATTGCAAAAAAAAAAAGAATAGAGCGGAAAGAAAAAAAAGCAATACAGCAATAAAAATAAGCTGTATTTTTGTTCTAGTATAGCAAGTTTGCCTCAATAAAATTTGTTATTTGAACTGTATTTAAAAAAGTTTAAATATATAGTCATCTTTGCTTCTGTATTGTTTTCAGTGGTCGAACGGACTGATCAATTAATCTGTCGTGCTTAGAAAAGAAATATAGTTATAAAAAAACTTTTTCTTTTTTAAGCTACAGTAATTCAAATCGAATTAATTTGATTTAAATTAAATAATTTTAAATTAAGTTAGAAATAGTCGGCCTTCTTTTGTTAAAATAAAACATGATTTCTTTCCACCCTGGTTTGCGGTACTTCGGTGATTTGTCTAAAAGTCAGGAGACATTACCAATTGTTTATAAGCACTGGGATAACTGATCCTTGGAAGGTTTTGAACCAAGAAAAAAAGAAAACAAATTAGTCAATTACACAGCAGGGAGTTCGTCAAAACATGGCGACATTGTTACCTACTGTAGATGAGAAATTTGGCAAGTGCAGTACAACCGCTGGCCTGGGAGTCTTTAACGTGCATCACGCAGTAGAGTGATACACGACAGCACGCCGATACGATGCTCATCCAGATCTAAACAGGTAGAGTTGAGCCCAGGATCTCCCAGGGATCCTGGATTCAAACCTGAGCTGCGGTGTGCTTCAAGTGTTGATACATTCGGTCGCCAATCACCCCGAGGATTTCAACCTGTGTTTAGGAACAAATCAATACCCAAGAATTTGTGAAAATAAATAAAAAAGATGATAATCATTTTTGAATTTTGATTTAAGTGCAATAAACGCTGAACTTTATCTCTTTTTTGTTTCTGTTGCTTGTTTGATATTTGTTTTGACCAACTTAGCGAGCCGATTCTTAGCGATTGGTGTTCAAAAGAACACCGAAATTAAAGTTTATGAGCTTGGTTTAGAGAATAAATAATGGTGCCTAAGTTTGTACCCAGTACTGGCAACAAAGTGTGTCTTCGTTGGATGCAAGTTCGTCGTCACTTTTCCCGGGGATGGCCGTAATCTGGCCATGTTTTCGACGCGTCGCACCACCCGTCGGACGTTAAATTGTGACCGACGTGTCGTACGACGCGCCGGAACTTGGAGCCCCAGACTTTAAGTTACTGGCGCTTGTAAAGCTTAGAGCCTGTGTCCAACCGTTTCCAACTTAGAGCCCCAGAGCTCTAAGCTGGACACTCGGCGAGAAAGTCGGCGATGTCGCCGACCGCCGCGATTGGCCAGCGCCCCTCTGTGATTGGTCAGCACTAAGGCTGGCCAATCGCGGCGGTTTGTGATCTCGCCGACTTTCTCTGCGATTGTCCAACTTGGAGCTGTCAAGATCGGTTTATTATTTCGCGTCATGACTGCTCGAAATTCCCGGGAGGAAGTTTGCGTGTCGACAATATCGAATTTTCAGACGCGCTGTTCGATGCGTTGGTCGTTTTTGTTGTTCATGCGTCTCGCCGCTCAAGAAACAATTAGACACAATGCCGAAGATAGAATGTACTTGCAACACAATCAATTGTGCGTGCAGGACACCGAAGGCTTCAGGATTAAATGTGGCACGTACAACATTCAAGTAAGTTCCTCCCAAAATAACGACCCCATCGGCGGCGTTGACTCTTAAGCGGCATTCAAGCGCTTAAAAAATCCCGCACTAAGTAAAAGAAAAAAGAAAACTCATTGAACGCGCTGTGTGTGCTACTCCGCTACTCCGAGTTACTTCTGGTCATACCACGTGATGAGGCAGATAGAGCAAGGCTGGACGCGGGTAGGCTTTCGAACTCCAAGGTACAACACCTTTACTCTAGAGTGAGACGGAGTCAATATTGGAACACGACCGTAGTGATACAGGTCCGTGAGATCAATTTACGTCGCGACCAGAACCTTTCCGTTGTTTTAATAGATATGCAAAGACTTTGTTTGGGGTCACTGCTTCTTTCAAATTATTATTTTGTTTAAAAATGTTTTTGTCGTTTATTGCCACTGACAGTATAAGAACGAAAGGTTGTCTCTTTCGGACGCTCTATACCTCATCAGGCGCTTGTTGCCTTCCGTCGTGCTTCCAGGTTCGCGAGACGTCGAAGCATTCTAGAAGGTAGAAAGTTCACTCTGGAGATGGGACAAATAAAACTCCTCCTCGACGTTCTCATCTTGTTTGTGAGAGTAAAATTATCCACCAACAAACGAAAAAGTACCTTCATAATAAAACAGTTAGAACTACAAGAAGCGAAATGATGATAATGCATTAATGCAATGATGCAGGCGAGTTGGACGATAATAATCCCTGGAGAAAGGAAACAAGAGGGACAAAGAACAAACACAAATTTCCAAACACAGCTAGGGGACTGGTGCGCGACCGAAAAAATCCACCTGGTCCAGGTACTGAACCAGGGACCTCTCCAAGTAGACAGGTAAGCTGAAGAAAAAAAAAGGATTGTTCTTCGTGTCTCGGGGTTTACATTACTGAGTTAAAACAAGTTTCAGCGTTATATACAGCTAACGCGACATCACGAAACCATATAATCTCTCCCACAATCGGGTTTCATGCTGAACACATATAAGAAAACTCACGCACACTCCCTAAGATTACAAAAAAGAACTTGCCCCCCCCCCCCCCTTATTTCCTTCGAGGCGCTTGTACCATCACCGAGAACAGCATTTCTGCGATGTGTCCGTTATACAGGGCTCCTCTGTTTCGCTCTCCCGCGGCCCACTTGAAGGGGGGGAGGCGGCGATATCGCCAATGTTTGGCGTGCATGCTAAAGCCCTCGGCAAACAGGAGCGCCAGGCTACGAGCACGATGGACCCTGTTCCTTCTTTCGCCTTTGCGTCTCGTCGCGGAGACGTGTTTGCATGCGTCGTTCCGTCCGCTACACCAGGCACTGTTTCCAGTTGGATGTTTATCGCGTAAAAGAGGATAGGAACCGAGAAAAAAAATGAGAGCGAGAGAGAGAGAGAGAGAAAGAGAGAGAGCTCGTGGAAGGAGGAGTGGTAGTACAACACTCATCTCGTCGTCGCTAGTGATTCCCTGACACCGTTTCTTCTGGTCTGTAGTGCGAGCACTTTAGTGGGCGGCAGAATGGAAGGGTTTTCGCTTAGAGCGACATCGGCGTTGTATTGTGCACTCGCACCATTTTTTTTTATGTGGACGTATGTGTTTTTGGAAGGGTGTCGTGATTTGCGGCATTTCATTTTGAGGACGCTCGAAGAAGGTTGGAAACATTGCGGGACACTTGGCATTGGGCAAAACTTGATGTGTAAATGGTCCTAGGCTAGGTGGCGCGATATACCATCCAATGCAAGGGGCATAGCCGCTACCATCCATCCATCTAACCATGTGTCGTTCGGTGCGATGTCAGGCTGTTGGCCGACTTGGGACCGTTCACGCATGCGGCCTGCGTTTTTGCGTTCCGGTGTATGTTGTGGGATTCCGTTCGTCGTTTTGTGGATGAAAAACTGCGTTCTCTTGAGTGTGCTGTTGCAGCTCAGCAATAGTGCAGTTGCGGGTTCAACATACGTGAGGTTTCATACAGCTAAGAAACCAGCGCTACGATATTAAATAAGTCATGCTCGAGGACTACGCACAAAAAAGAAAAACTAGAAAGAAGAAAAAACAACAGCGACGCAGTATGTCAAAGCCAAACGGAAGGAAACGAGAACGCACGCCTACATGATGATGACGATGATCATGATCGAGAGTTATTAAGATGACGGGACAACAACGTTCGCGTCCGCGAATTAAAAGGCCGATCCACGTACGGTTCGATTCCATAAAGGATACATCACGCCGGCATTTTTGAATCTATCGTCTTGCTTCTTTGTTTGAGTCGATCCATCATTTTCTTTTAAATGGACCCCAGGTGCATTAGCGCTAGAATCGAAAGAAGAAAATGAAGGACAACCATTTTTCTATTATTGCGGTGATAGGTCGCTTTTAAGGCGGTCGACCACGACGCTTGTTAATCATTTCAGGTCGGATGATAGATGATGAACGAAGGGCGACTTGTTTTCGCTGTCAACTGTAAATAAACGTTAAAAGTTATGTAAAAAACAAACAACGCTGCTGGCATTTTTTGATGATAAAATTCGAATATTTGTTTAGATTAGTGTCGCGTGCCCTATGTTTGGCCGCACGTACCGTCACCACAAACGTTATTGGGGACTTCGAAAAAAACCGCGTACCGCGCTACTGGTGCCTTTGAAGCATGCTTTCAAGCGCGCGCTCCGCAGTCAAGGTACACCGCTCCGAGCGCGCACTTAAAGGACGCTTCAAAGGCTCCCTAGTAGTGCGGAACATGGTAACGGTTTGCAAAAGGTCCCCGATTAGAGAGTTTTAGTAGATCGTTCCGACGACTCCGATAACAATACCCAATACTCCACCGCCGCCTTTGCGCATGCGTGGTTACGTTATCGGTGGTATCGGGTGTGTCCGGAACGTTTTACTGAAAACTCTTTATTAGCGCCGAGACGTTTCGGTGGCGCGCACTTAGGGTTACTTTCCTAGACGTTATGGCCTCGATTTCCCTCGCCCTCACGTCACGAGCTATGATCCTGACTACCTATCATCACTTGCAAACAACAAATTTAATTTGTGTGTAAAAAAAAGTAAAAAAAGCACGGTGGAAGCTTGGTGTCATCTCGTTCTCAAACCAATACCGTCGGAGGCCGCACTAGGAGATTGCTCTTATTTTCGTCGATGAAAGAAGAATTAATCGTACTAGAGACTTCCTATTGTGAGGGCTATGGTCAATCACGAAGAGCCGATTACAACGACGCTATTGGTCGCGCACTTCGCCATTAGTCACTGACAAGGTGAGTGCGTCAAGGCGTTTGTTTTTCAATTCCCGGCCTCCAGCACGATCTCGGTGCTTTCCGTCGTGCTTCCGCTGCTCGTGCGCTTTCGAAGCTTACAACCCGCCGAAGTGTTAGCGAAGCTAGAGTGCGGGCGCTGGACGCGGAACCACTGAAAACTTTCCCGCCGATCTCGAACGACTGCCCTAAAGTTATGTTACAATAAGAAGTCACCAAATTGTTTTAATACATTATATTAATAATAATCTAGTTCAAGTGTTTTTCGAACTGTGAATCGCGACCCCAAAGGGAGCCGCAACGTATTCAGTGAAAAGTCGCAAAGAGAACTTAAAAAAAAAGCGATCTTGGCTTTTTTCGCGGTGGCGAATATGAAAACAAAGTACAGATCGCAGCTCAACATTGAGCTGGAACTGTTAATTTCGGTGTTTAAACTCCGTTCTTGTTTTGAGAAACCGTGATTTAACATGCAAAGATCACTTCAGTCATTATAAACAAACATTCCCTACTGGCATGCGTTTTTTTGCGATTGTTTTTTTAGCAGATTCACTCTGACTATATTAGCTGTCAAATAAAGTTTCAGCGTCAATTTTGTGTATTAAAAGTGTCCGGTATTACTTTTCGTGCGCTCAAGTAAAAAAGATCGTTGCTTCGTGAAAAAGGAATGGGGGGGGGTTGCATTAGGACGCGATATTTCATATTTATGGTGGGTGGCAGGGTCGCAAATTTTCGGCAGCATTAACCTAATTTATATAATAAAAAAAAATTAAGCAATAGTTTATGGTGGAGTCGAGACTTATTTTTTTATTTGTAGGTTATATAAAAGGAGCTAATTTATTAGTCTCTCCAGCCGTTTATAATATTAGAAATTTGATGTCTCGAGACAAAATAAAAATTGTCTATTTATTATGAGCGAAGAAAAGTAAATAAACTCCAGTTCGTATATACAAAAAAGAGTTAAAAAAACGGAGAAAAAAATGAAGGCGGAGTTGGAAAGGCGGTCGTTCGAAACCGATCGAAAATTTGAGAGCTCCCAGCAGGCGGAGTTGAAACCGGCGGCGGCGGCTGCGGCTGCGTGGAACGCATTTTAAGAGGAAAAAAAAGTCTTATTTTTTACTAATTGTAAAATACCCGAGCGTCTTCGCTTTGCGCAGTCGCAAGGAAAAGGGGCGGGACTTCAGACGCAGGAGGGGATGGAGGCTGCGTGAAGGCGGACGAAGATACAAATATCACGTGATGCGATTCAACCAATGGCATTTCTTCAGCGACTTGGTCACGTAAGGCGATTCGCGCCGACGCCCGGCTTTGGGCGGAAACTGGGCGAGGGAAGCGGGGACCCGCCGAGGTGGCTTTTTATGTAAGTTTCAATCGATGTTTATTTTTTTTTGGCTTGCGTTTCTTTTTATTTTTTTTGCGTTTTGTGTTTTTATTTCACTGGTCGCCTATATTATTACAGGATTGCTTTCTGGAACCGCCCTTGACATATGTTTTGGATAGGAAGCGGAAAGTTGCAAAAGTATTTTAAGTTTTTATTTTATTAATATTATTTATTTTTCTGCATCTTGCACGCCGGCGTAACCTTTGAAATATTGAAAAGCTTTTTTTGTATTGTGAAGAGATCTTTAAAAGTTGAGATACAAAAGGTCCGAGTGTTTGTAGTATCGAAGACACCATTCCGCGTATCTCGCATCAAAGCATGGCATAAAAAAAATATTTGTTTCTATATCTTACGTGTTCTGCCATAGTTATGACATCATGAGTAGGTTGGATTTAAAGGAGCTACATTACTGTCGCTAGAACTGCCTGGTGCTGCAATAAAAAAAGCAGAATAAGTTTTAAAGTCGCAAGAAAAACATGCGCGAAAGGGGAAGGACACAATAATATGTCAGCATCGGGCTGAATTTTAATTTAGTTTATTGGTGAAACACTAAGGACTAATCGCGTCACCTATTTGAGGATGCTGCAGTTTCTAGACTCGGAGTTTCTATGCTTCGGTTCCCCAGATTCGGTGTTCCCCCGACCCTACGAGTCGTCGGGATCAATCTGGCAGTGCCAAAACAGTAGCGTCTCGGAGTTTGTATTTTTTATGCATGCGCTCTCATTAGGTAAACCAATCAAGCAAAAAAAATGTACTATAACTTTACTTTTTGAGTATGTGCCCGTGTTGACTTGTGGCACCTTTAGCACTTCGCTCTCACTTACAGAAGTATAGGAACCAAGTTCACCCGTTCCAACGACTTCATTCGGCTTCACTCCCCAGATTTTGCCACCGAAAAAGAAGCATTCGAGTCTTATAATAATTGCGGTCGTTAAGAGTACCAATTCGTCGTGTTTCTGTCTTACACCGGAAAGTCGGCCTACGTTGAAATACAGCGCCTTTTTGTGTCGCCCCCGACGACAACGTCGTACTTTGTCGAGGGTGACTTCACCGCAATCGAGTTATATTGCGGAGAAGCGTCTTCCTAAACTGAAGGGATTAAGGGTTTGTTCGATACACAACCACGTCGATGGCCCTGAAACAAAAATGGAAAATCAATAATCGGGCCCCCCCCCGGTGCGTTGCTCTACCTGCTCCCGCGATCGGTCTTACACAGGGCTGATGCTAGAGCGCGCGGACTATATCAACTTATATGCGTTCGGGAGGAGTGTGCGTGAGGCAGAAAACACTCAATAAATAAAATAGTCAATATTTATTCAGTCGTACTTATTTGAACAGATGCGAAACTTGATATCAGATATACAGAAAACGGATATTTCGAAAAATTTTGGGGGATGAAGGATGGCAATTTCAAGGAAAAGCCAACAAACTATCCTCACTGAAATACATAGTTAAATCAAACTAAAGTGGACATAATAAAATACGCACACATGGTGATAATAAAAAACAGAGTGTCAGTGATGTAAAGAATATTAAATTAGGTGTAAGAAGAACTGCACTGTCAAGCAACGAGTGGCTGCGCTCATGCACATCACGCGTGTACTGATCAAGTTACGTGCTTTCGACTCTGAGAAAATACGAGTAAAAAGGAACTGTCGCTAGTTATTTCAGAAAGCAATTTACAGGCTCTCGTGATCATTCTCATTTTATGCCAAGCGCCTACGTATTGAGGTACGCAGCCGCCTGCGTTCACAGCGAAGAATCTCGAAGATGTCCGCACGCCCAGCTGACAATGTCGCGGTGAGCGACTCAACATGCACCGGTAGTCGCTCGTTCCCGAAGTGGACCCTCTCAGGTATGTTTTCAACCGTCGTAGAAGAGGAACGAGCGCTCAGCCTCCACCGTTGTTACGCGCGAAGTCGCCCAGGATCTCGAGGAGACGATAGACGTTTGCGCAATAGGGCTCCCCGTACAGAGGGCGACCGCCTGTAGTACAGACGTGACGGGCGTTTCATGTTTATCCCTCTTTGGTTGGACGCCGAAAATTTCCTTATTTCTGGCGATGACTCTCCACATCGTGAAATTTCCCTGCATCGATACGCAAGTCTCGATGGTCGCTTCACGGATGCGTGAAGTCCGTCTTACCATCTGCTTTGCATTGCGGGTGGCATCCGATGCAATTCGTTGTAGATCAATCTTCTCATTGCACAGAGCCTCAGAAACTCCAAAGAGCCTGCATATTCTCACTACAGCATAGGCGCAAGGGTATTCAAGTTCGTTCCCGCGTTCGGCGAATACGTTTGCGTGTTTGTATGTGATGTTATTTCTCCAGTGACGGAACGATGAGTTCGGACTTAGCTTCTCGTCGTCCCGAGGACATGCCGCTGCTGTCTTTGGACCACCTTAGATAAAGTGGCCTAGCAAAATAAGACTATCTTCTCGGCATCATGTTCTGTAGCAAGAATTTGTTAAACCTTTAATAGATGATAGATTTTGGTTTTTAGATCGTTCAGGTTAGCCTCGCCGTATATATCGGCCCCTGGTGTTTTTGCTAAGACGGCTGCACGCTTTTTCAATGTAATATATTTTGCTGTAATTTTTGTGACAGCATGGCCTGGACAGTAACAGCCAGGTGAGCGCCAACAGAGTGAGAGCTCAAGGTAACACCCTGCCTCGGTGCAACTTGGCAACGGGTGAACGATAAAGCCCCCTATCTGCGTGCCAGCACCTTCGATATCCGCTACCGTATACGAGTGCAACGCGCCCCTGTTGGAGCATGACGCAGCGAAACGCCTGATACTTCTTCGCAGTAAAAGCACACTTCGGTGATACGTAGTCACGTTCCAATTGGCCCGCCGAGGCCACGAAAGCTTCCGCCGTGCCCGCCGCTGGTGTCTGATCACGGCTACCTGGCCTACCCAGTATTTCTTGCTTCAGCCACTAGGCTCTAGCGGCGCCACCTGCCTGGAAGCAGTAGCTCACGTTTGAACAATGCAGCTGCCACTCCCAGGCGCACCCAATGTTTCTTGCTTCCCAGTCGCCATGCGCCAGCTCCGTGTTTGCAGACGAACCAGAGCGCCCCTATGGCGGACACTACCGGCGCCGCGCATGCGCGGTGGATGGTGGGCAAGAAGCCCGCCGTCGCCCATAAACAAACCATTGAATTGCGTTGTTGTCGGCGTCGGTGGGAGTCCCCGTGCTCTTTTTCGCGTTGGAATTGTTGATTCTACGTCCTCCTAACAATGTCTGACTACTTGAGCGGCTTCAGCAAAATTAACGAGGCAAAACTTTGCGTGAATAATGTGACGTGCGGCGATTCATTTCACGTGGACGCCGCAGAATGGGCGCTAAAGCCTGACTCCCACGATGAGATTCTGCTCGCTATTTTCAGTCGCGACGTCGCTCGGGCTGCAAAAGCGTGGACCGTAGCTGAGATGGTGGACGTCGATACTGAAAACCGCAAGTAGAATCGGGCATTACAAGTCGGTGATGGCCACTGGTAACAATGATCAACATCTTCTTGTATCTACTGTTTACACTTAGCCTACTTACCCCAACCAACCTTCAAAAGTGTTTTGAGGCCTGCACTTAGTTCTTATCGCAATTACCGGGTCAACGTTTGGTTTACGGGCCGCTGTCGTTTGAACGAGCTGACGACAAAAAAGCAGACAAGTTTGAAAGAGCAGACGACAGTTCGAACGCATGCGCAATGGAGTACGGGCAAGAAGCACCGCGTCCCGCGTCAACAAACCATTGGAATGTCACGTTGTCGGCGTCTGTGTGAGTCTGCATACTCTTTTTCGCGTTGGAATTGTCGATTCTACGTCCTCATAGCAATGTCTTACCACTTTAATCGCCTGAGCGAAATTATCAAGGCTCGTTACGCCGCTAAACTTTGCGTAAATAATTTGACGTGCGGCGATTCATTCGCATGAACGCCGCAGAATGGACGCCAAAACCATGATGAGATTGTTCTAGCTATTTTCGGTCGCGACGTCGCTCGTGCTGCAAAAGTGTAGAAGGTAGCGGCGATGATCGACGTCGATACTGAAAATCGGAAGCGGGAACAGACCAAGCGTAACAAGTCGGTGATGGCCACTGGTACCAATGATCAACATCTTGTATCTACTGTTTACACCGAGCCTACTTAAGTCTTTTGAGGCCTGCAATTACTTCTTATTGCAATCACCCGGTCAAAGTTTGGTCTACGGGCCGCTTTTGTTTGAACGAGCAGACGACAAAAAGCAGACAAGTTTGAAAGAGCAGACGAAAGTTCGAACGATCAGGCGGCCGTGTGAATTTGAAGACGCACTGAACCCGTGGGTGGTCCGGACAACTTGGCGGTTTTCTCTCGTTCATGTTGGAACAAAGCAAATACATCTGGCGACCACAAAGTGTTGCCCGCACAAGCAATCGTAGTTCGACAGCGTCTGGTTTGCCCTTTTCACGGCTACTATCCACGTTCTCGGACGAACGGAGGGGGCAGAAACACATGAAAACTGATCTTCAAACCTTTCCAGACTCTCTTGGTACAGCCCCCGTCGCAGCATTTTGACGAGAAGGCAGGTTTTTTGTCTGGTTTCTTCCAAAGGAACACAGGAATGCATGTCTCGCACGGCGACTTCTGCCCACCACCCCAGACCGGAAGTGCGCCCGACGCGCCACCACCGCGGCGTGACGTAGGAGAGTTTGAGTTCGTCTATGTAGTGCCAAACCAAACAGCATTGCCGGTTGTCTATAGACCATTGTCGAAATCAGCAGCCCCACAGCGATAAAAATGTGAAATAATAATCTCAAGCGCAGGCTCTTGTTGAGAGAAGGGGCTGCGCATTAAGCAGGATTTTTTGCTTTTTACAGCACTCTCGGAATTGGTGTTGTTCTTGCAGCTTCGTGACTATGCCTTTCCGATGTTTTTGCACTACAATATGTGTAAAGGTGTCTAAAAAAAAAAAAGGATTCTCGCGAAAAGTGCGAACATCCTCCCGCCCCCCGGCCCCTTTTTACCGTGTCATGCGCGTCGGCATAAACAAACATGGCGGCGCCCATGAGAACTGGAGCAGACACACTGGTCTCTATAGCCAAACCGCTGTGTTTTGTCTGGCCATCACACAGCGTTTGTAATGAGTTCGCTAGTTTACCCTCAAAATTCGCGCGCGTGCCTTTTGTTTACCCCCTTTCTCTACCAATGTAAGGGCGCACATCGCTGCGCTCGTCTCTTTTCCTGTCCTTTGTGTTGTCGATCTTAGATTGGCGTGCCCTCCTTCCGTTTCGATGCGTCGAAGACAAGATTTTGAAGCTCCTTGCTCTTGCTCTTTGCATATAGACTGATTTCGTGTGTTTTTTTCAATATTAGAAATATGACATAGGTTGGGTTGGGTGGCAAAAAAAATTAAGTGAATAGTTTAAGTATAATTACAATAAAAAAGTATATAGTCACCCAAGAAAGATAAAACTATAGGCACGAACTCCTTGAAGTCTAGCGCTTTCCAATCGGCAAATAAAGTGATTTGGTATTCTACCCCAAATCACATAACTCAAAATTCAACACGGTGGCCGTCACACACACACACACAGACAAATAAAGGTTTAAAGAGCTAAATGATTGAGTTATGTAGTCGCTTGCATGCCTGAATTGTTTGGTACGAAGCCCTTTTTTATTTTCTTGGAACGGCCAGTCCGTGAAATTTGAATACCTCCCGATAAGAAAAAAAAATATTCAATCAATACCGTTTAAGCGAATAAGTGTTGTCGTAATCGAGACCACCATCTCTCAAATGACTCCAAAATGACTCGGACCAAGAGTGCTAATGGGCAGGCACTAACTATGGGATACGCTTTATTCGAGCTTGTTCTCCTCCACCTCTCCTAGAAACAGTCTGGGCACGAGCGCTTCGCTCTGACCAAAGCTTGGGTCGCACGAGGAGCGGTCTTCGAATCGTCAATTCCGATTTCTCTGATCAAGAACAAACAAGAAAATTTGGTTTGTTCTGCCCCCCCCCCCCCCCCAAGCTGGAGCGTACCGCTAGAGACGTGACTGTTCGATCTCCTCCCCAATAATATATATTTTTTCAATATCTCTCTTTCTCTCTCCCTCTTTCTTCAAAATGTCTTCGAAAACTGTCCGTCCTCTTCTTGCCGCTAATTGAACACAACTGTGGTGTGCGTCGCATTTTATGTTTAAGAATTTTGTATGTTGTATTGATATATGTATTTTATTTCTTTATTAAGACTATTTAGAACTAAGAGGGAGCAATTTCGGACACTCCGTATATATACACACGCATAGAGCCAGAAAATGAAATGAAGGGTTTTCTTTTTTTCCAGACGGCGGGAGCGTTAGACACCGGAAAACGATTTATATTCGGTAATGGACGTTTCGGCTCCGCGGATGTCGCACTTGCGAGTTGGCAGTGGGATGGGGGTGCAAAAAGAAGCAATAGGAAGGAGTAAAAGGGGGACTAGAGGGAGGGGGGAGAGTTTGTTTGGTGTCGGGATTGGTCGGGTGGCCGGCGATAGATGGCTCGCTGACTCACGGCCGATAAACAACACAAGGCCGGCGCACCGGCGCCGCGACCGGTCAGACACGGATGCCTGAAGCTTGCTCGGGTAGAGGCTTCAATTTTATGGTCGCCTCGTCTCTCTCTCTCTCTCTCCTTTCTCCCTCCCTCGTTTTTTTGTTGTTGGTTTTGATGTTTGCATTGTCTGTGCGTCTTTTTTTTTATAGATTTTTGTTTTGGTTGGGAAGGGTTTGGGGTTTGTTTTGAAAAGATCCGGGGTTTTCATATTCAGTTTCCACGCCCGGTCGGTGTCGATGTCGGCCGCCTACGGGAGTGCATTCGTGTCGGTGAGGCGCGCCTTAAAGATCTCGGGTTAGTGGTTGTACTGGGGCTCTAAGTTGGACACTCCGCGAGAAAGTCGGCGATCTCGGCGACTTTCTACTGAGTTCTAACTGGAGCCTCTGCCACTGGCCATTTTCTACAGCTGAAAGATATGCCGCCTTAGTTGACGACGGACCACCCTCACGTTATATAAATACCTACTCCATCCAATTTAACGTTTTTTTTTCTTGTGAAGGGCGGGGGGAGGGGAAGAGGGAAAAGGGAGGGGAGGGGAAGCGGGAGGGTACCGAATGCAGTGTGATATTTCTGTACTTTGATTTTCTTTATTCTTTATTGCTCGTCGATTTCAACTTTGTTTTTCTCGGTACCAAATGATAGCGCTATCATAGCGTAGAATGAAACTTGAATCGAATTCGTTGTCACATGAGAGCGTTCTTGTGTTTCCTTAAGTTAAAATACACCAGCTAAAATTAACGCTTGGCGTTTTTTACCGGTACCGCGACAAATCTCGCGACAAGCATAAAACAAACGAGTAAAAAGAAAAAGACGTTATGATAGTTCGGGTGTAGGGCTGTGCCGTCGCATTTTATTCGATCACTGTTACGTGACGCATTCCTCGAGCACTGGCACTACCTGTAGCTACTTGTAAAATAACTACGCTAAAGGCACTTTATTTGTTGCCTCCTGTACAAAATCAAACGAGTATCTCCACATCTAAAAAAATAAACAAAGAAAATGAACGTGTCCTTGTTTAGATATTTACGAATTTCGACTTAGTTTTAATTTGTCTCGTAGTGCGAAATTAAAACGTGCAGTAAGTTAAAAAAACGTAAAAAAACAAACACATTTGATTGATCTGATGGTTAGTCTAGCCGCTCCAGCCCGTGGTTGCGCAATGTTTTGATATAGTGCACTTGGGTCGCTTCCACTTCCGGTCTTAGAAAGCTTCCTTTCGTTGAGTTGGATGTAATGCGGAAAAGAGGGAATTACCAGGGTCGCAGTAATGGCAGTCACAGGTTAGAACAAACGAACACAGAAAGAAAGAAAGAAAGAGAAAGACAGAGAGGCGGAAAAGAAGGATGCACCCGTGTACCCACCTGTGCAGGACACTGCGACAATGATTGAAACGGCATCGCGTTTCCACCGTCCCCTGTTCCTACCTCTCAACGCCCTCGCTTCTCTCGCCTTCGCTCCCTTCCCACAATTTTCTTCTCTATTTCTGTTTAACCCCTCCATTCTACTCTGCATTCTTTTTTGGCTGCTGTACTTGGCGGTTCTTCGTCCCTTTTCGGGTAGTCTTTATTTGCATCGCAGTGGAATCTGAGTTCCACCAGGGTAGGGGAGACTTTTAAGGCCAGTTTGTTTATATATTAGAGCGCAGCTCTTAAGCGCCCATTTCCGGCTTGAGTGGTGTCGCCGTCGGCGTAACCACGCGTTTCATTATGGGACGTTTCCCATATTGACACCACACGTGACGTCACGTATGTCGTCACGAGGGTCCCTGGAGTCACGAATGACGTCACGAAGGTCACTCGTGAAGGTCACGACGAAAATCACGACCTTCACAGTGACCTTCACGAGGACCTTCACGAGTGACCGTCGTGACGTCATGAGTGACGTTACGAAGGTCACTTGTGAAGGTCTTGACGAAGGTCACGAGTGACGTCACGAGGGGGAGGAGGGAAGAGGAGAGGGATGGAGGAGAGCAGGAGGAAGAAAGAGGAGGAGAGGGTACCCTCCTCTCCGTACCCTCCCCTTCTTCTCCTCAAAAGCTGCGCTCTACTACGGCATTACAAGAAATTCTAAACGTCTTTCATTTTTTGTTTTAAGGTCTCTTTTGAATTTTTGGGTCTGCGCTATGCCCTGCGGCGTTCGTTGCACCGAAGCACTTGTCGTATCTTGCGAAAAATAACAAAAAATATGTACTAAGGCGCCTGATAGTTCATAGAGTCACTGTTTTATTCTTGCTGTGCCTACAAACAGAGTAGGCCAACAACACATGACAACTCGCTGAGGTAAAGCATAGACATCAATAAAAGTAGCAGGCTGTCTGAAGTTAAAGGCGAGTGGCTGATTTTTTTCCATCGGTCAACGAAGAACGGTCATTCTCATTTACGAAACATGAAAATAGAATGCACGGGGCACATTTTGTTGCTATTGTTAGCCCACGTAGGGGGATGTATTATGCATCTATATGCGATAGAGTGTTGACGACACATACATGATATCCCTAATACACCCAATACTTTCTCTTATCGCCGCCAAGTGGCGTTTATGAGCGAGGCTAATTTGAAACAATTGCTAGATGGCGCAAGCCACAGCGCCATTCGTATCGTCCCATCCTGTTACTGCATCGAATCGACCCTCCAACTTAAAGTAAGCGGATCAGCTCGTTCGACTCTATTATGTCCACGTCTGTATATCAAGCGCGAGCTAGTTCTTGCCGTGGGACAGCTCATGGCACTCCGAGACGTCCTAAACCTGTCAGCTCCTACAGCCACTGTCACCCGGAAAATCGAGTGAGAAGTTCACTACCGATGTTCAGGTTTATATTTGTCCTGTTGAGAGAAAAGGGTCCTGCGGACGAGGGAAAAACAGGAAAATAAGGAAAGTGGTTAAGAAGGAGAGACGAATGTTGATTTTATTTTCCCCTTTTTCCCAGTTTTCTGCAATGTGTCTAACTTTTCATTACCATATTTTGATCACGCAATTTTTTTATTCCACTCGGAGATGGGGAAGAGGGTGATTGGGGAAAACGGGGAGGTAGAGGGGTTAAAAGAGAGAAAAAGGAGGCTTCTCTTTGTTCCTTCTTTTGCAGTTTATCCCTAATTTATCTTACTTTTATATTGCCGTTTTTAGATCGGGCCTTTTTTTTCTCTGCTGCTATGAGATGGGGGAGAGTGAGGAAGGGAAAGACGAGGAGGTAGACGGGTGAAAAGAGGGAAAAAGGGAGCCTTCTCTTTGTTCCCTTTTTCTTTCTTTTTCATCAGGAATCCCCTTTGTTTTGTCCTGTTGGCCAGTTCTCCAAGGATCGGGGAGTGGTGTTCAATAATTCAGCAGCGTCTTTGCGACGTTGCCGGACGGGCCGCTGCTGCCGGGGAGTAAGCAGGGATGTGGGGAAAGAAGGAAGGGGCGAAAGTTGAACGCGCGGCCCGTGTTCCCCTATTTATTTAGTGGCAGGATAAAAGGATCCACGATCTCCTTCTTCGCAAAAGACGAAGAAGGTTTACATGAGAGGGAACTGCGAGATAAAAGCTGCCGTTTCTTTCTTTTTCCTGTTTTATTGGTGTTTATTTTATTTTTGTCCCCCAGTGGGACCTGATCAATCGTCGGTTCGTCCCGAAACGGGAAATAAAGGAGGCGAGAGGCTGACTCTTTGACGGCACGGCTTTTGGCGCCTCGCTTCCGTCGTACGCTGCTCTCCATCTTTTCCATCTAGTTTACTCCCGTTTCGATTTTTGTGGACTTGAGCATCAAGTTTTATAAAAGAAATAATTTCCTTGTCCCAGGTACCGCTGTATAATGCTCGTTATATACAAAATGGGTGGCAATTTTATCAACAGTCTTTATTTTGTGAAAGGAAACAAGCAGTAGTCGTTAGTTGTGCAAACATAGCAACATTAGCGTTACTTAAAAATAAAACAAAAACCACGTGTTTGGTGACATGGAATGTGTCTGAGATGTTTATCATCGTTAAACGGTTGGACGGCGCTCGCCATTCTGGCAGCTCGTGCTTCGGACGTACCTTTTAAAACTATGAGTTTGCGCTTGTAGCTCGCTCTGTGAATAGTATGGGCCTGTTTTTAACTTTTGTATGTGCTTGACACAATTCCCTTTGTATCCATATCAAACAGTTAAGAAACTGTTTACATACTCATAATGCACTCATCAATAGTGCATATGTTCGTAGGTCACATCTCGATAGAACACATGCACACACATGCCAATAGTGCACAAGTGTGCAGTGAACATGTCCGTCGATCACACGTTCATACTGCACATGTCCAAGGTAAACGTGTTCATAATTTCTAAGTCTATAGCGCTCAAGTCTGTCTTCATTATAAACTCTGGTGCTCGATTTTAGTTGGCCTGGAGCTGTTGTTCATACGGCCACACTGATTAACTTTTCTGAACATGCTGGGTTGTTTATTCATTGATATCCAAGCGTCACCTGGCGATTACCATTCAATTAGGAACCAGATATCTACCAGATCGACACTTTAAAAAAAGGCTCGAACTACAAGCTCCCAACTTTAAAAAAGATACTTCAATTGCACGAGCTTTAGCTTTAGCTAGGTGGCGCAAGCAACCACCCGATTTAAAGGGTTCAGCCGTATCCATCCATCCAGACACCAAATTAGCTACGCTTAGAGTACTGGTACTCTATTTCACCGATTTGCCTGGGGGCTCCGCGTCTTTTAGTGCTTAGTGTTGAGCTGTCACCGTTGGCGATATTGATGATCTGAAAATGCGACTTTCTGAGCTTGGTGTCAACAAGCTCAGCCGATATCGTTATTTCTTTTTCTTCTTTCGGGGACAATTCTGGAGGCCGGAAAAGAGTTTCTTTAAATTTCAGTTCAAACTTCAGATATCTGACAACCTTGATTTTAAGCAACAAGCAGGCGAATGTGTCGTTACTTTCTCTCCTTACACTCTTTTAGCTGGAGTGATTTAAATCGTGTAAGTTTGATTTAGATCAAATAAATTTGGTTTATATAAGATAAATTTGATGTAATATATTTAAAGAGAAAATCATAATTTTTTTCACCCTCGCTTCAGCCTTGTGTTTGTTGCACGAGGGTAGTTCTTTAGCGCGCTACTGATCTTCTCGCACGCTGAAGGTCAGGAAATGACTGATTTTGCGGTTTGCGATGACGCTCAACGAGTTTCTAATTATAAATATTTGTTTATTTTCACTAAATCAATAGGTAATTTAAAAAAATGAAAGACATTTACAATTCTCTGTAATGCCGAATTAGAGCGCAGATCTTGAGGAGGAGGGGAGGAGGAGGGCAGAGTACAGAGGGAGAGTATTCCCCTCCGTACCCTCCTCTCCTGCTCCCCTCCCATATAGCGGAAGATTTACGCTAAATTTCCCGCTAAATATAGCGGGAAAATTTTCCCGCTCAATTTAGCAGAAAAATTTCTCCGCTAAAGTTTGCAAAAACATTTCCGCGCTCGGAAACATTTTTTCCACTATATTTATCGGAAACATTTTCCCGCTAAATTTATCGGGAATATTTCCCCGCTAACTTTAGCGGAGAAACGTCCCATAATGCAACGCGCGGTTACACCGACGCCGACGTCGGCGCCACTCAAACCGGAAACGAGCGAACAAGAGCTGGGCTCTAAAAAATGAAACACGTTTACAAACTTCTGTAATACGAAATTAGAGCGCAGCTCTTGGGCAGGTAGGAGGGAGGGTGCAGAGGGGAGGGTGTGCCCCTCCGTACCCTCCCCTCATTTCCTCCTCCTGTGTACCCTCCATCCTCCTCCTCCGTACCTTCCCTCCTCCTCCATGCCCTCCTCTCACAGTTTCCCCGCTAAATTTATCGAGGAAAATGACGTCACCTGACTTCGTGTCACGTCACCCATGAAAAAATTCAGTTTCTCCGCTAGATTTAGCGGGAAAATTGACGTCACGTGACCTCGATACCAATTCAATTTCCCGCTAAATATAGCGGGGCGGTTACGCCGACGCTGACGTCGACGCCACTATACGCGGAAACGGGTGCCTAAGAACTGCGCTCTAAAAGTTTTAGGTAGTTATACAAGTTATCGTGACGATTATCCCCATATTATGTCACCCTCCCCATATTACTCCGCATTAGTGTGGCTTTCATTTATTAATAAAAAGGAAATCTATAAAGCCTAAAAGAAATAAACAACCCTATAGCTTCAACCTTGTACCTGTAATCTTCGCCGCTCTCAAGGCTAAGCTATGAAAAAAAAGATCCACATTTGGGGAGACCATTGGTGCAGTCTAATCTCGCAGGTGATAAGAAAGACTCGACAAAGTTGTACATTTCCGGCCTCCACCGACTTTGAGCGTGCTTTCTCGCGTATTCGGGGACGTAAAGAAATAACCAAGCACGGGCGCGCGAGAGGCGTTTGGACGTTAACGTGTCGCACGCGCGCATACTCGAGTAGCAGCACCTTGGGGAGTCCTGGGATCTCTTCAATTAGTCACGGCCCAAGAATAAAGCTCGCGGCGCCGTCCGCCCCGCTACTGTGTGCCGGGAACGAAAAAAGAGGCAGTGTGAAGGGAGAGGGGAGAGGAGGAGGAAGCTTGTAGGTGCGCGGGAGACCGGACCGGGCAATTAGTCTAAAAGTGTGCATCTCACGCGGGCGTCCAATTCATCTTCGCTCGGGAGATAAATGCGAAACGGAACCACTTTAGCTGCCCGCCGCCTTACATTCCGACTCGACGTCTACGGTAGGAAGTCTTGGGAGTCCCTATTGGGAAACTGCGGGCTCCATACTTCGTTGGTGCCCCTTTTTGTTTTTCCTTGTATCCAACGCGCTATAACTTATAAGCTACGCTGTTACTTGTGCCTGATTTAGCGTTTGTATAACAAAGTAACTATATGTTAGAAGGCTTGGGTTACCTATTGGGGAAACTGTGGGCTGCCTGCTTTGTTCATGCGCTTTTGCTTTTCCCGTGGATTGCGTCGCGCATTCGCGTCCCGAGATATGTAACCGACGCTTAATAACTTATAAGTTGCGCTGTTACTTATACCAGGTTCCGCTTTTGTAGAACAAAATAATGATATGATAGAAGACTTGGAGTCCCTATTATGGATCTTTGGGCTTCCCACTTCGTGGATGCTGCTTTCCTTCTCCCGTGGTGGGCATCGCATTTTTGCCCCAGATATATCTTGCAATGTGTTATAGCTTTGTTACACCGTTTATACTCAGTTGCACTTTTCAGTGACGAAGTGACTATATGTTAGAAGGCTTAGATTCCCTACAGGGGAACTGCGGACCCTGTACTCAGGTGATGACCTTCTCCCCCAGATATCTAATAAGTTAGGCGGATACATACAACCAACTACACTTTTCTGCAACGAAGTAACTTTGTGTTAGGAGGCTTGGATTCCCTATACATCTTTTCAGCGCTCATCACCCTGGCGAAAAATGCCGAGTCACGCATGCGCGGCGTCTGGTATTTCGCGGAAGAGAGCAACTGCGCATGCCTAGAACGCGTTCGACAGCCCAGTACAAGACAGCGCGCAGGAGGCGAGTTCTTGAATGGTCAATAGGGAAAACTGCGGGCTCCATACTAAGTCGATGCTCCCTGTTACCCCCATGAAGAGCGTTGCATTCGTTCAATCAGATATGTACGAATTGCAACTTGCCACAAATTACATCAAAACCTGATCGCAAAAAAAAATGAGGGGGAGGGAATAATGAAGACAACTTACCTTTGCTTCTCAAGTCCTAAGCGAGTTACACAATATGGTACACACTTACACATTTTTATTTGGAAACAAATAAAATGCTCGTACTTAATGTTCGCGCAACTGAAGACGCGGGCGCGTTTTGTTGGCGTAACGCATGTGCAATCCAAAAGCGACGCGTTACCATCAGTGTGCAATAACTTTTTGTTGTTTTAAAGAACGTATAAGGACCAGTTTTTAAAGGTAACAAACGACGTCACGCCGGTATGAATTCACGCAATCGTTACTGCGTGACGCACCTTCAGCGGGTTCAAGACCGTAGGTTAGTAGCCCTACCGCGCTGGGTAAGGTGTAATTTTCTCGGACACTAGACGCCATACGAAGGCAGACTAACTAACTTCCCGCCTGGCAGAAGCGGAGGGAGAGGAGGGGACGAGACCATCAGAACCCCGAACTTTCTTTGGAATGATTAGTGGGTAGAGGCCGACCGGCCAAAATAGGGATAGCCAAAATGTCCCGAGCGCACTATTCCTTGCCACCAGGTTGACCCGGTTGTGGTGGTGCAGCCGCACGCAGGTAGCCAATGAAAGTCAAACGAATGACTAATTTTAACGCGTACGTTTCTTCGTTACACGACACACGATAAGCGATATGGTGCGACTTTAGTTAGTTATCTTTTGTCTCGCGTGCGACGGTGGTGCGTACTTGCTGAGGCTGGTTCATACATTTGCGTTTGAGTTTGACCGAGTGCGTCTTAACCGCTTATAACCGCTTATGACGAGAAAACACACTGGGGACATCTATCGGGAAGCCGTGAAACACATCCGATCGGCGTATGGTATATTTTGTTAACTTTTTACGCATCATTATTTTACCGTGGGCTTGCGGTATAATTATGACGATGCTATACCTTATAAGCGACCATTTGTTTCTAGGTAGTCAGTAAATTTGATCTCGCAAATACAGCAAAACCTTCAGTCTACTTATACGCGGGTCGGAAGTGTTCGTTGGCTTTACGGTAGATGGCGCCAGTGTACCGGTGTGTTCTCTCGTCGTAAGCGGTTACAAAACGGGCACAGCACGCTCGGTAACACAAAAACGCAAATCCGTGAAGCAGCCTTTACCAAAGGACGAAAGCGGGAATCCTAAACCCAACGCGGCGGGCACATAACAGACGACCGCCCGTTTCTTCCCTTATCTCCTCGCGACGATAAAGTTACTTCCCGAATATTTTATTGTTTCGAGCACCGCCCTTTCCCGGCCCACAAAGAGATTCGACCGTTGGCGGGCTCTAAAGGCGCCCCAAAGTCGGGTAACGGTTTGAATAATAGAAACGACTGCTTCGTCCCTTTATTTCGAAACGGCTCGTAGCCTGTTTGGAGCGGCCTCCTTAGAACTGCTCGAGTCGTCCTTTCCCACTCTTCCCCATTTCCCCACCGCCGTCGGTTGCGTGTAATCGTTTGTTAGCGTCTTCGCCGTCTACTCAAATGTCGTTATTCTCTTCGAGCTCGGGGACCTCGGAGCCATTAAACTGACTCTTCTTCTTTACCCTTCCCTAGCTTCCCTAGCTTCCTACTTTCCCGGTTGTCGTGCGCTGCTTGGTGGAGCTTGGAATAGAAAGGAACCTTCGCGATTTTTTTCCCTATTTTTACGTCGGCATTAAGTCACTTTGCGCTCGAACGATAGCCTTCCCTTCTTTCCTACCCTTTTCCCTAACTCGTAACTGCCGAGCCGACTGAATCCAAGTCGGTATTACTCGTGGTCTAGTCCTATCTTGCCTCACCCCCGCCCCCCTTTCCCCAACATTTTTTTTTGTGTGTGTGTTACTGGTTACTTTTTGTTTATTTTCCTGCTATTTTCCCCCAAAACTTTTCTTGGTCCTGAGTCGCCTTTAAGGCGGAGTATCTTCGCTTAAGTGGGCTATATAATAGGCTCGGGTTCGAATTCGTTTCCCTGGGATGCTTTTTCTCAGTTTTCTCTTTTTTTTTTCTTTTTTATCTTCTCCACTATAATTTTTGTTTTCCCTTCCATTCCGTGTTTTTAGGGTGAGTTGTTCTCTTGTTCGTGAAGGGTAGGTTTTTTTGTCTTTGTTTTGTTGTAGTGTTCTGTCGGTTCGGATCTCCTTCCGTGGGGTCAACTGTTTTGTATATTCTTTCTTATTGTGACGGATTTATGTTTCGATGATTATGATGTGTGTGTTTTTCAAAGGGACTTCACAAGCTAAGTTGAAACGTACTCGTTTCAAGACAATAAAATTAGATGTTTGAACGACTTCGGCTGTCTTGAAAAAAGAAATAGAGCACGCGATGAGCCTGTTGGGGTTGGAATCTCCTAACTGCAAGATTAGACCGGTGGCAAATCACACAAATTGCAGATATGGCATTTCATATTCCAGTGTCAGTTCTCTGTGGTACACATTTATAACTACCTAGTTACATATTTTAGTCCACTCCAGTTTTTTTTTGGATCAAACTCTATTTCACAATTTAGTCCCCCGTATAACTCAAGTATATTATGTAACAACAAATAAGTAAGCAAAATTGCGCTGGCGATCATGCGACGTGATGCGAATTGACAGCGTCAGCTGGTGCGACATTTCGATGATATTGAGTTGTGATTGACGAAAAATTTCGGTAATGTTTCGTCGCGCGGTTTCTCGCGTAAACCACTACCGACCACGCACAGACCGGCTAGCACCAAACACGTTCTCGCGCGCCGCACAAATTTCCTGTTTGCACCAGTGTGTTCATTCTTCGCTCGGTAACGTTTTCTTCTACGCGCCGCTTCTCGTTCACGCACAGCATGATCTTGACGCGCGGAATGCGTTCGATCCTAAAAGCCGGTTCAGACACTTGCGTTTGAGTGCGTTTGACTGCGGTGCGTCGAGAACCGAAAGCGAGTCACCGGCACATCTGTGCTTCGTATGAGGCGTGGAATCTAATTCAAGCAAACCATCTTGGCACGCGATATAAGCAGCAGGGATGTCCTGGTTTCTCGCTGCTGCAACGTAGTCAAACGCAGTCAAACGCAAGTGTCTGAACCAGGCTTTACACCCGGGTGAGACCGTCGGCGCATCGACGACGTTCTCTTTCACGGGCGCGTTTACGCCGTCGAGCAGCCGCTGTTTGCTTTGGCGTATGCTTCGGTCCAGACTTGTGCTCGTTACTTGAAAAATGTAATGGATTACAATTACAAATTACCGAGCCTCAAATGTTATGGATTACCGTTACAAATTACTTCCGCTGAAAAGTAACGGATTACTTTACTCGTTACGTTACAAATTAATTTCTCGTTACTTTTTCCGGACACTTATCCAGAAAACAATAAAAACAATTTTGATATTTTTCAAACATGTTCTGCAACACTACTTTTTATTTCTCATACGCCCGTATTATGGTAGTCCTTGTAAAAATAAAATATTTTATTTAAGAAAATAAGTGTAGGTGCACTCCGTTTACCTGTAAACTGATAAGGCACCGAAAGCTGCAACCACACCCGCCATCTCGCTAGCTTACGGCCTCCGAAAATGATTCCTGGAATTGTGCAGACAAAGCTAGCGGTGCGCATGCTCAGTAGCAGCGTCTACCTCCGCTACGAGATTCGGAGCTAAAGAAGCGATCTACGAAAGCTCCCTTTGGACTCGGGTGTTTCGCCTGTTATTCACAAGAAAAGAGAAACTTGGTTCTAACGTTACAATGTATAGCCCAGTGCAGAATGCAGGTGTCCCAACTTACCTTGATGTGTTTCCGTACATTAGAGTTTGTTGTTCTTGCTGATGACAATCTGTGTGTTTTTGGCAAGCAAAGTATGCACTGAAACTCTAGGTTTCCGTTCTCCTTAATGCCCTGAATTTTGAACATCTCATTAAGAGATGGCCATGGAGACGACGGACACTCCGTGACCGAAAACTCGGTCAGTCAGAGAAAAAGTGGTCGTTACGGGTTATCGATCGTTATTCGGTTCTCACTTTCATACCAATATTCGTGAAGGCCAGAGGAGGGGAGGGCATAAGGAGCGAGAGAAGCGGTGGCCCTCGGTCTCACAAAACAATAGAGGATCACACCTCTTTTACGCGTTTCCTCTCTCTGTCAGCACTCCTTTGATGGCCGAACCCCCCCCCTCCCTTTATGTTGACAGTTGACTGTAAAGTGAGGAGTGGACTTGACCACCAGGCCCAGACAAGTAAACCAAAATAAGTATCGTCCGTACCCTCGAAGACGCCTCGCGCCGGGCGCTCTTCAGCTGTGCCTCAAGAGCGTGCTAGAATACAGTAGCGCACATCAAAGACGAGGAGAATTCGACCCCTTCGCGCGAGGCTACATCGTCTGTTACGCGAGTTGTGAACCCGCGAATGGAGGGGTTACGGACCCGCGTTTGGTGTCTGTGCAGGTGGCGGGAGACGTCGAAGAAGTTGGAACGGGTGAAACGGTGTAAAAGACAAAACAAATAAACACGAAGAGCTTTCTCCTGCCCGGGAGAAGAAGACAAACACGATGGAAGGCGACGGAGAGCCTACTCGGCGTTATCTTACTTGATCTTTGTCTTTCGTATATTTGTAGATGCCTTGCCCGTTTTTCTAATGGTTCTAGTGACCGGTCATACAAAAAATCGTGTTTTCTTTTCGGCTATTCTTCCCTTCCTGATGTTTTCTATATTGTTGAACTTGCTCTCTTTATGCTGCTGAATGTTCTGCTCGTATTGCTTCATTTACTGTATTATGCTCACATTTTTAAAAAGTAACGAGTAATTAAAGTAATCCGTTACCAATATTTTGTAGCGAAATTACATTACAAATTACTTCCGAAAAAAGTAACGTGTCAATTACAAAATTACTTAAAAAAGTAACGCATTACTTCCCAAATCTGCTCCGGTCGCCCCATTCGCGAAGGTTTAGAGCGCCGAGGGAACGGCTGACCGAAGGCGAGAAAGAGCAGGTGGCGAGGAGCGGGATCACACGACCGCCCAGCGCAATCGCGATTGGCCGAACGCGTTGCGCCTCAACCTCGACAATTATCGGCGAAAGGGCGGGGGCAACACCGCTGTACTCTCCCGGCGCCAGATGCCACCTGCGATTAATGCACGCGCATGCTCCGTTCGTTTTCGGCAACACGACACTCGCCCAGTACAACAAACCCGGTACAGCTGACCCTGTAAAAGTCGCATCAGATTCACTCGACGCACTGCGTGACGCAGTGAGCGGAAATGTATGACATCGAATCTCTCCTTTGAGCATTTTACGCTGGCAGCTTAGTGTCCAATGCCAGACATTACCGCTAAATCTTCGTGTTCCACAAAAATACTATATAAAAAAACACACACATTCACACGGTGCAGTTTGGCTACGTTTGACAACGTTGAGAGGGATTGCATCGAGATGCGACTCTAAGTAACCATGGTTGACAATCTAACTCGTGGTCGTAGTAAAATCCAGTCTAACGCTCATGTGTGAATAAGTGCTAAAACACTGAGCCTTTTTTTTATCAGGGTGTCAGCTTGAATTTGAACCGCTTTCCCCACTATACTTGTATTCACCTCTACAATCGTACTGCAAAACGTCCGGTACCTCGCGTGACGTAACTATAATTTCCCAGTTAATTCGTCGAATTAAGAAGTATATAGGTGCATCTTAGATTAACTTTATGTTATTTTATCAAGACGTACACGTTTTAAACGACCAAATCATTGTCTTTCTTCGACAACCAAATCGTGTAGGAACTACTTCGAGCAGCGCACGAATAATGCGCAAAACTTTATTTTTTTATTTTTTGATGTGACGAGTATAGTTTGCATGCAGACGATACGTTACCGGCGTCGTTTTTGGTGTTGCTGAAACGCAGAAGGATGGTGATTGGTTCCGTCGAAGACAAGACTCTCAACGCATTCGGGTCGCATAAACCCATGCTTACACTTTTTTGTTTTTATGGCGAAAGCCTTACTTGTTTTATTACACAAAAAAGCGTCGGCGTTGCGCTCGAAAGATGGCCATAAAAATACGTCATCAAGCACGCGCCGCTCAAGGTCAAAGTGGACGCGCCTCAGAAATAAAACACAAAGGAAAGCACAGCAACGCGGATGCTTCGTCAAGGAAGCCGTGGAGCCGGCGGGGGCGCCGCGCCTGCGCAGTGGGGGAGCTTGACGTCACCGCAGGAGCGCCGTGTGAAAAAGGAAGACGTGACGCGCTGCTTGTAGGAATGCACTATGTGTAGGAATGTTTTCGCATTCCTACACGTAAGTAGTCTTAAGTGTCTTCGGCGTGTTTATTTTTTCTTTCGGAGTCGCTTGCGTTTGCCGTCAGGCCGTTATGACCGCCGACGGGTCGACTTCTCATCGCCGGCTCGTCTTAGGCCCAAATAAAGACCTGTATGCATCAAAATAGAGAATCAGCCTATGCTCTTTTATGTTCCCGACTACTCTGGTTGGTGCAGCCGATCACGACGCAAAAGGACTCCAGTATTCTGGAAAACACTGAACGTTCATCAATATGGCGTCCGGGGAGATTTTGAAGCGGGTAGTACGTCAGGTGAAACCGCCCTTAGATGACGGCAACCCGTCAACGATTCTTGACACAAATAATAAATACTTTGGAGACGTCACTGCTTGGATCTGACGCGTCCTGGTCACGTTCAGCCACGTCCGGCCTCCATTGGATTTCTCAATGACGTCAGGCAAGTCAGCACACGAGGTCTCCCCTTGTTCGAGGCTTTCGTCGGCCTTCAATAGAAATCATCTGGACTCCCTCGTTTTATGGGGCTTTTAAAGAAAGGGAAAGAAGAAAAAAAGAACCGGGGGTTTCCTCTTTTCATTGTTATCGCAGCGGCAGCCTTTGTTGTTTTCTTTCTTTCTCCCTGCTTTCCGAATGCCACCAGTAAAAAAAGAGAAAGAAGGCGAGTTTGTGGGCAAGGAGGTGTTTCTGGATTGCTTTTTACGGGTCGGATAATGGAGTTGGGCGGACGTGCTCCGAAGTTCCAATGGTCGAGTCTCCGCTAGCTGCTTTCACTTCTCCGTCACCCTTTTTATTCTCCTCCTTATTTTTCATCGCTATTTAATTCTTTCTTTGTCTCCCAGCTTTTCAATTGGTAAGGTTTATTCTTTTATTTGAGAAAACAGTTTCCGCTACTTCTCCCTCGAGCGGGTTGTCCAGTTAGACTGACCGTTTGTCACTCTGGTGTTACACCACTTGCGTGTGGTGTCGACCGAGTGCGTTCTTGCTTCTTTGTGCTCTCTTGTGATCGCTTACGAGAGGACTCACCGGCACGCTGGCGCCATCCATGAGGCGGCCCCGGAACCGCAATTCACTATCCAGAGTGAAAGTTTTGAGTAACTTTTGAGATCAATAAACCTTTTTTTAAAACCCCGTCGAGCAACATTTGTGGCCCCCATCTCTCGGGCACGAAGCTTGTGATTAGAACCGAGTCCTCGTGCCCGAACAATGACGGACGCGGAAAATTTCCGCAGCAACTACTATACTGTTTCATATTTAGTGTGCAACGCTGTCAAAGCTACCAAGCTCCACAGTCAAAGCTGTCAAGCTGTCAAAGCTATTTAGTGTGCAAGCTGTCAAAGTCAAAGGCGCGAGCGCGTGGCTTCATCTATGGTTTTGTTTGCGCGAGAATGCATGCAAATGAACAACGAGATCAAGCCCCATGCTCGCGCCAGTAGCTTTGACAGCGTTGTATATTAAATATGAAACAGAGTATAGGGGCGTTTACTGGACGCCATATTTGAGGGCCCTGTTTAGAGCGCGTGCTCAGAACGAGCTCACCTTAATAGGCTGCCAAGACCGGCAATCCTGATGGTGTGGAGTGCACGTTCCAAAAGAACTGTGGAAACATGCCGTCAGCACGCGTTCAGCAATCGTGCACACAGCTATGGCCACCAGTGAATACGACCAATAGATGGCGCTTACTTTTTAAAACGTGGTATCTACGAGAAATGGTCGTCCATAACATTGTCAAGAGTTTTTTTATTGCCACTGTGAAAGAATGATGCGCACACAAAGAACGTAGGAAATATTGGCAAACGGCTAGTGTTCTACGCTACCCGATAGGTTGCGCGGGTGTGTTGTCTCGTCTAGAGTGCCTTCATACACACGCGCGCTTTTGCTTGAGTGGTGACATCTCAGCCATTTTTACGCCCAATCGTTTTTTTATGCATTTTGAAGTACGCTCAATCCGGTGTCGCTCAGCTCGAGCGCGTAGCTTTGGCTAATGCAGAGACGCCATTTTAGCGCCCAAGTCACGCACCAAGTGCGCGAGAGCGTCACGCGCTGAACATTTAGCGCAACAATGGATGTCTTCACCCTGAGACAGACAGACATGTAGGCACCCTAGTCTCGTCCTCTGGTTTCGTCTAGGGTTGCCTGGTCTGTTTTCCACGTGCCTTCGTACCACTATTCGCCGAGATCGATCACGTGAGGAGCAAAGAATCCTGCGCCGTGCAAGAAAGTCGCTTCGCCAATGTTGCACGTGCCCCGGCCTATGTTCCCCTACTTTTGCCTCCTTATCCACCTTTCCGGTTTTCCACGCGCGGCAGCGAGTGCGGCGCCGCTATTCGCCGGATTCAGCCACGTGACCGGTCGCAATCCACGGAGCGCGGATCCCGTAGAAAACCTATAGAGGAACTCTAGTCTCGTCTAAAGTTACTGTATAGGCTCTCTACGGGAGCCAGAATAACAAGTTCAGCCATCTTAAAATCCTAGGTTATGCAGGAAAGTCACTCCTCGCGCGTGTAGGAGCCGCGCTCCGTCGATTGCGGCCGGTCACGTGACTGAATTCGGCGAATAGCGTCGCCGAACACGTCGCCGCGCATGAAAAACTGAAAAGGAGGAGAAGGAGACAAAAAATAGATTGGCGTTCTCGTCAATTAATATACCCTTATGTCACTGTATTTGAAGATTTTCTGGTAAATTTGTGGAGATGCGACTCGGTTATAAGGATAAGAAACGCTGAAGTTTGCTGCTACAACAAATATTACAGGAGGACACTCAAGACTACGTACCTGTAGGGATGCGAAAGCATTATTGTCCCGCGGGTGAAATGTTTTCGAGTATTGTTTCTACGCGTATTAAAGTTTAGGACGACGTATAGGACGACGTCGAGGTCGACGTTTTAGAGATCGACTCCAAGTACGGCGTCTACGACGACCTCTAGCACGACGTGGAGGACGACAAGGACGACGTCCGTTGACGACTTCTAGGACGACGTCGAGAACGACGCCTAAAGGGCGTTGTCTAGGACGACGGTGAGAACGACGCTTAGAGGAGGACAGTTAAGGAGGCTGTAGCGTTAAGGAGGCTGTGCTCGTGTAATTTTTGTTTGATATCTAATTTGATATTCATCAATATTGGCAAAGCGCAACGTATCTAGTACGTTGCCTTTGCCAAGCACAGAATTGGTGAAATTGGATGCGTAGCGTATATTACGTAAAACCATCTCTAGATTGCAGTTACGACTAAAGCTATCTCGCATGTTTGAACGAGAATTTGTGTTCAACAATAACGGCTGAAATGTGTCGTACACAAAGTAAAAATATCGTGATAAAAATCATATCAATCAGATTAATTTGATTTAAATCAAATTTGTGTAATTTACATTAGATTAATTTCATTTAAATCACGGCAGTTCGAAAATATTGCTTTTTTACCACATATCTACTGATCCGTATGGCCTATTTATTGATCGATTTGTCCGATCACTGATAACAGTGTGGAAGAAACGTTTTCTGTACATGTAAAGTACAGTTCATTTAACAACTGTTTACTTATATACACTCCCTGACACTAGAATAAAAACCGCTTGGTTATTTTAGTTAGTTAAAAAGCTTTATTTTTTTTTCGCATTCCGACTTGTTGCAATAGGACATTATTTTTCTGGTTTTCGTTTCTTTTGTGTCCTGATTTTGTTGCAGTAGGATGTTTTACGCAGTTGTAAAAGTGAAAGGTAGAAATCAAGTTCAGTTCTTTGATTCGCTCAGAAGAGCGCTTTTTTAGCTCGTGTTCAACCTTATATAAATCTTTGCTCGATGATTCTTTGATTCAAATACGAAACAAATGCATCGCGAGAAGCGTCCCATAATACAAAAACGATGACTAAAAAGTATTTTCGGGATCCCTTTTGCGGGAAAGATTTGATTTATAAATCATCGTAGCAATAAAAAGGAAAAAAAGGAAAAAAATAGTCTGATTATAATTATTATTTAAATCATATTGATTTTTATTCTGTATCCTGGTCGTACACCATTTACCACCTAAGGTTCCCGTTACATTAAAAAAAAAGCTATAAGCACTGACAGAATGAGAACTGCAGAGCGTGTCTTTTGAACACGCTCTGCAGTGCAACTAAAGCACGGCCTTCCGCCGTGCTTTGGTTGCACGCGCGCGCGCTCTCGAGGTGCACGATATTTCGAAGCACTGTCGAAGGCAGGAAGCTCGCGCTGGAGGCGGAACAACTGAAGCTCCTCCTCCCGGCCGTTATCACCTTGTCGGTGACAATAGAGCACCACGCGGCCGTGACGTCACACCGCTGCGGTGGCGCTGCTATTGGCAGGGCGCATGCGCAGAAGCTTCCGCTTCACGCGAATCCGGTTTCTGCGCAGGTGTACTGCGCAAGCACATCTCGTGCGGGCCTTTGTTTGTACACAGCGCGTTGGATCATAGGAAGTATTCACGTTTGTCTCAGACTAGTTTACGAGTTTACGAGTTCGTATTATAATTATTTACCCTGCGAAGACGTTTTTGCAATTATGCAACACAATATGTTCATTCATTCAGTTCGGTGAAGTAATAAATAAATAAATAAAATACTTTTAAATAAATCAATTTATTCATGTTTTAACAGCGGAGCTGTTAAGGGCTAGTTTCCCCAGTATCGTGTCCGTGGGAAAACAAATGTTGACACAAAACTCTGGAGAGCTACCGCCATCTATGAGCGACGACGGCAACCAGGCAACCGGCCTGGCGGTTGTCTGGTTGCCGCCGTCGTTCATAGATGGCGGCAACTTTCCAGCCTTTCCACTCTGGCTTGTCGACTTGCGGCCGGCAATTACTTCATTCCCACCATAGTACAGATTCGCTGGTCTTCCTTCTTCACCAGATTGGAAAGGCTGAAAGTTTTTTTTTTAATTTTTATAATAATCATAATCATAATAATAATAATAATAAATAAATAATAAGAATATCCTTTATTCAGCATTTGAAGTGGAAACAAATACAAAAACGGGTCTGTCGAAGCCCATAGGAGGCTTGAAGTCCGGCAGTCAAGCGACGAGATACAAAGAAAGAAAAAAAAAGTTCAGTAACAGACACATTCCAACAATTATAACGAAGTCACATCATATTTTCCAAAACATGAGATACAGTATTACACACCAATACACGTCGCCAGGATGTAGCAAAAACCCATGCAGCGGACCTAGATTGAGCTATTGGTTAGCAGCCTTTTCAGTTTCCTTTTTGTGGTAGCTTTAAAGAAGAAATCGGGAAGTTTATTAAAGATGAAAGGTACGTAGTAAACACGCTTTCGCTTACCGTATCTGGTGTAACATTAGAGAGTTTTAGCGAGTCGTTTTTCGAGCCCACGGTTCCGAAATCACGAACGGTGCAGCTGGTCCGTTTCGTGAAACCGTACGTGAAATTTGACATATTTTAGCGAATCGTGAAACTGGCGCAACCGTGTAAACTATGATGATGATTGTGTTTGACCGGTGGCGCCTTCTTCTAGTAAACATGTGAAACATTCTGCAGCGTGCGAAACCGTAACGGCTCGTGTTTCCGGCGTACGACTGATGTAAACAAGACGGCCGACGTAACATTTTCCGGTCGGAATTTCAAGAACTGCGAAGCTAGATAGAGTAAAATGTGTCTGAACGACCGTAAAGGTATGTGGTGTGTCTCCGTCACCTTGAACTTGAACGATCGTTTACGTTGTGTGCCGTCGAACCAAATCATTTCGTCTGCTCGCGGTCGCCACGGCAGCTAGTCTGCCCGCAGATCGCAAAAATTTACTAGCATGCGCAGTTTACAGCATTCACGATCGCTTACCATTATGAGAAGTCCTCGAAATGATTTGGTTCAACCTCTCAAATGAAGCAGACTAACAGGACGGCAAATCGCCTCCCGCTGTCCTAAGCCTAACGCTCGGCTGGGTCGGCGAAGTTAGTCGCCAAACCGACCGCCATCTTTTTTCCCCCGAGTCGTGAACGGTGCTGGCTGCGTTGCGGTGACGACTCCAGCGGCCGGAATGGGAGAAACGAACGAGAAGAGCCTCCCAACGCCCCGAACGACTCGCGCGCGCATGCGCAGTGGCGTCGCCGATGCGTTCGAGGACGAACCGTTTGTGTGAAAACGACCTGCTAAAACTCCCTATTGAGGCGTCTCGAAACGATTTGAGCTGCGAAGCTTCCTACGTGCTACAAGTAGATGTTTAAAGTCATTACACCAGAAGTGGCGAAGCACGATACATTCTAAAAATAGTGAACGGAAACTCGGCTCCTGTATAACTTCAAATATGTTTAGTCTCCACGGGGAAAAAAATCATTATTTTCGTGGGCCCAAAAACATCCCGAAGGTCTTCCCTTTGGTGCACAAAGAACGAGTAGACGCCAAATTAACATAAAACAAATAAAACACACATCACAAAAAAGTCACTGAATATTTCAATACCTGGATTGTCAAAGCGATTGAACAGTGATTGCATGCGTGTCAATGGTGATAGGTCTGCAGATGGTATTGACATAAAAGTAGGGCGATTCCTAGTCAAAGGGGAGGGGACATGGATATTAACATTGGATAAAAGCGAATCATTATCTATAATTCCAGTTACTCTCATGTGCAAAAAAATCAAGTCACGTTCTGTTCTTTTGTCAGACAATGGCCTCAGCAAGAACTTATCTAGAATAAAGTTGTAATCAAATTAAAAGCGGCGCTGACGATAGCGGTTGTAAACGATGCCTATTAAGCGTTTTTGCACACTTTCAATTTTTGTTGACTGCGTTTCTGACAAAGAATTCCAAGCTACAGAACCGAGTTCAAGCCTTGGCCTAACTAGAGAGCAAAATAAACGAATAATACAGGCAGGATTTCTTTAATTGCTTCCTCATGCGAAATATTAGTTCCGACATCTTTGTCGCACTGCCAACATTAGAGGTATATAAAGGCTATTTCGCACAAAACTTCAACTCAAGAGTAATTCAATCATTTGTTGGTTGTTCTTTTTCAAAAATTGTAAACATACGTTTTTTGTTTTGCATCCTATACAAAAAAAAAGATTATTTTGTATCCTTTTCACCTTTCTTTTTGTTGCCATTTTTTGTATTAGTAAAAGCGTCACTGCTTGTACCGAAATAAATAAATATGAGTACGCGATCGTACAACATAAGGTCTAAAGCAGAGCGTTATTGAACTCGCAAGTCAATACATTTGTATCGTGTTTCAATCTACTCGCTTTTTTTTTCTCTTCAAATACCCAAGCAAATGCTTACTTTTTTAATCAACCCTGGGGCGGTTTGCTGCTGAACGCGGCTATTCCTCCCAATGGGTGCGAGAGATTTTGAGGTCACGTGACTGGTTCCGTAAGAAGAAAAAGTAACTCGCTCTCCGGCCGATTCCGCTCAGCAGACGTAAGACTCTCCTATCGTTCGCTTTAATTCCCGCTTAACATGACCTCTCCTAGAAACATAGTTACTTTGCCGGCTCTAAAGCGCACGAATGTGATTCATATCACTTACATTTTGAGCCTGTTCACCCTCTTTCTTCGCGAAAAGTTGAAGTTTAAAAATCGAAGCGAGGACCAACTTGTGGATGCCATTTGCCTGCAACGCTATATACTGGGCGTCAACTACCTTAAGCTAGGCTGTTAAGGCTAGCGTAAATTCTGCGGTGCTCCAACTCTGTCAAAGCTTTGTTGCGCGAGCGCGTGCGAATGAGATGCAATAACAAGCTACGTGATCTTGTAGCAGCGCGGGGGTGCAGCAGTGTGGGTGCTGCATATATGTTAGCCGTGACGAAGTAGCGCAACATACTTGACGCCGAGTATAGGCACCTTTTGTTTCTTTTTCCCACAGAATCGGTTGCAAGATCTCAAGACCCCCTTTCGGCTATTTTACGCGCTGGGAGAAATAGCCGAATAGCCGCGTTTTCTAGCAAACCGGCCCTCGGAGCACTTCGCTCTTCATCGAGCCGTCTCCGGATCAGCTTTAAACTGAGAACCTCGGGTTTTCATGGAGTGACTGACACACAAACAATCCTAGCAGACCATTCAAAGACACCTTATTGTAGTCACTGACAGGGTGAGAACGGTAGGGAGGAGCTTCAGTTGTTCCGCCTCCAGCACGAGCTTCCTATTTTCGACCATAGCCTCCTCTATACTCACAAAGCCTGCCAGTTCGACGACGGAGCCATAGAGTGCCCGGTCGCGGATTTGGAGCGCGGGGATCTGTGTAGCACAGAGCATCGAAGAGCCATTTCTCGGGGAACCTGGACGTCAGCGCTCAGATTTTGCAGCGGCGAGGACCCGAAACACACTTGTTCGCTAGGGAGAAGCGTGTTTCGGCGTCTCGCCGCAGCGGGGCGCCAGTCACGTGGCTCTCCTCTCATCCGTTGTGTGCCGCTCCACCTTTTCCATTTCGGCGGCCGCTTCTCGTGGCCATCTGCCAGGCTTTGTCAGTATATAGGAGGCCTATGTTTCGACAGTGCTTCCGCGTCTCATGCGCCTCGAGAGCGCGCGCAGTCAAAGCACAACGGAAGGTGTGGAGCGAGTGCTAAACGGCGGGCGTTCAGAAAAAGAAAAAAGAAAGTGCTTTGCCGTTTCACTTTTGTCGGTGACAATTGTAACTTTTGTCGAACTAGAAAGTTACCGACTGACCAGAAAAAGAACATTTTGAGAACCATACGGTACTGAGCGAGGTAGCTCGTGTCGCAACGACAAAAAGGCATTGTTTTGTCATCGAATAAATATCGGCGTTTGTCGGGGATATAAAATAAAGAAGACGAAAAGTGGCCATTGCGAGAAAACGCGAAACTAGCGCAATATCCTAATGTTCTTTTCGTTCTAGCGTCTTTTCGCGCACTGTTTTTTTATTTTCTTTTTATATTTATGAGCTCACGCAGTGCCTTGTTCGCGGTACGCTATAACCAGGTCAGTCTAGCCGGGCATATGCGCTGTTCGCGTGCTCCATACCTCTACGAACGGGACGGATCTTTATTGTCCTTCTTCCATATTTTTTATTATTATTATTCTTAGTTGCTCGCTCTCTCGCCTCCTACCTTTCTTCTTGTCATCCACACTTTTCGTCCGTATAGCCGCCTAATATTTCGTTGTTATTGTTTTCCTGCGTCTTTTAGTTGTCGCAACAAGCTCGCGTCGTTTTCGTGTGCAGACGTTTGGTAGGCTTGCGTCAGGGTTCCTTGGTAGTCTGCTCGCGGTTGTTTAGATGTATGTACTCTCAACAAAAGCTTCTGTGAGTGTCGCGGCGATGTACTGTATACTTTCATTTCTATTTTGTGTGTGTGTGTGTGTGTGGAGCTATGTTATATATTTTTATTCTTTTGCCACGAAAGCATACAGTTTTCTTCTTGTTTGTTTGTCTTATGTACAACTCGACAGAGCCCATTATTTAGGAGAGGGAGCAACTCGGACCATGGAGGGCGTTCGCATTTTAATGGAGGACACCTCTCGGGGAGATTGAGGGCGGCGACGAGGATAACGGGCGGAGACGGTGAGCAATGCTCGGAGACGCTCGCGGTTTGATGGACGCTTTCGAATGTCACCCGCAGCCTGTACTGCAAACGCGGCCCGTCAGCCACGCGAACCCAATCGGGAACTTGGAAACACTTCCAAACCTAGGCACGCTATGCTACACCAGACGGAGGTGACGCCACCTAGCGGGAAAGACGCCAAGGAGAGAAGTGGGGGAAACTTCCATTAACCACGTGACCCCATTTGAGCACTCGGAAACACTCTCCTCATAATCTAGGCACGCTAAGCAACTCAAACGGAGGTGACGCCAACCTAGCGGGAAAGAAGTCAAGGAGATAAAGCGGGGGAGCTCCCGCCTCTGTATACAAGTGTGAGGCGAAAACTTGCGCGGCCTGGCGGCCAAAATTTGAAACGTGAAAAAAAAAACAAGAATTTGGATGTACGAGGTTTTTATGAGCGATCTGCGTGTCAAAAAGAGTGAAATAATTCTTAAGCAGCGCTCAGACACAAACTGTCTGGAAGACATGTTTGAACCGCCCTCGCCCTGCACTTTTTTTGCGTGATTGGAATCTTTGGTGATAGGAAACGCAAATAGACGCCTGAGCCTCGTGACGATGCACTTTTCTTTCTGCTCCGATTGGCTCGGTCGGTTTGTAGCGTTGGCTGGTGTCGGACTCGGCGTGAGACGGAGTCTAGAAGACGATTTTCGGGAGGTGTTCGAAAGTGATCAACTTTTTTGTCACCGAACATATTAATCGACAAAACGTGAAAAATCAAATAAGACGAATCTGAGGCGGAAAAGCACGCTGTCAGTGAAATGAGGCGCCTTTAATTTTATGGACTCGTATCGAATTGAAGCTCATTTGGATTCTCACGGGCCAAGTTCCGTGGGGACAGGTAGAGACAAAATAACGCTTCTGCCTCACCGAAGCCTCCACCCTTCGCGGTTTACGGGAGGACAACGACACAATTACGGGAGAAAACAAAATCCAGATGAAGCCAGGACCAAGGAAGTTCTTACACTTCCATGCGTAGTTCGTATGGCTACCATGAACGACGTCGTTTTCGCGGGGAGCTTACTTTTCGCGAAATACGCGACTTTAAACTTGTTGCCAAAAATTAATTACGAGAATACATCCGCCCATGGTTACGAATATACGTAGCGTATCACTCCTAAATTGTGAAATTTGGTGGCCGCGAAATAGTTGCGACACCCGTACTTCTTCATATTATCGAAATATTGACGGCCTGTTTGCGATATGGTGTTTTTGAATAAGTGGCTTAATTCAGTTATTGACTCTCCTGCTACTAAGTAGAATCCAACGTTACTAAACCACTCAGTTGGGAAACTGCCATAGAGACTGCTCTGAAAAAGTGGCTCCCGATCTGTCCTCGCGAACCGGGCTAATGGCGAACACAACGCCGCCATTTCTCCTGCAGCGGCCACTCGAGGAACCGCACGTTACTTCTCTTTTGGCTGTAATCGGCCATTTTGGTGCCGAAACAGATACAGTGGAGAGGTTACAGGAATGCCACCCCCGTCTCCCCAGCGGACGCGCCGCGTCTTTCTACTAAGTTAAAATGTACCTAGGTCGGGATCGCTCTACCTGAAACAACCGCTGTGGCATGGTTGTATAAAAGCAATATTAATTGTGCCGCAAAACCTTGCAAACTAAAGATTTTAAAAACATAACGGGCCCTTCATTTTGTACTAAACTCCAATAAATTTTATACAAAAAGAGTTTTTTTTCGTTTGTTTTTACGCAAAAACATGCTTACTAAAAGCTCAGGGTGACCACAGTACAGACAAATGATAGAAGAGTGGCGCTGTTGTCGCATTTAGCTCGGTCTTGGTAGACGTCAGCGGCCCAGGTTTCGACGGCGAGTTCCCCAACTAAGTGTTTTAGTAACGTTGGTAAAATCAAATTTCATGTACAAAAAAAAAAAGTTCGTGACTTTAAAAATTTTGTTTTTTACCCTTTGACTTAGAATATTGCACTCCATTGACAGGAATGTAGCTTACGTACGACACGCTTATTAACTCTCACATTGACTTTACTCATTTTTAATCGTTACAAAAAATATATATAATATATATCTTTTTTTTTTCGTCTCTTGTACGTGCCTTTTTTATAGGTTCTACCAGCTATTCGGAGCAAAATAAAACGTACGCTTGATTGATTGATGATTGAATCAGCGAAAATAAAGTAGTTTATAGTGAACACATCTAAAAAAAGCAAGCAAAAACATGTTTACAAAAAATAAAGAGTTCAAATTATGTATTTAAAATTTTATGTTTGTGTTTAAACAGCGTAGGATCGATCTGGCTTTGAGGTACGGCGACACTCGTTTAAATTGTCGCTGCTCATCAGTCATGCCATTCTAATTACGCCGGTTTTCGTCCGATCACAAAGACGTCATCGTTGCAGTTTTGCATCTTTAAGTGGGATATGACGCAACGCGTTAATTGCGCAATCATGAAACAAAAAACAGAAAACATATCGCCGTCAAGTTGCGTAAACGTTTCTTATCCAGATTTGACCTTTGACCTTTATTGCCCAAGATTTGAGAAAGCAAAAAAAAAAAAAGACGAAAACGAAGTGATCGTGTGTGCTCTGCATGTCTTTGCACGATCGATTTCTGTCGGCGGCGTATCCGATCTCAGTTGACGGAGCTCGCCCGAAGAAATAATATTAATAATAATAGCCATATAACGAAGAAAGAGAAAATAATATATAAGTAAAGTAAGTGAGGAATAGAGAGAGAGAGAGAGAGAGAGAGAAAGAGAGAGGGTGGCTCGGTTCTCTTCCGATCCCGAAGTCTGGACTTGGTGAAGCGAATTAAATGCAGCCGAGCAAGAATGTCTCCCGCCCCCCGTGTTCGGCAGCGCGTTGGTGGACCCATTAATTGCGTAATGCTGAAAATGGATGTGGTGCTGGACGTCGGCTTTCCCTCCCCCTCCCCCTTTCTCTCCTTCTTCTCGATTCTTCTTCTTTTTTCTTGGTTCTTGTGTGTTTTATCTAGATATATTTAGTTGTTTTTTTTCTTCTCCGTGGTGTTCTATTAGATGTATACCAAACCTCCGGTGTTTTCCTGTTTTTTGTGTGTATTTTACTACCAACTTCATCATGGTGCCTAGACCGTGACTTGGACTTCTGTGTTGAGCGTCCTATACGCCGTTGCTTCGAACAGGTTCTTAAAGTGGCAACAAATGACGTCACGGGAACAGGCGTGTCACGTTGTCGGATGTCGCGATCCTGGCGGGTTTGTCGTCCAACTTCCGACAAAAAACGTGCGAGAGGAACGCTAGTGTCGCTGTCGTCACGGCGTCTCCACTCCCGGCTCCTGCTGAAGCTTTCCGAGGACCGTCCAGCCGGAGAACGACCGGCAGCAAAAACAGGCGACTGCCGCGTCCAACGTCGCTGCTGTGACAGCGACAGGATGGCGACAGGTCACAGCGTGTGACACTTGTGTGACACGACCGGTGTGAAATGTCGATGGACGTGCACAAGGGAAGACGCGTTAAGCGCACCAGTCGGAGACGCTTTCCGGGCACTATAATTTGTAAGTTGTAACCAACAAAATGTTGCGCAGTCAACGACGCCAGTGCGTTACACGATTAGTAGACGTATTGCTGTTCTTCGGACTCTATATGCTTGGAGATTTTTTCGTATTCTGCGCGGCGACGTATCGATCCTTTCTACGACATGCTCTCTTCTCGGGTCTTTATTCTTCGAGTGAAATTGGTTTTGCGGATGTTTGGATGATGTGAACCTGGTCTTCCAGGTAGAGGGGCATTTTGGACAATGCAGTACGACTGGTTTACCTGGGAGTTTTAGTATCTAACAAGCGGGAATGATTACGCCGGTGCAATGATAATCTTTAACGGGGCCCACGGGAATGAAGATTTCGTTCTGAGCTCCGTGCGTTTTATTGTTAACCCGGCCAAATTCAAAGAGGCCATACAGAAGTCGTGAAACAGGGGACAAAAACAACAGTCCTTCTTTTTAAGCTTTTAAAGCACGATGTTGTTTTTCAAGGTCTCGTGGCAAGTCAGGCACGTATCCAGGATTTTGTTCTGCGGGGGGAGGGGAGAGGGGTCCCATGCCCCCACCCTCCCTGACTACGTGCCTGTGACAAGTCATCAACTGCCAATTTCATATTCGCGGATCTTTATTCATGCGTGTAGACAAATGAATGCACACTGCTGAACCCTTTTAATTGGGCGGCGGTTCGTGCCACCTGGCGGCGCCAACGCCTTCTTTCGTGCAGGTGTTTGTTACACCAAAGATAAAGGAAAACCATGGTAGTCTTGATTTGCCCATAAAATATGTGTAATTTGTTGCGGAGGCGCTAGTTTGAAGGAGCTCAACCTCGAGTGCAGGATGCATGTGGCGGAAGCGTTGATAATACGTCACGGTTGGTGCGCGGATTTCTGCTGTGGGTCGCCCTTCTTTACCCCGCCAGTGCGGTTCGTTGTTAGATTGTCGTGTAAAGGAGTTACCAATGTTCAACGAATAAAAATAAATGTGTTTTGTAATTTAACACCTCAAGTTACTTGCAACCAATTTGTCTTCAAACGTTGCTGTTAACGGCGCATTAGTAGAGTTGCCTGAAAAACACAGAAAATGTACGGTTATTTCTAACGTGCCATTAACCACGTATACCATATTCTAGAATGACTAGTGTGATTACAAAAAAAATGGCTAAAACATTGCCAGATGGGCAAATCGCCGAAAAAAAAAGATCAATTAATCAATAGATATCTTCCAACTTCTATCTTTCTATTTGGTCGGCGTCTTTCTTAGCCGCGTCCATAATATATATTATTTTATTTCGTTCGCTTTCATTTCTTCTTTCTTGGGTCTCGTCGTCCAAGTTTTTTTTCTCTCGTTGCGTTCGGGAATCTTTTGTTTGCTTGCTTTTTATGTCTATTATTGCCATCTTTATTCTCTATCGCACTTACACTTTCTCCATCTGCTCCTTTTCCACCCTCTCCCAATCTTTCTTCATTCTTCCCTAGTTCATTTGTTGCCCCCTTCCCCATTCCCCCATTTTCTTTTCCTCCATCTTCCCCTTACTTTTTGTTCCTATTGTTTCCTTGTTTATTTTTTTTGCTTTCGTGTTTTTTATTTTATTGTCAAGCACAACGGAACAAAAGAACGTGCGAAAATAAGTAAAGACGAAACGAAGGAAAGAGTCTTATTTCCCAACAATAAGAAATGAATCAATAGAAAAGAAAAATGGAAAGGGAGATGGGGGAGGATAGTTAACAAAGACACAAGCAGAGCACGGCAAGGTATACACGGGTTTCGTTGCTGACTCGCTCGGCTCTCGCGCTAACAAGCAAATCGAAAGATGCTGTAGCGATAGTCCGACTACGTTGACTGGAGGAGAAAGCAGGGCTGAGGGGAGGTTCTAGCAGAAAGAACGCGCCGAATTTATGCTGTGGCAGACAAAGAAAGCATAAGTCTATGTAGAACACGAGACGGTTGAGAGTGAGAGTACTTTGATCGGAGCGGGAGAGGGCAGTTGGCACTGGAAATGTTCAGCGAGGTAATGAAATCGCCATAGAGGCAGTTTCTTTTTACATAATATGCGTTTCGTTCTACTGCTCTGACCGAATTGCTCATCTACGATGGACAGAACCTAAGGGAGGCTAAGTTCTCGCTGTCTGTGACCCCCATGCATATTTTAGCTTCCAAACTTGCGTTATTAGGTCCGCTGAGTTACGGAGCTGCTCATAGACACTGCTCCTGCGAGCAGTAATCTCTCTCCCCCCCTCCCTCTTTCCCGAAGGTCCACCTCCCGTCGTTCGACGCGCCACTGTTTCTACGGTTACTATGGTAACAACAGTTACACAGGTTTCGAAGTACGGCGTCTAGATGGCGCTTCACCGTATGCGGCGAGTTCATTGGGGAACTGAAGCGGATTATTAAACTCCATTCCATCCGGAGGCGTTCCCGAGGCGGAGTTCGACGTAAGAGCTGGTGGGACGCGGAGGTGAAAGCAGCGCGGGACGAGAGGAGGCTAGCTAACCAGACTCATCGACGCGCCGTCAAGGAAGGAGACAGTGGAGAAGTGGAAAAGGCCTGGGAGGTGTATCTTACCTCTAAACACAAACTCCAAGACCTAATACAGAGCAAGATGACAGAAGCTGACCAGCGCACATTAAAGGAGATAAGGGACAGCGGCAAAGCGGCAGCTGAAAAATTTTGGAGATATGTTAACTCAATGGACAGGAATGACCCACCACCAACCGTCATAGAGGATCACACAGGAAATGCGGTACAGGATTTGGCGGAGCATCTATCGGAGTATCTGACAAAAGCATTTGAGTGGGAAGATGGAAACACACCAGTAGCGGACCTGATCAGAGTACCTTCAATGGCAGACACAGACCCTGTCGAAACAGAGCAGCCAGAATCCCTAGAGCAGACAATCACGCCGAAGTGGGAGGTGGTGAAAGTCGCGCTTGACAGGGCCATCGCGCATATTAAAAACAACACTGCACAGGGAACAGACGGCATACCTGCGACCTTGCTCAAGTGCATGGGCGATGGCGCTCGAAGACAGCTGGCAAGCATCCTAACAGACATCATTGCGGGTAGTCCCATTCCCGAGGATTGGATGCACAGTAGGGTTGTACTGGTGCCGAAACGTGGAGGCAACAAAAAAAGGCTGAATGACTACCGCCCCTTGACGGTGACAAGTGTCATTTACAGGGTGTTTGCCCATGTTATAAAGGAATGGATGTGTGGCTGGGTGGAGGCGAACGCCAAACTGACTGAGCTCCAAAATGGCTTCCGCAGAGACCGCAGATTACAGGATAACCTGTTCGTTCTGACGCAACTCATAGAGATTGCCAGAAAAGAGGGACGAGATTTTATATGCTGCTTTTTGGATGTAGCGAAAGCGTATGATAGTGTACCCCACGGGTCCCTCATCCAATGCCTCATAAGACTAGATATGCCCAGCCAATGGACGAACTTAATACGACGATTGTACGACGGAGGAGCTGTCACGGCTGAGTTCGGAGGCGTGATGTCCGGAAGGGTTGAAGTGAAAAGGGGCCTGAAGCAGGGCTGCCCTCTCTCGCCCCTCTTGTATATGTTGTATACGAGCGAGTTGGAACGACATCTCCTTAAGTCAGGGCTCGGCTTTTCACTCACACGCGTAGAAGAGGGTTGTGAAACGCACTGGACATTGCCGGGCCTCACATACGCTGATGACCTCGTACTCATGGCGGGGGACATGGAAACACTTCAAAAGTTGGTAGACGTCTGTGAAGAAGAAGTGGCACTACTGGGACTTAAATTCAATGTTTTAAAATCAGCAGTAGTGCAGTTCTCTGGGAACTACACAGGAAGCAAGGTGTTGAGGCTGCAACAGGAAGCTGTCGCGGTGGTGAATCAGTACAGGTATCTGGGAGTGACACTGACAAACGCGCCCGACTACTGTGACGAATATCAAGCACATATTCGACAGACGGCACAAAGAGGGCAAAACATCTTACGGCGGCGAACCCTGTGGAGCGGCAATAGATACCTGATGGTGAGGGAACTGTGGAAGGCTGTGCATGTGCCTGGAATTACGTTCGCCAATGAAATAATTTGTGTCATGGCTGACACACGAGCCTGGTTAGAGCGCAGGCAGAGGGATGTCGGCCGCCAGGCACTCGGTTGCCATGGACAAGTGGCGATTGAGGCGATTCAGGGAGACGTGGGGTGGTCGACGTTCGAGGCAAGGGAGGCAGCCAGCAAGCTTTGCTATCGAGGACGGCTCCTACACATGGATAAAAGTCGATGGGCCAGACGGATATTTGACTATTTGTGTCTCCGATGCCTACAGACACGGTGGGTGAAGCGCGTCTACCAGCTCCGCAAGAAAAACGGTTTTTTCACCGACCCAGTTCAGGAAGACTCGGAGGGCAAGTGGGCAAGGGAGGTGAGAGGGCGTGTAAGAGATGCGGAGACGGCACACTGGATGGAGGAGGCAGGAAAGAAGTCGACGCTAGACGTATACAGGGCCCACAAGCATAATATCAGAGCTGAGGACTTCTATGACAACAGCCTGGGCAGCCGCCTCCTGTTTGAGGCGCGAGCAGGAGCGCTACGGACACTGGCATATCGACAGCGGTTCGACCCGACGATAATGACCATACAGTGTAGGCTCTGCGATCAAGAAGCAGAAACAATCGAACACCTGGTCCTCCGCTGCCCGGCCCTGACGCCAAAATGGGAGCTAGCCGACACCCAAGCCGACCAAGCATCCAGCCACGACAGTGGACGACAGGCGACACCACCGGCGAGTGTGCATGGAGGCTGTGGAGCCACAGCCACTACAGCTCCACAGCCTGCACAAGCGCCACCACTAGCGGAAGCACTGGGATTTCAAGAGGCGGCCGACTCCGGAGCACACCCCGCGGAGAGATGGGTGGTTCGAAAAACAAAACAACGGCTGGCAAATTGGTGGAAAAAAAGAGAATAATGTGACGGGCTACACAAAGGAGCCCACCGGCTTGGACACGATTATTACGTGACCCCCGTTCCAAAGGGGATAGCTACATACATCATCATCATCATCATCCGAACAATACAGTTTCGAAATGCAGCCTCTAGATGGCGCTTCAAACAACGGGTGCCGGAAGAAAGCCTAGATTGAAGAGAGGGTCCATCTCGGATCATGGGGAGAGCCTTTGCAATTTAATGGCGGACACCTTCTGCGGAGAGTGGTCGCGAATGCGCATGCGCTGAGTTTTTGCGTGGCGAGGAGGAAAGCAGGTGGAAAGGCGGAGGCGTTCGCAGATGGTCAACGCCTTCGTAACCTCCTCGCAGCTCGTACTGCAAACGCGGTTCATACACTACGTGACCTCGATAGAGCAGTTCAAGACTCTCTGTAATACAGGCTCTTTAGGTGGAGGGCTTGAGAGGAAGAGGCGGGTAGCCTTTTTCGCGGGAGTTCCACAACCAAGTGAATCTAGTATCATTGTTGTAAGCAGTAATATGCCATTTTCGTATAACTTAATTCGCTTGGTTTACTTTGCGATGAAGTGCGATGGCTATGTAAGACAATTAATATTCTTTTTGTCCCATATTGGTGGCTACGCTGCATCGACGTTAGAGTAACTTTGTGGAGAAGGTAAACGTGAATAACGTCCACCCGCGAGTTAACCGTCTTGGTTCCTAAGAAAGCATTTGACCAGTTTGGGACAACACACGAAGCTCACGCGAACGACGAAAACCACGTAGAAACCAACACGCGGAAAAGAGTCTTCTAAAGCGAGGCAACTACCAGACTCAATAAAACGGCGCTTGTGATGGAATTTTTTTTTTCTGTTCTTTTGACCGACAGAAATTTTTGTGAGCTTTCGCCCTCGCTACGTTAGCAAGGTTGCCAACACACAAAATTTTCTTTCCATGTTGCCGCTTTTTTTCAATTCAGCCTGTTCTGAGCGTTGGTTTTCCTATGTGAGGTGCGAATTGCCACGAAGGACGAGTCTCCTGCAGATTTCTGTTTTGTGAACGGTGGCTTCTCCGCACTAGACCTTAGGTTGAGGTGAAGCCCGCTTGCGGGTAATGTTCAGCCGTAAAATGCGTTCTTCCGCGCGGCCATATCATCACAGTGATGAAACTACACCGAATTTACATAACAACTCTAACAATTCATCGGCTTGCAACTCGCACCGCGGGCGCCCTTCCCGAAGTGTACGCGAGCCTCCTTAAATTATGATTTCTGACTGGTGTTTCTCTCATTCCTGCGAACTTGGCTTCATTGATGATCTCTCCTGTTTGGGAGACGAAACGTCCGATTAAATTGTTATATTTGTTATGCGAAGTCCGTGTAATTTGCTTCGTCATGATCAGTCCCGGCTTCTGGAACATTTCTGCATTCGTATCATAATCATCACTTACGTTCTTGAAAAAACGCAAAGAGATACAACACAAGGAAGTGGGAAGGTAGCTACTGCGAATATATGAGTGTTATTTATAGAAACAATGTGATCACCTAGTGCATTTTAGTCTTTTATTGCACATGGTGATGTAGAAATCTGATAAGAAACTGCGAACGTCGAAATTTCACGTAATTGAAGAAAAAAAAAGAAAGGTCAAGACGAAGGAAATATGGTGAGGAACTGTAGTCTCTGGCAGCTTAAAGAAAAGTAGGACGTGACTTTTTATGTTAACACTTGTTTCGTCGTGATTGGTTCTTTGGTGTTCTTATCGGCTAAGGCCGAAATCTGTTTGGCTACGGAGCAGTAACGAGGTTCTCTAAACTCGACACACTCTGCGTTTATTGAGCTGTTTTTCTATAGTCTCAACAGACTTAATAGTTTAGTATTTCATGGGGTGTCTTTTTAACCCCCGGTTTCCAGGGCAACGACTACCTTTCACCTCTAAATCCTACCAACCCGCAGACGAAACTTGCCCCCAGGTTTTACCGGGAATATGTCAGGTGACTAAGCTCACCTGCCGACCGCGACGGGACTGCACCGAGTTCCAGACTGAGCAAGGAAAAGGGTAGTGATTGTACTTTTTCCTTTCCCAAATCACGATCGTCTCCTTCCCCTCTTTTCCACTTCACTTCCATACACGCTCTTCTCTATTTTATTCCCCTTTGTTCCCTTTTCTTCCCCTCCTCCCGCTCGCTTGGGCGCAATTTGTTTAGGCGCTCGCCGATTGTGCCTATCCCCATCTTCCTGCCAGCACCCTAGGGTAAAATTCTGGGGATAGCGAGACGCTGCTTCGTCCTCTGACTAGGCACGCACAGTTATAATTGTTCTCGCGACTTGCTACGTCTAGCCTCCTTTCTTGTTTTCGTTTAGCTCGTTCTCCTCCCGGTAGCTGTTCCGTCTCGAATATGTATCCATAGACGCAAAGAAAAAGAAAAAAGATGGAGATGAAAACAGCTAGGGAAGAGCGACCGTTCTTGGGGGAAAGGGGACAACGCCGGAAAAACCTGCATCTCGGTTTGCGATGGTATTGTTGCCCGTGTGGTAGTCTCTCGCGGGTGTCGATTATTTTCGAGTCTCCCAGGGATTCGGCAGCCACTCCGTCTAATGGCAGGAACCGGTTTGGCGTTTTGTTTCTCCCTATGTTTTGGCGATGTTTGGTTTCGATGTCAGCTCGCGTGCTGCGTTGGCTGGACGCGGGCTGGAGGCAGCGATATGGCGTGCTCCTACAGAGCGAAATGCTTGAGGGGCCTCCGATTCGCGAACGTGAGAACGACGGATTGTTGGCCAACAGTGCTTGGATTCTGGCAAAGTTGGCTTGACATTATAAGGTATGCTACGCTGTGAAGTTGCATTGAATAAACATGTAAACTAGTTTAGGTGTTAGTTCAGTGTAACGTCGCAGCACAGCATACCTCATATTGTTGACCGCCCAATTTGATGGGAGGTGCCGTTTGTTGGTAAACACGTTCGAGCTTGCCAACGCTTTGACTTGCAAATATTCTTGACTGTAGATCACTCAATGCATTCTAAGTTTTGCACAGCACAGCGCACGGTCAGATGTTCTGTGTTGTGCACACGGTACGCGTATACGTAGCATCTGAAACGTCATGCTCCTTGTTTAACCGTTATTTTGGGACTGATCATTAACTGGGCGGGCTTCGCAGGTTGTAGTAATTCGTGTTGCATTCGAAGAAGCAGATATTCGGGAAATTTTAGGATTAGGGAAAGTTTAGATTATTGTCTTTTTGTAACTTTTGAACTTGTTTCGGGCATTTTCTTGAGAACACTTAAACGAATTATCCCGTCACATATTTGCAATACATACCTGCATCACTCCAGTCGTAAAACCGATCTCCTCCCCCGCTTAAAGTGGGTGTTGTGACAGTTGCTGTTATAAAGTAACAAAGTTACAGTTCGCAGTTGCTTGAGGTGACGTGTCATTAAGTAAATTAATACAATCATATTTTCACAAATGCATTCAGTTATGTTATTCACGAAATGTCAGTACTTACCATCTTTATTTTTTAAATAATGATAATTGAAGGGCAGAGAGGTAAGCCTGGACTTCTGTCCTAGCTGGCTACTCTGCACAGGGGAAGAGATAAAGGGATAAAAAGGGGGATGAGGTAATGACTATGAGAAGAAAAAAATGAAGGGATGAGGGGTTGAGAGGTTGAAACAGCTCAAATAGTTAGTTCCTCTTTGCCTAAAGGGATTGCATTAGTCGGGTGTTCCGGAGGAATTGAACGTACGCTTTCGTGGCTCTCACTGAATGTTATGTGCACTGCCATGAACCCAACACCTTGCCACAGGAAAAAGAGTCTGTTGTCGAGGCTCTGGACTGTGCTTTGGAGGCCCTTTCTTTCCACGGCATAGGTGACACAGTCATATATGAGGTGACTTACGGTTTCTGGGACACCGCAAATTGGGCAATGAGGGCTGTCTCTTCTTTTTAAGCGGTGCAGGAAGTGCCGAATAAACGCCCCCCCCCCTTTTCCCCTCTCAGAATCGTAGTTTGTATAGCACTGCCCGAGACCTGCGCGTAAGTCGTTATCGATATTTAAACGTCATATGTGGATCCAGGGCGTAGAGCCGGGCGTGGTGATACTTAAGATCAGACCACATCTGGGATGCCAGGCGCTTGGCTACACTCCGCACTGTCGAGTTGGCACATGATTGTCAAAGAGAATTTTAAAAGTGCGTTCATGTTGATGGGCCAATTTTACCGCTGCATCCACTGCCTCGTTTTCAGAAATACCACAATGGCTTGCAATCTACGGGAGGTGGATACTATGTCCTTTTCCTTGCACCTGTTCAAAATTAACATGATGTTCAAGCCAAGTTCTTGGTAAACGCCACGTGCCATAGCCGACTGGAGGTTTTTTTGTTTTTTTAACGCCACTTTGGGAATTAGTGAATATCGTCCATGACTGCGGTTGTTGCCCTTTAATGTGTCTCACCGCTTCCCAGATGGCAACCATATTCCGATGCCGTTGAAGATGTCTTGTGAAAAAAATTTTGCTTGATAATGAAATGTCTGGTAGGAAACACGGCAGCAGCAGTTGAGCTCCTTTCACATGTGGAACCATCGGTAAAGACATGTTCAGGAGATTCATGGGGTCCATATATGGTGGTCATTTCATGCTGATACAGCACCACCCAAGGAGTATTACGTTTACCAGATATCCCGGGAATGTCAAAAGTTACTAACGGGACAGGTGGGACCCAAGGTAAAGAGTTGTAATTTTTGGTGTTTTGAATTGTGTCGGAAACTCTTGGTGATAGTGTAATATCACCTGAGCATAGTTGGAAGACGCTCTTGATGATGTAATATCAACAAGGTGATGTTTTCTATGCCTGGTTAGGTGTCGTGTATGTGTTCTCAGGGTTTCTTGAATTTGAAGAACACACGCTGGGAAGTGCTTGGATTCTGCTATCATGCCTGGCGTCGAAGCTGATCGAGGGTGACCAAGGCAGCAACAAAGAGACCAAGCGTGCAGGCTCTGTAGCACGTTCAAGTTTGTCTTGCATGTGTCGTTGAATACGGGGAAGCTGTAGCGAAGTATTCTTACAAAAATGGCTTGGTAAAGGCGCAGCAGAGTAGGAACCGTCGCTCCCCATGTGGTGCCACTGATGAATCGGATTAGCAGGACAAATGCTGCAAGCTTTTTCTTAAGATGCTGGATGTGCGGTGTCCATGTGAGACATATTGGTGAACGACTACGCCTAAGAAGAGATGCCTGTTAACATACAAAATTTATTTTCTGCAGATTTTCAGTGGGTAATTATTCATGCTTTGACGCATGAAGGCGATTGCAGCAGACTTTGATATTGAAACCTGTAGTCAATGGGGTTTTAGGTACTGATGCAAGATATTAAATGAAGTCTTGCTTGTACAGGGTGTCAGAAAACAAATATTTACAGGTTTTTAGTTTACCTCAAAAATAAACTAGGCATCGCCGAACGCTCATTCTCCGCCCAAAGGTAGAGCTAGAGGTCACAACCAGATGCCAAAGTTTCAGCCCGATCCGATAGCTTATTCAAAAGTTATAAGGAATTTTCTGAAAATTTCAATGGGAAAATGGAGCCCATTTTTGCCCGTTTTCGGTTTCTGGTGCCATAAAGCCCCATGTAGTCGAAAACTCCGTCGGCCGCCATTTTCCCACTGAAATTTTTAGAAAATCACATATAACTTTTAAATAAGGCATCGGATCGTGCTGAAGCTTTATCATCTGGTTGTGACCTCTAGCGCTACCTTTGGGCGGAGAATGAGCGCTCGGCGATGCCTAGTTTTCTTTTGCGGTACAAAAAACCGTGTAAATTTTTTTGGTGACAACCTGTACATGCAATCTTGTTATTCCTGATGTCCAAATACAAATTTCGTCTGCATACAGTGACGCAAAAGTTCTATTAGGAAGTTTTTTCGCAATGCTTATAAGCGGTGGTTGAAATAGTGTTGGGCTCAACGCTCCTCCTTGTGGTACGCCCTTGGTTACGTGAAATAAGCGTGTATTTGCGGCCTCGGTTGATATGCAAATGAATCTATCAGCGAGATGGCCGGTTAACCATAGATAAATATAACCGCCCCGTTACAGTTCTCTTGGAGATTAAAAACAGGCACTATCAGCAATGGAATCGAATACTCGCTCTTGATGCTAGAAATGCCGCAGCACATATACGTCCCTACGTACTTGGATTGTTCTATGGAAGTCACGAGATCAATCACACTGTCGATGGAGTTTCGACCACGTCGAAATCCGGACATAATATTTGGGTAATACCGTTTTTGTCGTAGATACCCTTCGATGCAAAAGAGAATAATTTTCTCCATCAGCTTACGTATTCAACTTGCAAGAGCAATGGGGCGGTAAGATGATATATGGAGCATCGACTTGTTTGGTTTAAGTAGAGGAATTGTCCTGCTCTTTTTCTATGTTGCAGATACAAGACCGGTTTCCCATGAGATGGTGAACATCGCATGGAGCCTCGACTTTCGCCTCTGGGCCTAAGTGAATTAGGTCGGAACACTTTACGCTGTCAGGGCGGTTATACGATTTCAAATTCGAACGAGTTGAATGCAGCTTCCATTTTTTTTTGCGTACTGAAGGGTACATTCATTCGTTCATCCGTTGAGGGAGGAATTGCAACACCAGTTCTGGGCCTATACTGTACTTTAGTTGACGAGCTAGTGAGCACTGCACAAAACTCTTCGGAGATGCATATTTCAGAACACTGTTTGTGTAGACCTAGAGCCTTAAATGGACGTAATTGTTGTGGTGGCATTTTTAGTCCACGTGCAATCCTCTACATATGTGTAAAGAGCTTGTTTGGGATCCATAGAAGCACGAAAAGATTTCCAGCGTTGCCGACCAAGTTTCTGTAGGTGCCGCCTAGTGTGCCTTTGGGCCTTTCGAGCTGCTCGTAGGTCATTTGGATCTATTGTCCGCCTTACTTTGCGCTCTGCTCGTCGGCGAACTGCGCGCAAGCGTTCATATTCCGAATCAATGACAGATCGGTTACATGAAAGGCTATATAAACTTTGTCACAGCTGTTCTTGAGTCGAGAATAGCACTCTCGAAGTTAGATAAGCTGACAGGGCTCTCACAAGCCTGCTTAATTGAGTTCGTAAACGTATCCCAGTTCGTTCGTTGAACTGTTTTTTTGTTTGACGCGCCTTGAAACGACTTGAATGTTGTGTAGGTAGGAATATGGTCGCTTCCGTGCGCCTGAATGTCAGTGAACCAAGCCGCAGAACGGAAAATGGTGTTCGTAACAAATGTAACGTCCAGACAGCTACTGCGCGTTGTACCGCGTAGATACGTCGGGCTCCCGTCATTTAGTGCCGAAAGATGGTGTGAATCAGCGAGGTCAGCCTGGCGTCTTCCTCGCGTACTCATGTGCAAAACTTCCCCAGACTCGGGGATGCACGTTGAAATCCCCGGTCATTATATATGGAGCCGGGCAGATGTTGAGAATGTTTTCGTGTTGTTTTTCTTCAAACCTGGCACTCGGTGGTACGTACGCTGCGATTACAGAAACCTTACACTTTCCTTTTTGTACGGTAAGGCAGACGTATTCATTATCTGGGTGTTGTGGAACGTTGTAAGACATATATACGAGTTCTTTCCGCACTGCAACCATTACTCTTGAATGGACAGATGTACGTGCGGAGTAAAATACTTTGTGCTCTAAGAGTCGAAAATCATTCGGGAGTTTGGATTCAGATATGGCAATTATCGGAAAAGAGTACTTGCGAATAAACTGGCGAAAATCTGAAAGACGTGTTTTCAGTCCTCTGGCATTCCATTGAAATATAGTAGCTCGTTGAATTTGGCGCTCATTGGCAAAGTCATTCTTGGACGAATGGGATGATTGTATCGATAAATTGAATCAGAGTTCTGGCAAAAGGCGCTGAGAAATGCTGAAGGAGCCTGGGGCAAGACTTCGATTGCGACAAGAAGCAGTTCACCGATATGTAGTGGTGAAAAAGCCCTTGTTGAGTTGTCTTGCGACGCTTGCCGGTTTGCTGAAGCTGGAGACCTCTCCACGTCTGATGTGTCCATCCCTTCTTCTTTCTCGGCGTGTTCTTGAGACACGTGTAGTCCAATCTCTTATTTTACAACAGAGTCAGGGTTATGAGGCTTGAGCCATGCGCCCCGTGAGGCCACAGCTGCGACAGCCGGTGAGTTGAGATTGTCAATGTGAGCCTCTGCGACCATCTCTGCGTTGGGAGGCTTTGTGATAAGGGGCGGAAATTCTGACACGTCTTGAAGTGGGCTGTCAATGTTCGTAGCTGGTTGTCTCGGTGGCAGCTTGAGTTGCGCAACAGCAAATGTTCCACTGTTACCCTCTCTAGATGTTGCACGTGTCATTTGGTTTTGCTTCCTTTCAGAAACTATTTCCGGTGTGCCTCGGGAGGGTAGACGATACCGTCTGCTTTCCAGTGGCCTTTGCAGTGCGGTAGTCCGCTCGATTATTGCTCCAATATAGAGCAACAGGCTTTTCTTTGCGACATTTTGGACACTCACGAGAGGTGGAGATTTGTTCAAGTACGCAATTGATTCAATGGGCTACCTCGTTGCAGTCTGTTCCCTCATGCTTAGTGCCACATTGGATGCAGGAAGGAGACACGCACGCTGCAGCGACATGTCCTAGTCGACCACAGAGCTTGCATTGTCTTGGCTTCTCGTAGTACTGCCGCACCTTGTGTTGCACGAAGCCAATATTAACAGCCTTTGGGACATTGGAAGTTGCGAACGTAAGCACTACGGATTTACCTTCGCAATGTTCCTAGCCTGCGCAGCCTCTGACCCCTGACGGGCGATTCTGATTTTACGCACTCCAAAATTGCGTTCTCGGTAATGTCGAGTGGCACACCGTGAATGACTCCAACTGCCATGCTGCTCATGACGTGGTTCATAGGCTCTTGCTTGAACGCCATAGGCTCTGCTTGAACGCCATACAGTGTGGTCACGCGAAGGAGCGTAGCAGTAGTGTCGAAGTTTTGTGTGTTCACGGCTAGGATGTTTTGTCTTGCGTTAGGACGAACGTTTATAATGTCATCAGCACAGTTGGCTTCTAACGCGGTAGTTAGCTTGATGGGATAAAAGCCTTTGATTTTTGTCTGTGGATCTTGTGGGACAAATATGGCAGCGCGAAGCAAGTGCTGTGCCGCTATGAATTGCGGTTCACGTGCTTGAATCAGAGCTTCTCCGGGTTATTTCTTTTTGTTAGGAAGCAGAAATCGCCCTCATCGTCAGTTGAAGAGTCTGAAACTATTAGTTCTGTTTCAGTCTCGTATTTTCTATTCATTGACATATCTTGTTGCATGTCATCTTGCCTTTGGATAGTAGTGAATGATACAGGTAGCGAAGTCTCTGGCAGTACCTTGTTCCCGTCAGAAAGATGTTCATTGGTAGCTATCGGACACGGTGACCCATGCCCTGTAGTTGCGAAGCTCATGTCATAATAAAGTCAGCGTTAGGACGATCTAGACGATGCTGATGGCCCGACCCATAGTACCAACGACCATGCGGGACCAAAGTTTTAGCACCTGAGTGTTGTCACACTTCCGCAATATGAAGAGGAGTCTTCTAAGATGCCTTTTCCGTTGGCGGTGGTTTTCTGGAAACCTGGATGCGCAAACTATTTGCAATAATTCTGAGCACAAAACACAAAAGAACGGTCGTAGCTTGTTTTGTTTTTTCTACTTTCCATCAGTTTTCAAATATATCTCGACATCAAAGCGGGCTTCACTAGGTCATATGGTTCAGTTTCCAATGCCAGATACTTTATTGCCGCAGTTTGACCCTATAACAATACGCTGCACTGACACAGAAACAAAATTGACGCAAATCTGAGTAGCTCAGGCAACTGGAAATGAATGGAGTTGCACTTTAAACACTGGAAAATCGTAAACTTAATGTTATAGTTACTGAAATGTCATTATTGGCTGTAAAGTATTTCGTTACTAAAACATGAAGTGAATATTTAGCTAAAGGCTTTTAGTTTGTTATTTTATAGCTTTGGTTCCCTCGACTCATTTGGTATCTAATCCTGTCGTTGAATACCTTCGACTGTGGTGCAGAAAAGGGAGACTTTTAGTCGAATGAGCGCGCAAAGAAAGGAACGCCTCAAACTGAGACTTGGACGTTCCATTCTGTGGCTGTTCTTTCGACTAAAAGTTTCCTTTTTCGGACCACAGCCTCAGGTGCTAAACGACATGATTACCTACCACCAGCTCGCCTGCGCACTTAGAGTCTTTTCATTTTGTATCCTTGGCAAAAAGCAATACAATAAAAGTATATTGATTTCTGGCTCGTGTGAAACAAAACGTATACATACGTCTGAGAGTATTCCAAATTTTTAAGATGGTAAAAAAACAAAAGTTTTGTTTTAAATGTTAGCAAATGATTTCCAATGATGCTCTACATAAAAGCAAACGTATAATCTATTAATTAATTAGTTAGTTTGTCACCTTCCTGGTCCAGATGGCGTCAGGTCGTTCTCGATTTCTGCGCTTGCGCGTAATATCCGAAACTTCAGTTCAGTCGAACTTTTCGTTAAAAGTTCGAAAGAGTCGAACCTGATCGAGTTGCAACGTGGGCAGGTTTGCGACAGCCTTCATAAACCTTCCCGGAAAATCCCAGGAGATCAAGCTGCGGGGGAATTATGGGTCTGTTCCAATGTACGCTCGTGCCGACTCGAATAGTTCGTTTATCCTAAAAACAGCACGATTTATTCTCTCTTATCGTTAGCAGCCGAGAACGCAATAAAAATAAAGCGACCCCCCCCCCCCTTCCCCTCTAAAAGAAAAAAGAAAGATGGTCATCATATATTACGTTTTGCTCTTTTTCTGCCTTTTCTGCATTCTGAAACCACAACGGGTTAAACTTCGCTTTGGATTCTTGTATAATCACACGTGCCTTACATCTGAACTTCATAATGCGTCCAACAGGCAATGGGAGCGTCCCATCTTTTTTTCACATGTTTATTTTTATGTTTTTGGTGTATAATTTGTTCTCCCCGAGGGTGTTCAGGTTGTATTACGTCGAATTCGGAGCGAAGGACGCCGAGGTGTTGCCCAGATCTCGCGCGGCGGTGGCGACACTCAGCCGAGTTCATCAACCAACCGGACGATACGAACAATGACGGAAAAGAGCCTTGTCACCGGAGACGCCGTAATTAGCCGGAGGGAGGCAAGAGTGCGGACACGCTGGAGTACGCGGACGAGCGTCGATGACAAATGAGGCCGAAACCATTTCTCAGTCTGACAATCCTGACGGCGCGCGCTCGCGCGCCCCAATGCCGTCAACGGGGTTCTCCGCCTGTGACCGCAGGGAGGGCGCCTCTCCCGCTCTCCACGGGCAATGGGGGTGAAAAGGACAACAACAACATTAGAAACGTATAGGACGTTACGTGTTATAAAGAAAGACTGCGTGCATGAGGTGGCAATAGTAGTGACGAAGCGCTCTTTTAGAGGTGATACGCGATGAGAAGTGATTATGTAGGTGAAGGAATGGAGGCCCGCCTAACGTTGCGTCTATAGGAATGTTGTGGCATAGCTTTTTTCTACTTCGAATGATCAGTTGGTTAAAATTGGAGAACTACTAGCCTCCGTAAGCTTTATAGGAAAGGAGCGGACATAACTCAAGCCCCGACCAGGGCGCCCCTAGCGGCAAACAGATCATTTTCATCGGTATGTCATTTTTAGCCGCTGCACTCAGATTACGTTCGCTCAAGTTTTGCGCCACGGAAAAAGCTTGCGGAATTTGTAAGAACCTTAAATCCCGTCGTAATAATGACAGGCACACTAGGCCCGCGCAATTCGTCACAATTGCTTTCCGACGAGTAAGCGTTTCTAAATATCGTAGCGTCTGTTTAGTTTTCTAATAATTTGAATCAGAATTCTAGAGTGAATGACCACTTAAGAGGCGTGGTTTCGTTATGTTAATTTACGTTTCTCGCTTCGTGATTCGTTCTTTGATGTTCTTATCTGCTACTGCCGCAATCTGATTGGCTGCGGATTGATAATGACGATGCAGAAGGCTCGCCAGACCCTGTGTGGTTTAAACTGACAGGGACTATAGTAGTTTTTGTCAGTGTTTTTATTATAAGAGAAGAAGAAAAAAACGGCAATCGCTTGTTTTACATTGACATGCCGTTTTCTCACTATGTGCATTGTACGTAACACCGAACGTGTTACGTTAACTGGCATGATTATATTAAAGCGGTAGCAGAAAAGCACGACCATCTGCGAAGTCGCTACTACGCGGAGGCATATACCGGTCTGCTGTCATATTCATGGCGGCCCTCGATGTCTATGGCGGGGGAAATGAGGACTGCGTTCGGGACTCGAACGTTGGCCGCGCTATGATCTATCATAATGAAGAATGCATCTGGCCGAGATGGGTTCGAGAATTAGCCTGGCCGGCTCCGGCAGGTGTCTTGCGGATACACCGCATCGGACGTCTTCGTCTTCGGATCTGTCTTTGACCATTGAGTTTTGTCTGCTCTTGTTTTAGATCCAACTAGAGCCACTAGATAAGCTAAGCTTCGGATTGATGAATGACACTTAACCATCTTGGGGCTTAAAAACATGGTTGCCAGTGATCTGAATCTTTATCTTAGATCACAGGAAACGCTTTTCCGTCCTCCAGAAATGTTTAAACAGTTCGCGACAGAGCAATATCGCATGAGCTTTCTAACACCGAATCTAATGCCGAGGAAGTCGCACTTTTGAATTATGACAATCGGCCGTCGCGTCTGCTCTGCACTAAGCACCAAGATGGCGGCGCCCACAACAATATCGGGGAACAGAGTTCTGATACTCTAAGTGTTGCTCCTTTAGTGGCTCTAGAACTAACCGAGCTGTCTTGAGACTAGCTCAGCAGTTTAGAGCTTCCGCACTAGACTGCGGGCTTTTCGAAGCGACGGTTTAAGTTATGCGAATCTCGAAAACACGGGACCGAGTGATTTCAAGATGCTGAAAGTTCACCAACTCTCCTGCATGTTTTTTTTAAGTTATTTTGTTCGCTGTATTTTGATTAAAGCACAGTACTAATCATCATTGTTATTGGTTTAACTGTATATTACACTATTAATGATTGGTCCTCAGTGCGCAACGCGGCACAGTATAGAACCAACGGCTTCCGAGGGCCATCTTGTGTAAGATTAAAACAGAAATACTCAAACTAGAGCCACTATATGGTATAAACTCTACTTCAAAATAAGGCCTCTTTAGCCGTATTGACGTGTAGAAATCTCAGTGTTGTCAGGTGGTGTAACCAGCTTTACGACGTGCCTAACGTAAAAGAAAAATGAGTAGAAACTGATCTCCTTACATTGCCTCTAAAATCCCAGAAAGCCACGTTCTAGAACCATAGACGTCACCAACGGTGTCCGTGAGACTTTAGGAACCTCCCAAAAATGGAGGCGCTCATCAATGCCCTACCATGTAAAAAAAAAAAAAAGAAAAAAAAGTTACGTGATTTGTATGGACGAATGACCGTTGGGGTGATGGACGACTGGGAGACGAGAAGAGTGTCGATACTCTCCGCGTAACTTTAGAGTGACGGCGACCGATTCAGGTGATATAGGAGCTTTAGTATTACCGGCCGTGTTATCCAGGAGGCGTTGAGGTTAGGGTGTTTAAACGGTAGTTCGAATCTAATAGCGTAGCGTCGTCCGTCACTTCAACACTGCTGAAAGAACCAGTCGCCGTGGCTTTCCCTCGCGCCGTCAACGACATGCATGGCACAGCGCTAGTCGCTTCGAGTCACTCTTCCCACGTCGTGTAGTTGTGATATCCGTCGTCTTCTCGTCTGCGTGCTGCGGCGTCTGCGAGTCGGTAGACGAGGCAGCGGGCCGCCCTGTGTTGGAGGAGGGCTTAGCGCGGAACGCGGTCGTAAAAGTCTCGCTCCACCCACGCCGCATCGCAGTCTCCTCCTTTTGAGGCCGGGGATCTCGGAAGGCAGCCTCTCGCGTCGGGAGCTTTCAAAAACGCCGCGCCGGCGCATCGAATCGTTCCAAGTTTGTTTTTTGTTGAACCGATTTCTTCATAACGATCTGCACTCTCTTTCTCTCTCTCTCTCTCTCGCCCTCTCTATTTCTGTCTTGCTTTCTATCCCTCTGTCGCGTTCTCTCCACGTCTCGACGTGTGTTCGTTTTGAGTCGTACGGTTGTTTCTCTTTAAAATTGTTCGTGTCGCGCCTTCCAGATTTTTTTTTGTCCTCGTCGAAAAAAAAAAAAAACACAACGGACGGTTACGCTTGTCGAAAGAAAAAAGATGTCGCATCTTTTCTTTTACCCGTTTTGCTCCTTCTTTTATAAAAAAAAATCTTAGTTCGCATTACTTCTAATATTTGACCCTCAATATTATTCTTCGGAACAAAAATGTCCCAAAAACACACACACACACAAAAAGAAGTCACGCAAAAGCTTGTACAGAATGAAATACGAATGATACAAGCTTGAGCTTGCTGACAAAGACCAGGTGGCACGAAATGTGTTGAGCACAAACCACCACTTTGCAGGATCGCCTCGCCGAAATTGACGCCACGTGACTTGAGGTCAGGATTAAATGGTCCCCCGCTTTAATTTGCCCGTCAAATATAGTGGGAGAATCGACGTCACAGAACATCACTTGCCCGCTAAATTTGGCGTAAAAATTGATGATCACGTGACCTGAATATTTTCGCTAAATTTGGCGAGGAAATGGACGCGACGGTCCTCTCACGACACTTTTTAGTGACAATCTTTCGTGACAGTTCTTCGTGATGGTTTTCTTGTGGAATTTCGGCTGATAAAACACATTCTGAGCTAAACATAAAATTCACACGAAGTCCCATATGGAGAAGGCAACGTTACCCAAATTTTCAAGGTGACCCAGATAATCCCGGGAAGCAAACGGGATGCATCTGTCTCCACCTCGGTAATAAACTGAGCTGCTTTTGGGGAGCTTGGGTTTTGCCGTTCGGTTTCTTTGTCTTCCCGGTTGCAATAAACCTGTTGCAAACGTCTCGAATGGTCGCACGCAAAGTCCTGTACTGTCCTTCTTGCCCCCGCAGCATATACCACTCAGTACTAAAGAAAGCGAGAGAAAAAAGAGAGGAGGTAGAACCGCTAACATCTCGCTACCATCTCGCCCCGTGTTAATCGTCATGCATAAATAAAGTTGGAGTCCCGAAGCTCATTAAGAATGGCATTTCACTCATCCTCTATTCCTCGCAGAGCACAGGGATGAAACCACCTCCCCGGTTTGATTGCTACCATCACTTACTCTAACCTGCTCCAAAATGCTATCACCAACGCTGTTTTTTTTTTAATGATCCATGACCTAGTTTTACTTTTTACTTTATGTGTCTGTTCTCCCCTGCTGTCCCCTTTATAATGCCGTCTGGCCTTGAGGTTATGTTAAATAAATAAATAAACAAATCTAGGTGGATACACATATAGATCGCTATCTTGGACCTGTCGGTTTACTCGCCCGCTTCCGCCCACTCGTCTGCTTTTCCTTCCTCGCCTCCGTCGTCTGCTACCAGTGGTTCTGTACAGATCATTCCCGGCATTCCTTCCGGCGCCACGGACGGCGCGGTACGTATTGTAGCAGGTCTCTTAGTTTCTTATTAACCTCCCCATTGCTAAACCAGCTAAATTTATAGAATAATTGATGATTTATTAATCTTCCTTCCGTCATCTTATGCGAAGTGTAGCGTGCCCTGAGTTGAAACGTGAGTTTTGGATTCCTGTTCACCGGGAGGTTTAGGTGCGGGAATCGGAGAACTGGAGGAAGAGCTTGCATCTACTGTCGTAACTTTGTAAACGGGACAGTCGGGTATTCCACTGTTACGGTTATAAATTACCGGAGCATAAACAATAACAAGCTGTGTGAAGCATCCCTTCAGAAGCTTCAGACTGACCAAAAAAAGAGTGTAAAGGCTGAATTACGTATGCGGAAAACCGGAGAGGAGTGGTTCTCTCCGTTCCCAGGAACCCTGTGGTGACCCCCTGCGCTTCTCTCCCGAACGAAAATCGCAGCATATTTGAAATGTGCGGAAAGCGTTCGAATTTTCTTTTGGAAGTCAAAGGTGTTTATTGCACGTAAATCGTATGTATGATTTTAAAAAAGAAAGTTGGAGTTTCTGCACTACCGTTAGCCAAACCTGGCTTGCTAAAAAAAAAAAATAATCAATTTGTTTGTGCGGTTTTTGGTGTTTTTTTGTAGATTTCTTTGAGCGCGAACAAAACAAAATTACTTGTTGATAGGTTTGAGACGTAACAAAACCTGATGACTCCAAACACAAAACTGTATAATGTTAAGAGTGAGGAATAAAACAAACAATACCACACATGAAAAAAAAATGGTTATGTGATATTCCGCTTAAAAGCGACAGGCTTAACACCGAACAGATAAACAAAAACAAAGTAAAAAGGAAAAAAAACATGCAAGAATTCTTTTCGAAGTGGGAGAAATCCATTGGGCCATTAAGCGCGGGTGAGGGAAGGGAGAAATTTGGAACCGGTGTTTTCAAAATGACAAGAGTTAATGGATCGAGACAATTGCGCACCCCATCAGATCGTTATTAAAAGGGGAAAAAAGTATTAGTAAAAAAAGTAGAGAAAGGGTGAACGAAGAAGAAGAATGACTCACGTTTTTTTAGTTTTCCGTTTGTTAGCTACTCGGCAACATTTGATTCCTCTAGTCGGTGCTTCCGCTCTGCGATTTCATGTCTTTTCGTGTGTGCTTTGTTTCTTTTTGTTGTTCTTCTGTTGCGTGTGTATATATACATTCGGCCTCTCCACCATATTGGGTTCGGAGAGTTTTCGCTTCCGAGTGCATTTACCGTTGAGTGCCTTCTTCTTTTGTAATGCGTTGGAGGCGCGCTTCCAACTGAAAGTTTTGCAGAGTGAGGAAAATTATCGCTTTGTCAGGCGAGGCTTCGTACGAACGATCTGGCGACGGGCGGACGCTGTTGTTTCCCTGAAAGCCGCAGGAGGGATTCATAAATCAATTATTATCGAGTTCGCTCCGAAACAAAAGGAAACGAAAGAACTGCCGACAGGGAGCGCGGTTGTTTGGGGGCTGGTGAAGCTAAGTGCATCAGAGCCGCTTCATTTTTCTCTTTGTCGTTTAATTTGACTCGTTTTATTCTCGAATTCTTGACACTTCATTAAGTCCTGATGTATTTGAGTCGACTAGCGTGTTTCTGGGAATCATATTTCACGTTTGAGAGAGTTAATATCTTTTTTTTGTGAGGATGTGTTTGTTTTTTGTTTATATGCGTTTTTTCTTTTCTTGCAATTTATTTCGACCCCAATGCCAGCCGCAGTCAGTATACTAGAACGAAATATACTATAATTTGATTTCATCCACTTTCTTTTATTTATATTTCTAGGTTTCGTGAGGAACGAATAAGTTGTGTGGGATCGTTCCACCTTGTACTACACCCGATTCAATCAAGCAACGCTCCAATCGTTTCCAAGGAAGTCACACAACAGAGCAAGTGCAATCAAACGGTTTACTAACCCACATTCCGTCGCCCCAAGTCCCGTTCTCCTCCGGTGGTGGCTGCAGCTGAACGGCTCACTCCATGAATCAAGACCGTCTACTGAAGACTACCTATGAGTCGAGACTCTCATCTACTCAAGACCTCCGATGACGCCTCCCATCAAAGACTCTATAGAGACTGTCCCTCGAAAACTGCTAACTCTAGACCCTCACTGAAGACCGTCAAATCAAGACTGGCAAGTGAAGACTCCAGAAGAGGACTGTCAAACCGTGACTCTGAAATGACGACTTCCAAATGAAGACCGTTTAGACCCCTGCCTGTTATCTCCTTATATAGCTATCCCTACCCTTTTGTCTCCCGGCCCTTCGCGCTCCCACAGAGAACTTCGGGCCCAAATAAGGCCAGGGGCGTGCGCTACGGCGCCTTTCTGGCGAAAAATCCCCGCTCGGTGCTCTAACGCGAACGTCAACGGATGTTCGCCGGTAGGCAAGTGGGGCATGTCATGATCATCCTCGGCGCTGTTTACGTGGTGGGGTTCGAAGCTACCATACGCCGGATAAAGCCGACAGTTCTCGACAGATGGCAGTAAAGATGCCTACTAGGTCCCCTCGTGGTTATCATAAAAAATACCTTATAAAATGACGACGGGCCGATCAAATGCTTTGCTTGCGTTTACCCTGGGTTGCAGTTTAAACGACCTCCTTTCTGCTCCTTTGGTGGCTTCCCTGTTCACACTTTTAAAAGATTATTGAGGAAATTGTCAGTCACCTGGAAGCGTAGGTTTCCGTTCGGATATAGCCTCAAAGCAAAGAACCTGAGACGCCATAGTCAGCTGTATGGTCAGCTGACAGTGATCACGCTGATGACCATCCGCTGACATCGTCAGCAGAAATTTCACACTAGACAGCGCTGTATGCCCAGCCAAACTCCACTGCGTGTTGCCTCAAGATACGGTCGCCGTACCAACTGACCTGCATTTACGTAAGTTTCATAACATGGAGCACGGTAAAGCCTCTTCTGGTTGACGGCCGTACTTTCCAGGTTCAGATTGGTCTTTCACAGAGACTCAGGTAGTCTACTTGCCCGTAAAGCAGTGGGAAGAGTGAATCGCTGCAGTCTACGCAAGGGACTCGGCGAATGACGTGGCTAAAAATATATTTAAAGCAAAAACACAAAAACAACATTGTCCACGCCGTGTCTTTGAGCATGACGCTTTGCCATGCTCAGTACCACAGAGCAGAGTGTTCTTTGTTTTGTTTTAGTTGTTAACATATTTCAAGCTCATCATTCGTCGCGCTCTTTCCGTAGACTGCTGCGATTGGCTGTCCCCAGTGCTTTGCGAAGTAGATGTCCCAGAATTTTCAAAGTAACACAGGTTCGGAGGTTGCATCACTTCAGGGCACACCGACTATTGAAAGAGGTGATATGATAGTGCAGCGAGTGCTCACTCGTTGTTTTCGTCAAGTTTTGTTCTCGGGAAAGAGTGTCGTACACGGCTAGGGATGCCTCGCTAAAATGTTAGGAAGCAGCCGTAAAGACGAACCGAACACACAAAAGGGCACTAGCCCGGCTTTTAACTCTTGTCTGCCATCGCGCATACTCACTGCCCGCTTTCCTTTTCGCAGTATTTCTTGGCGCCTATGTCCGTTCGTTCCCCCATATGTGTCGTCGCGAAACGTCGTTTCTTCCCGAACACAAAACAAGGCATCGTCGTAAGTTCTGTCCCCACGGTGCACTTCAGAGCTGTCGCCTCGCCTGACCTCTTTTAGTCCTTCCACACTTCGAGCTGCGTTGCGTCACTTGTGTGTCTTTGTTTCAATATGTCACTCGTGTTTTTTTTTGTGTTTTCTTTTGTTTTTTGTGTTTCCTCTCTCCCTGAGTGAAATGACCCTTTGGCCATATCGCAAATTTCGGGGGATAGATCGGGTAGACGACCTTCTATACACTCTAAGCCCGGTCCCACTTAGTAAGAGGGACATTCTTCACTCTAAGCCCGGTTCCACTTATACTCCATTTCACGATAACTTGGCAAACTGTGGAGGCTGCGGCCCCCGCGACCCAATAAGAGCGCCGGAGCAAGGCACGTGATAACACTCCATGGTCGAGGACACGGGGGCCTCGTTACCGTCACAGCAACAGCGCCGTCCGCGACAAAAACAAGTTCTAGGCTTTTTTTTTTAACGGCATTTGAAGTTGCGCGGTTTTATCTCTAACGAGAAGATAGGATGAATAGGGAATAAATAATCACAAATTTATGAGTTTCAATTACATTCAAACAAAAAAAGTGACGTCACATCCGTATCCGCTCCCGATTTTTTTCTTCATTGTATCGCTTTGGCCGTTGGCGATCGCCGGCGATCGCAGTCATGTAATCGGCCGTTTCCGCTCAAAACATCGCACTGTGCCCTTCATTAGCACCCGCCACAGATTCGCGGCTAAATTGAGCGTATGGTTGTCTCATGAACTGTTCCCGAAGTGCTCGCTATTCTAGCGGACGGATATGTTGCTGCGGTGGACGTTCATTCGAAGTTGGTTGCTTTCGGAGCAGACGACTCTTGTCTAGCAGACGACAGCCGGTTCCTCGGGGCCTCGCATTTGGCGTAGTGACACAAAAGCTCCTGTGACGTCGGATCACGTGCGTCGCTCCGACGCTCTTATTGGGTCGCGGGGCCCTATAGCCTCCGCAGTTCGCCAAGTTATCGTGAAACGGAGTATAGTAAGCGGGACATTTCTTAAATTTGTTTTCCCTCTTAACCCTAAAGCCCGGGTCACACTGATAATACACTATGAAATGGACAGTCTGCAGACAATGGCTGAGGCGTGTTTCTTCGTTGTAACGGCAATCCTGTCACATTGGTAACACACACAAAAAAATAGACAAATGCTAGGTGGCGCAAGCTACCGCCCGTTACAAAGAGTACAGTCATTAACATCCATCCATCCATCCATGTATGCAGACATGTTCGAAACCTATGAGGCAAACATGCTTTACGAACATGGTTGTTCAATTGCTGCTTTTTTTACCATCCGAGCATAAGCATTAGAGAGGTGGCAAGTGGTTTCACACTAAATGAAAGATAATGTAAAAGTGCGTCCAAAATTGTTCTGCCTCTCCCTGTCCTTTTAACCGGTCTATAGGGCTCACGCTAGCGACAGCGTACCGGTTAAAAATCGTACTTTCTGTTTTTTTTTTTTTTTAATGGTAGATGTATTCAAACCAAAATTAAACTTCAGAAACGGATGAAGCTGAAAAAAGGTGTAGAGGCGATTGTAAGCAGCAAATAGCGAATTAAAAATGAAGAAGCGAACGACGGAAAAAGGGAGAGAAAAAAAAGAAATTGGCTGAGAAGGGGAAAATGCTGAGAGGAGGGAAAAAAACTAGCAGAGGGAAGAGAAAAGGGCAAGAAGAAAGGGGGCCCGCCCGAAGACGGAGGGATGCGTCTTCTTCGCAGTTTTGCCATAGCGCCGGACAGGACAAGGTTCGCGCGCGTCCCCGGCTGCCGGGCTCGTCTTGGATAAGATCGGGATCGAATCGGCTCGGCTTGGCTGCGTTTCGGGAGAGCGAAGGAAGGCCCGCGAAAGAGAAGAGAGAAAAAAATATGAAGGGGGAGCGAGTGGACTGGTCAGTTGCGCGGCGGTGGCGGCTGCGTCTGGATCGGTTCGAGTGCTCGTCTGGCAACGTTGCTTGTTCTCCAAAAGAGACGGACGCAACTAGCGTCCAAGAGGGAAAGGGGAGAGGATGTGAGCGCTCGGGCGCTTTGGTGTATACTTTCTATGTTATTCCCTCGCGCTCTCTCTCTCGGCGGTTATTTATTTTTTATTGGTTGCCCCGGCAACCGTATTCCGTCGGATATAAATCACCTTTACCGGGGATTCCTTATTTGCGTCCATTTCTTTTTGCTTGTTTTCCATCCCTCCCGCACCCGTCTTTCTTTTTCATTTTTTCTTGCCTATACGCTTTATTTGATATCTGCCCTGCTTTTGACGCGAGAGGTTTCCTTTTACTCCCAAGTCCTCGTTCCCTCGCCCTTCCCCAATCTCGCTTCGCCTCCTCCTCCTCTTATTTGTCCCGTTTTCCGCGTCGGAGATATATATATATATATATATATACATGCGTACGTATGAGGCGGGAAAGAAAGGAAGATGGCGGAGTAGACAAGCTGTTTCGGACGCCCCCGCTCAAACGGTACCCCGAAAGGCGGAATTTACGACGGAATGGCACTTAGCAACCACTTCGCCCCGTCGCTCTTTTTTTTTTTTCTCCCCTTTTAGGAGGCGACTACCTTTACTCAGATCACGTGTAAGAACTAGGCCTGTCACGTCACCTTAAGATACCGACCGGGCAGTGAAGTTATGTTGGACAGGTAACGCCATCGTGCGGAATTTCGGCAACGCTGAGCTGCAGAACCTAGGGATCCTGGCTTCAATCCCCCACCTCTGCCCGTTTCCATCTGAATGTCCGTCGTACACCGGCCTGCGGTTGCGTATCACTACTGCGTGACGCACGATAAAGACCCCAGACTAGCAGCAGTACCGCGCTGGCTAAATTTGTCATCGACAGCGGAGACTCCGAACGTCCATCGGTACTGACTATAGCTCGCCGATGCCTAAACGTACGCACAACACGGTTACAATTAGTTCGCAACTCTGAGACGACCTACCGCGAACGCGGTCATTGGACGCGAGGCTCGAATTCGAACGTCGGAGTGCCCCGCAGAACTGCGACGCGGCGCTCGAGCTAAATCGTTTGGTTGCACGGGTTGCTCAAAGTTGTTCTTTTCAGCCGCCAGCTGCGCTGACTAGCAGCCGACCGAGGCACCTCCTGCTTACCGCCCTGGTGTTATATGAGTGACTAAGCGTGACAGATAAGTGTCGGGTGATTGTAGTGACAAACGAGACGACGACAACAACAACGCGAGAGATTGAGTTAACTTCGGGACCCTGCGCTTGGAAAGCCTTCCCGACCTCACTTTAGATTTCTTCATATACACCGCTTGATATTCGCGCAAAGTCAAATTTATCTTCTACAGTGCGATATTGTAGCAGCTATAGTCACCGACGAGAAGAGAGCGGTATGAAGGTATTTTTGGTTCCTCCTCCACAAAAGAGCTGCCTACATTTGAAAAAAAAAAAAACATATGACTTGTCGTGAACCTTGAGCGTGCAAGCGTAACCGAAGCACCACAGAAAGCACGTCGTTCTCATTCAGTCAGTGACTATATGGTTGGATCGTTAACGTCCCCTTCTCCACTCTTCCCTCCTTTCTAGATTACCGTTCTCTTGGCCACTGTACTCGCACGTCTTTCTAATCTCGTTCCCAGTTTTTAGAGCGCAGCCTTTAGGCGCCCGTTTCCGGCTTGAGCGGCTTCGGCGTCGCCGTCGTCATAACCGCGCGGTGCATTATGGGAAACGTCCCATAATGCAACGCGGTGACGCGCGCGTTGCATTATGAGACGTTTCCCATAATGCATCGCGCGGGAGGGAAGAGGAGGAAGGTGGAGGGGAGGGAGGAGGAGGAGAGGGAGGAGGAGGAGAAAGGGGAGGGGAGGCGAGAGCACGGGAGGAGTAGATGAGGAGGGAGAGGGAGAGGGTACGGATGAGGAGGAGGGGCATACCGTCTCCTCCGTACCCTCCCCTCCTCCTCCTCAAGAGCTGCGCTCTAATCCGGCATTACAGGGAGTTGCAAACGTCTTTCATTTTAACGAGATTTTTTTTATCAAATTTATTTGGCAAAAGAAAGATCCATTCTGTGGATGAACTTATCCTCGCTAGAGCCGCCGGACTGCTCATGGTGTGCGGAGTTAGCCTAGGTATTCGTGTCATCGACAACTTTACTTAACCGCGCTGTAAATTTGAGGTTTCTGTTTATACCTTAGTTACACGGACACACTTAACTGCAGTTACGGTAAGCCACAGTTAACACACTACACTTTTGAACAACGTTCTGTGGCTATGCAGTTAAAGCTATGGGAGCACGTGCGCTCGCGTATTTTGAGCGCCCATCAAAGCTGTGCACGCGCATTCTTCTCTTCTTCCGAAATAGCTGTCCGAGACTATAGTGTGGTAACTGTGGTGAAGCGTAACAGCAGTTAATGGTGACTTAACTGCGCTTAAGAGTGCCCATTTAACACTGGTAGAAGTGGTACAACAGATATGTTTATTGACTTGCGCTGAAACCTTTACAGAGTGGATAAGAGAAGGGTAGGGGGATGTGCAAGAGGAAAATAAAGGTTGTTTGACGGGGGTGCCATCTGTTATTTAAGAGTACAAACATACAAAGAGAGAGAGAGAGAGAGAGCGAAAAAGGGAGAGAGAGAACTAAAAGTGGAATGAAATCAAAAATAAAGAAAAGGACAGAGTTGGTAGGTAGGAACTGAATCAATTGAACTGGGATGAGTGGCAAGCGCCCACAGTCTGTCGGCGAGGCCGGTTGACTTGAGACAATCAAATGGATGGTTTGGAATTGTCAGGCGAGGGAGTTGGAGCCAGAAGGGAAGACGATGGTCTCTTCTAAAAAATGACAAATTCCAATCACGTACACTTGACCAGAAGCGTATGATGGGTATCCGAGCACTCCGGGCAGTGTAGTAGGATGTGGGCAAAGATCTTATTGTCCGAGCATTTGAGGCAGCCGGGCTTGTCGACGACACACGTCTTTCAGGACAACTGTAGTGTGAACGCTCTCCTACAACGAAACCGTAGTAGCAGCGAAGCCTTTTCTGCGCTCCAGGACCCTTCAGAGAGGCGAAGGAAAAGTGGAAGGCGCAGTCTAGCTGGTGACACAACCTGGCAATGAACAAAGAAAGCGACAAACACGACTAGAGTAACCACCCATCGTTGATGTTTCGAAACGTAACCGCCAACGTTTAATAACAATAGCTTTATACAAATCCTATATCCAAGTTCACGCACCCCACCGTAAACGCCACAATGGCCACTCACTGATTTTGTAAGCGCCAATGATTCTCAAAGACATTAAAATAAAGAAGCGTCCACAGAGTATTCAACAACGAGAAATAAAAAAAAGGAATACTAAAAACAAAAAAAACAGACAAAAAAACTTGTGGGCGTGTCCCGGGCCAAGTGCGTGGGCCGTACCCCAGTGGTCCGAACTCGGAGGTCCGGTTGGAGCTATCCATTCATTCGGTTGCCTGGAAGCCCGTAATTGTCGAAGCTCAGACCCGTTCCCGCCTGCTCCGTGGCCCTCGGAGTAGGACGGCCAAAGTGTATCAAGTGCTCGCCTTAAGTCGTTACGCCAAATTGGAGTCAGCCTCCGCCTTCTTTTACCCCCTCTTTCTCTTTTCTTTTGCGCTCCCCTTTTATATGTTCTGCTTAGACTCGCTGCCATCTTGAGTCAAAGTGCAGCCGATGCTACGAGCCCACGAGGCCAATCAGACGTCACCAAAACGCCACCTCGCGGCACCCGTCTTTTTTCTATTTTTTTCTGTGCCTTTGTTATTATCCGCTACATTAAACAATCACCGGTGAAAGTTTTATATGATTCGTCATTTTTTTCTCAATTGCGTTACTGTAGCCTAATACGGGGAAATACATATTTTTCCAATCTACACTCGATACATTTATTGCAGAAATATTCGTTAAGAATAAGAGGGAATTTTTTCTACGCATACCGAACAGAATCATCGTTTAAATTACACTAAATCCTTAACGTTGTACCGTATCTATAATTATCGTTTAACTATTACACATAAGTATGCGGCATTTGGGTGCTCCAGTACGGTCGTTCAACGTTCTGATTTAAAGGGAAAAAAGTAGGTCTCTCGTTTAAAAACCCGCAGCCTCGGCAACTTCCAAAAGTAGACCAAACTATGGAAAGTGAAGTATAGGTTATTCCTTGCTTCTTCTACAGAACGATTATTTTTTTTAATCTCAAATAGAAATGTGACGTAACTATCAAACATCATTATATATCTGACTCGTTTGTCTGACCTAGTTCTTCGTACTTCTAGCGCGAGTTTCGTTTCAGTATCTCTATCAGAGTATGCATACGAGAGAACCTGTACAGAGAGACGCTGTACGGGTTCGTACGAGGCGAGCGTTTCGGGAGAAACGTGACAAATATGGCGGCCTCGCGATATTTTTTTTCTTCAAAGTCCTTAACGAAAGGAGGGAGGTTGTAGCAACGTTACCAACTTTGCAATAGATTTTTTTTTTTTATAGATCAAATTTGACGGGTGACCGTATGGCTACTTCGCAGCTTCAAAAAGTGACCGCTCGCCTCGTGACTTTGACGTTTTCACAAAAGGTTGACCATGCGGAAATCATCTAGTCCAGGTTTTGCGTCCACCGACGCTGTTGGTTAAAAGCGACAAAAGGAAAGACGTGTGTACCATTAGTCGGCGTTTCGGGAGAAATTGGTTGCCTCGCGCGAGTATAGCCTCCTTCTACTATTTTACTTTGGCGACTGTCCGCTTTTGGGGTTCTTGAAGCGGGGGTGGGGGAGGGTGGAGACTTCCTCATCAGTCTCCCCATTACTTCCGGTTCTGTCGCCGCCCAATTAGGAAACTTCCGGTTCCTTGCCCATGGCTGCTCACTGTCGCGACCCGTATCACGCCGAGCACGCGTATTTCTCGCGCCTGTCCGGCGGGCGCGCCGGTTTCTGGGACCGAAGACTTCGAGCCCGCTCGAGTGAATAGTGACGGTTCGAGGTTACCTTTTTCGAGTTTGTATATTTCAAGAATTAAGTTATTTTTCGCTTACTCTTTGGGCGGTCAGCTTTCCAGACTAGCGTGGGGCTGAGGAAATTATTATTGGCGAGGAGATGGAACTATTCGCAACTTTCGGCGATGGTGGTACCGCGATGGGAGAATCGCGCTCCCTACAGCTCCTGGATGATCGGGTTCAAAATAAAGGTGTTCGCTTGCACCTTCCTGACGCGGAAGTCTGAGATAAGGCTCTCATATCGCTCGTATTTCACAAAATTATAATTAGCTACGCGTCACAGACCGAATCTCGTTCGGCCGTTATTCGACGATAGTCCAGATGACAGCCATCAGCGCGCTCTGCGTTGACAGGCATTGTTATGCTTATATAGACGGCTCTGAGTGTAAGCGGTGCCACTTTGCACTCTAGGGCTATAAAAAGACGAAAATGCTAACAGAAATGGGCAGAGTGAGCATGTTGTCCCGTTCTGTAGAGGTGAATGAAAACACAACCCCTTAGACTTATTAAAAATATATTTTTGCCTTTTTGTTTTATTTTAAACACAAATTTTAACAATAACAAAAATTTTGTTGTTGTTGTTGTTTTCCTCCCCGAATTAACAAATAATTCCCGACAACAACGCAAATTAACAAATAATTCGGGTTGTTGTTGTTTTCCTCGTGGGTTCTCAATGTAACCGCTAAGAGCGGAGTCTTAGATAGAGGTTACTAAGAAACAATTAGAGGAATGGTGGCTAAAATAGGATAAATCTGAGTAAGTTTGCTTAAACGCCATTTTATTCGAGGCTAATATATATACTATTTGACTAGGTGGCGCAAGTCACCCCCGATTCAGAGGAAACAGACGCCACGCATCCATCCAACCATCTGTCTTCTCCAATAATCATGGACAGCTTAAGAGACCCGCGGCGTGGCGAGCCACGAACATTTCAGTATCGCTCTGCAAGCAATAAACTTGAGGCGTTTGCCAAGACAAAGGTTAAGGGCGAATCCTGACACAGGATTTCTCACACTTTTCCCATTTTTCAATGACGCATCTTCGTCTCCTTTTTTTGAATAACACTCGAAAAAGCAAAAAACAATCTAAAAAAAAGCTTGAAGAAAAACAAACAACGCTTCGTCGGGGGAAAAAAACTACTATATCGTGAGCATGTAGCATGTACCAATCGGGGTCACACCGCAGAATAGACCCTTTCCGGAGTTCAGTCTGGTCACTATCATCATCATCTGAAAAGTGGCATATGCGCTATACTAATGGCGGTTTTCTGTTTACTGATGAAGGAAGAGTTGAAGATGCTCCTAAGCAGATGATCCGAGGCCTACACGATGTAGACGTTAGCGCGACGTGAGGCAGGAATTGGATGCAAGAGCTGCGTCAGCGTAAATTTCTAACTCTGTCCCAGTCAATCTGTTAGTAGCACACACTCGGCTAAAGCTCTTTTATGTATAGAACTGTATCAAGGCATCTATGGGTTGGCGCTTCATTCTAGCTGCTTGCATCTTTTTCGTCATCGACACTAAAGAGATTGAAAAGAACTGAACAGTGACGCGCACTGTTTACCGTTGACTTACGAAAGTACGACAAAACTGCAGCCACAGCTCATCGCCGCCATTAGTACGGTAAAGTTAAACTGCCATTTAAGTCACCAGATGGCACTGAATTGCGGAAGAGCCTATTAAATTTTCAACGGAGACATCATATAGCTACATGTTCAGTAAATTTTACCACAAAGTCCACACATTCACCACTGTTTTCAGAGTCCGGGGAAAGTTAGCGCACCACAGACATGAGAGGCTCACGAGTGCTAAAAAAGAGAAAAAAAATATCCTTTAAATTTGGCGCGAAGCATTTTTTTTCGGTAGATCTAGCAGGAAACGCTTTCCCCTAAACTAACGATGAAAATTTACCGATATCTTTTTCCTAGGCATGCGGTTGCCACAAACTCTCACGTATCTCGAAATATCGAAAGAAGTTCACATACCTCGGTAATCTCTTCACGTTCCACCTCTGGTCGGAACCAGAGCAATACCGCCTAGAAGACAAGGGCCTGCGGATGACGTCATCGTTAGTGGATCCGGGACACGAACCAGGTACCAAACACGCTGAAGCTCGGCGAGAGACACCTCAAAGCGGCAGACGCGTCTGTCTTGGCGACACCGCGTGCCAGCGTCGCACTCGTTGCGAGACGCCATGAATGGATGGATGGATGGGTGGATAGTAATTGCTACAACCTTTGTAACGGGCGGCAGCTTGCGCCACCTAGCCTAACATGGAAGAGGCGATAGTGACAATGCTGATGCAAGCCACACGACGCTGCGTTGATCCACTAGAGATGAAGTTTGGGTGAGGGAGAAAAGGTAGGAGAAGGGGGGGGGCGCAAGCCTTGTCTTCTGGCTGGTATTGACCAGAGTGACTTCAGACAGTTGTAGGTATACGCTAACTAGTAACTATACGCGTGGGGAGTTGTTCAAGCTCGCTTTGTCCTTGATAGCGATACATTCTTTCGAGCGTATACGTTTGCTTGTGGACCATGTTCCGAAAGAAGACTCGAAATACGATGAAGCTCGAAACGGATATAGTTTGTCGTCTTCAACTGTACATTTATTTCGCGCAAAGTGTCAGGCGCGAGGGGCATACGGAAACGGTGAGACCCATGCGGGTAGAAATTGAGGAGAGGAGGCGACCAAAGCGCGCAGGAGACGTCAGAACACCGCGAGCTCTGGTTCGTGGGTAGACGCGAAGCTGCCTGCCTTTGTTTCTATTCGCTGTTCGAACGCAGACGCCGGCGTCTAGCACTCCGAACACGTTCAAAGTCTGAGTAACCTAACCTAACCTAACCTAACCTGACCTAACCTAACCTAACCTAACCCTAACCTAACCTAATCTGACCTAACCTAACCTAACGCTAACCTAACGTAGCCTAACCTAACCTGACCTGACCTGAACCTGACACTGACCTAACCTAACCTAACCTAACCTAACCTGACCTGACCTAACCTAACCTCTACAACCTGACACCTAACCTAACCTAAACTAACCTGACCTGACCTGACCTACGACCTGGACCTGACCTGACCTGACCATAGACCTTACCCACCAACCAGAGCTCGCGGTGTTTTGACAGTGTCCTCCGCGCTCTCGTCTCCCCCTCTGCCTCAATTGCAACCCGCATAATCGCTATTGCTACCGCGTAGTAATCATAAAATGAACCCGATAAAACACCAATCTGGGTAACTGTTAATAGTGAATTTTGGTATCGCTTATAGGAGCGAACGCGAGCAATGTGTGTTTGCGTTAGCGTTGCGTGTTCTACACCGCGCGTGTGCGGCGACCAAACTGCGGTCTCGGATTGGCGCGTGGCGAAGAACCACATGCGCAGCGTGGAGCACGCAACGCTAACGCAATAGCACAGCGCTCGCGTTTGCTCCAATATGCGCAATACTAAAAACTTCCTAATTTGCTTCAATTCAATGCGCAGAGCAAGTCGTCTGCTGCTTGTGCAGGAGTTGCGGTGACGTCAGACTGATGCCGAGCTCTGATTGGCTTTGATTGAAAGGATAGTGGGTAAGACCTCAACGCTAGATGCCTTGAGGTCTACCCACTATTCTTGTTCAATCGGCCAATCAGAGCTCGGCATCAGTCTGACCTCAACGCAACCACTGAGCAAGAAGCAGACGAACTTGCGCTCCGCATACTGGGCACCTCTTGTTGGGCGATACCTGACAAGAGAGCATGCACTAAGAACACCGAGTTGCATTTTGTAAAAAATAATTAAAAAGCACGCTCTAAAAGATAAAGGAATGTGCGTTTACTTTTTGCAGTACACGGTCACAGCCAATCACGGCGAACAACGAATGGCGAATCTCGGTATTCGGTTCGACCAAAGACGTGCGATGTGCTCAGGGACAATGGGAGTGACGTTTCACTCGCTTATTATTTCCGCTCATGTCGCCTTCTTCGGACCTAATCATATTCCGAGTATCTTCATTCGCTTAGATCCTTCGATTATTCGCTGCGATTGCCAGTCTTCGTGTTGTGTAGAACAGGAAACCCACAGGATTCTTTTTTCTAAGCGTGTGGTACAGCCATGGTACGTGGAGCGCGTCTCTGACTGGTGCGTCTAACGGCGTCGTGAAACGTGGTTCCTCGACTTCCGCTCGATGACGTCAGAAAAGTGTCATGCTGTGGCCTGCCGATATTCCCGGCGGTATGGTAGAGCAGCGGAAGTGGCTGCGGCACCCGCCTGTTCTGCTGTAGGTCTCCGTGCGGCTAGGTAGTCGACAGAATCCAAAGCAGACAGCACGATGGGACGCCTCGGCGTCAGCGATCCCTTTGCGCCCGCTCGCCTTTTAAAGCGACTATGCTTTCTCATGATCTTCAGGCCACTTTGAGGTGTGCTTCTGGCCGTTTATTTTCCCCGCTGTATCGAGCGGGAAAAATGACGTCACATGACTTGATGTCACGTGACCTCCACACAAATTCTGTTTTCCCGCTAGATTTAAGGGGAAAATGGACGTCCCATGATTTCAACGCCATTTCAGTTTCCCCGCTAAATGTAGCGGGAAGAATGACGTCAAATGACTTGACGTCGCGTGACCTCAACACAAATTCAGTTTGTCGCTGAATTTTGCGGGAAAATGACGTCACGTGTCTCGATGTCACGTGACTACACACAAATTCAGTTTACCCGCTAGAATTAGCGGGAAAGGTGACACTGTCCTGTGACGGCTCTTTCAATTTTGTCTGCAGCTGATCGCTTAATTAGACAGAAACATAGTTGGTTCTGCCCGAATTCTTCGCAAGCATTTTTATGATAATTCGCCGGGAATGCGTCACCCGACAGCGTGACATGACGGATCAAAGCACCGGCTCCTGTGACATCATTCGTTGCTACTTCGGGACAATTTTCGACGCAAAGGCGGGACGCTAAACACGCCGGTAGAGGACGTGTTCCAGGCATGGGCGTACCAACCGGGGTGGGGGGGGGGCACTCGCCCCCCCCAGTTTTCAGAGTGGGGGGCAAGGCATGTGTTTTGCCCCCCCCCCCCCCCCCTGAAACAGCCGCCACTGGGCAGCACTGGCCGGCGGCGCCGCAGGGATATCAAGGGCACCGCCTCCCGGCCCCGGGGGAGGGGAGGGGGGGGTCTGGTTGCCCCCCCCCGCCCCCACGCACACACACACACACTAAAAACCAGTTGGTACGCCACTGTTTCCAGGCACCCCAGTACTGCTCGCCAAGCCCAAAAATCACATGTCCCAGCCTCCGGCCACCTCAACCGCGGCGCCGGTCATGTAGGAGCTTTGGGGTGAGCAGAGGAAAGCGACCACTTCAGCGATCTCACGGGCCTGGGCGGTGCGACCGAGCGGAATGCTGGCCAAAATTCTCCGCCACGCCTCCTCCGTGAAGAAGCTTTTTCTGTCTGGGTTGTGGGTGGCTCCGGGAAGCACGGCGTTGCACCGAATTCCCTTGTCGGCGAGTTCGGCGGCCACCGCTTTGGTGAGGCCGACGATGGCGGCCTTGGAGGCCACGTAGCTGCAGAGTCCGCCGCACGTCTTGGCGACTATGCTGGAGATGTTGACCATGGCTCCGTCCGTCACCCCTCCGGCCAGCATGTCGCGAGCGGCAGCTTGGGTCATCAGGAAGGTGCCCTGGTTTATACGCCAACCATATAAGGAGATAGTGGAGGTTGGTTCACGCTTTTGCGACCGACTACAAACGCCTTCGACACAACCGGTCTATAAGCTGCTTACGACCGCCATCGCTGCTACGCGGCCCGAGGCAAGCAGTCACAAGCGGCTTGAAAACATGTTCCATCAGAGTCGGTCGTAATCAGTTATTCGCGACTCCAGTGAACTATAGAGGGCGCGCTGGTCAGGCGAAATGGTGGACAAAAGGAGGTAGTTTTCGTCGTTCAACACGCGGACCACCATAAATGTCTTGCACCGCTGCGTAAAATTGGTGTTACATGTGAAAGCAAAGCGATTTTTCGACAGTTTAAACCTTCTTCTAGTCAGTGCGTAGGAATGACACGGCGGAAGCATAAAAGTAATTACTAGGAACGCTGTTTGTTTCTATGCTGCCTCTACGAGAACCAAGCAGCGATAGCAGAACGACAGAGTCGAAACGACCTCCTCTCTAAGCTTCTCGGCGTTGCCGCTACGCGGCGTCGATTTCGCTGGAGTCGCGAATGAAAATGTGAATCAGCCTTACCCTCTCTCTCCCCTTCCACCCTCCCCCAAAAAATGTTTTTTGTTTGTAAATTGTTTGTATTGACGTTTGCAAGTACGGCCTTTGTGGGCCGCCGTCTAGAGACTGGCATGTGTGGATCATTATAGTCAAGCCTTGCTAAGGCGTGCCCACAGTTGCCAAACTGGAGCCCCAAAAATTTTCTTTTTATGCACGGTGGCCAGACTAATTCATGCAGCGTGGCCGCTCGCAAACGTCCTATACTTTGTTTCAACTTAAAGGTGCCTTGAGGAGGTTTTTGTGGTCGCCTAAATAGGGCGACAACTCTCCCTGCTTGCTCTAAGCATCCTAGGAATCCATAAATCACGATGATACGCGACAAATTCCCCTACTAAAAAAACAAAACAATCAACGATCGCAACACACCGAGATCATCTCCGGCAATGAGAGGAGCATGTTCCGAAATTAAGACCACTGTCAGCCAAGAGCAAGCGAAGGATCCTCGCGCCTCCGACTGGTGGAACCAAGAAAAGTTTTACCGATTCAACACCGGAAATGAAACTGACTCAGCACTTAGAATACTACTCATTAGGACCGTCACACCTAAACATAACAGAGATTCATTTCATGCATTAATGTTGCTAACAATTTGCAATAGGGTGAATTTATCTCGTAATTCGAAATTTATTTATTTTTGTAATCAGTATCGATCTGGTCTTGGGTAATTTTCTGACGGCAGTGGGTAAAAATAAAGCGCAGTAATCTCTGAGGAAAGGACACGCCTACTAAAAGAAGATCAAACAACATGGTTTACACTCTCTCTCTAAAAAATTATTTTATATTACGAATGTATCGACCCCAAGAACTTATAAAAGAAAAACTTGTAGTTATTCACTAAGACAGAAGCTTCCCGACGGACAAACACCCCCAGGAGTCGTGAAGTAATACCCATGCCACACGGGCAACTCGAATGCCATTTACAACGAATGACATTTGTGTGATCGGCGAATCAGCTCGCACTCTGTCGCGCGTGGAATGCGCTACGCCCGGAGTATCACGCGCTGATTGGCCGTCCGCTCAAATGTCATTCGTTGTAAATGGCATTCGAGTTGCCCGTGTGCACGGGTATAAGTCACTCTAATTCTAAATTCGAAATGTGTAAAATCACTCAAAGATGCAGCTCTAAAAAAAAAAAAAATTGTGTCTGGAGCGCCATATGTTTTCGTATAAGAGCAGTCTTATACACGAAACATTTCGGGGATAAACTATTGTTGCCATTTGATACTTAATAACACGGGTGCTTAATCTCCGATGCCTTTTTTAAAAGAACACAGTACGTGGTTGATATAGTTTTTAAACATGCCCTATGATATCTTGTCTCTTTTGTCTTCCAGTCATGTTGGGTATAAAATGTAGAGGTGTGCACATAGTGGCATGAATTTAACAGCACTGGGTTGCTCATAATTTTCACGGCGAAAAAAACAAAAGCAACGACAGCCGTTTTTTTTTTTTTGTACAGTGGTGATTTTTTCTTTGTATGCCATTTGTTTTATATATAACTCTTTCTTTACACTGGCTGTAATTATAGATAACGTTTTCGTTATTTTTCTGTCTATGGTATCAACTCTTTCCTTGGAAAAACCACTCTTTTCAGTAATACCTTACGGCGACGCAGATTTCTATATAAATAAATAAATGCATGCGTGCATGAATGAATGAATGAATGAATGAATGGTTAGTTTTCAGCCTACCTTGAGGTTGACGCTGAGGACTCGATCGAAGGCATCTTCGTTTGTGTCAACAATCGAAGTGTAGGGTAGAAGGATGCCGGCGCAGTTCACCAGAATGCTAGCAGGCTTACCGCAGACTTCACTGATTGCCGCAAAGACGGGCCTGTACCGACGATGAGTCAGCAATATCAACGTGCATCGCAACATGTTTTTGGTCATCACTCGCACCTGAAAATACAAACGTAGATTGGCGTATTCAAGATATCACGAAGCTGTATGCACCGACAACAGAAGAAGCGGTTGACTTTCTTCGTAATTTGGCCATAGATTTTCCGATCCTCATGTATAAGGGCTATCGGTATATGTTTTCCGGTGGTCATTTATTTTTAAGGTATGCTTGTATTTCGGTGAACTACCTCAGACGGACGCTAAGCATAGTGATTATTGGTGGAAAGATCTAATAAAAAATTAAGAATTATTCTCCACAAAAAAAAAGAATTTCGGAAAAAAAAAATCGCTGGAATATAGAGAAAAAAAATCAAAGAAATTAATGTTTGGTTTGAACCGATTTCGTAGAACTGACACCGACGGACGTCTATTTGTGTTTTTCGGTTGTAGCTGACTTTGCATTTTTAACGCTGAAGGATGCTTATTGCTGTTTTTTGTTTAAAGCCGCAAGGTCTACAGTTTACTTATGATGTTTAGGATCTTGCTGTTTTGGGGTTCGTTTTTCGACATTCTGATCGGTAAATGCAGCAGTTCAAATGGCTGCGAAGCAATAATAAGATGCTATGTACTCGCTAAGCCCGGCGTTTTTAAGTTGTCGGTGACTGTATACCACGCTAAAAAAAAAAGTCTTGAAATGTTTTTTGACGCCCCAAGGACTCCTTGAGCTCGTCAAGAACGATTTCGCTTCAAGCACTCGCTGCACTTGAAAGATAACTGGGCGATGAAGAGCTCTTTCGCATAAAAAAAGGAGCTTAAAAGAACCACTGATAGTTTTTTCACGAAAAACCCTTTTAGGATTTGCTTAAAATAACTTTTTATTTGGGTGCAAAATATGGACAAGCCGAGCAACCTTTAAGGGTTTTCCCCGACCAGATTTATTTTAGAGCATAGCAGGAGGGAATACCGGCTGAACAAACCGCTTTCTAGGCCGACATTTCCCGATGAAATATATAGTTGAGCGAAATTCCGCTTGCCAGCTGCTTTGGCTCCCCCCGACTATAGGTCTGTTTTGAGATCTTTCGATTTGCCTGGGTTGTGGAACCATTTGCTATTCTCGACTACTTTATTATTAGTATATATGTATATATATATATATATATATATATATATATATATATATATATATATATATATATATATATATATATATATATATATAAACTCACGTTATATTTAATTATAATACACTACACCTCCGACCCTTCAGGTCCCTTATACGCACGTACTGCCCGAAACATCGGTAGCACTTCACAACGCTATTCACACTTGACATTATTGTTCCAGGCGAATTTTGAAGAGAATAAAATTATAGGGAGCAAATATTTTTCTCCAAGTTAGGATCCCTTCTTTTTATTTAGGCAGAAAGTCAGTCGCCTAATTTCCACGCTCTAAGAAATCCGGAGCATCCACGTCCCCGTAAAACATTTAGAAGGGTCAATCGCTGTGACCTGCAGAAGGAGCTCGGACAATTACTAGGCGAATAACACACCAGAAAAACTGTGTTTGTGCTGTGAGATTAACCATGGTGAAATGCAGGGTTTGCGGTACCGTGTTACACGTAATGGCGTTACCGGTAACACGTTTTCTCGTGAGCAGAGTAGCGCACTCGTTAATTTTAGAAAACAGCAATCGGGTTCGATGAAATGCGAATGGTGACCGAACTTCCAGCGCACCACCGGCGCTGCGTCGAAGCTTTGGTTGTGCTGGCCGAGGTTCAAGCACATCGGAGTAGGACGCACACCCTCGCAGAGCCCGATACTCCACCTTTCAGATGTATCCGTTTCCAGATGCCTCCAGTAGGCGCAGCAGGTGTCGATGGCCACGCGCTTCAATGTTCGCATTTCATTCGAACCCGTTACTACTTATACGTTACTTATACGGAGTAACGGGTAACGTAGTTTCGTTACTCGTTACATATTCACAAAACAAAAACAAACAAAAAAGTTGCGTTAATTTTTTTTTTTATGTGCCAAGTTGTAGGTAATGTTGCGTTTTTCGCATTTTTTTTTGCGTTCTTCCTTCTGAGTATTCAGGTGGAAGTGTTGAAAAAAAAAGAATAAGGTGATTATACTAAATTTTTTCATAAATATAATTTTTATTTTTTAAAGTATGGCGGTTACGCGTGTTCAGAAAGTCCAAAGAGTGTAAACATTTTAATTTATAAACCAAGGGTAACGCAAAGGTATCGTGCGTTTATTTTTATTGGTAACGGTAACGACGTTCTTTTTTATTGGCAGGCAACGAGTAACGCATTTCGTTACTTGTTTTGTTCGGTAACGTCTACAACACTGGATGTAATCCTCAATGGGATCACTGCGCAAACCGTTTATTTAGGGATAGTTTCAGCCTCGTCGTCCGCCGAGCTCCCTCAGTAGACTGTAGCGATTGGCTTACCCAGGTGCTGGGCGGGGAAAGCAGAGACGCTTCGGATATCTTAAGCAGTTGTCACACTGCTAACAGTATACATCATACAAAAAACAGTCTGCAGAAATGTTTGGAGCGTACTGCATATGTATGGGGCAAACGTGCTTCGAACATTCTTGACGCCTGTCTGGAGAAAATTTGGCCGTCTTATTCGCAGCGAACGTCACGTGTCTTTCATACGATGTAAATAGCCGGGGTCACACTGCTCATACATCGGTTATAACGAAGTCAGTTATAACGAAATGGCGGCTACAGCGAAGCGATCACGATTTCCCATTCCCTTTTGTACTTCGTTATAACCGAAGTCGGTTATAACGAAATAGCGGATATAGTGAAGCGAACACGATTTCTCATTCCCTTTTGCACTTCGCTATAACCGAAGTCGATTATAACGAAATAGCGGATATAGCGAAGTGCTTTCCGATTCCCGTTGACTCCTTTTATAACCGGTCTAAACAGTATAATACAAAAGACAGTCTGCAAACACGAGTGGACGCCAATATCTGTGGTTCGAATGCCCCGCGTGCCGAGTTTTCTCCTTGAACTCGTTACCGCGCGGCATTCGATCGAAGCACGGACCTTCGCGGTGACTCGCCTTCGAAATCTGTTTTTGCAGACTGCTCTTTTGTGTGATGTATATAGAAGCAGTGTGACCCCGGGCTTTAAACTACCCTTTTTGAACCCGGCGAACGCGAGTAGAAACGACAAACCTGTTAGAGCGTTCGCCACGGCCTCGGCCGCTGCCAAATCGATGTCGGCGACGATCAGTTGCGCGCCTTTGTCGGCCAAAGCGCCGCATATCGCCTTGCCGATGCCCGCTCCGCCTCCGGTCACCACCGCCAAGTGTCCGCACAACGGACGTTCCTGGGACCCGGTACTCGTCATCCGTGCTCTGATGATGTTCTTCGTCGGGAACTGTTGGAACCTTCTGAAGGGCGGTTACAGTGTTCTGTTATCGCTAGCAACTGGAGCGTCGACGCTGGGAACACATGCGCGATGAAAACGGGCTGTGACGTGGCGGCACGCTGCAGCCCCGCAACGCCACAACGCCAGCGACGGGTTCCTGTGGTAACCGTCCAGCGATGCCTAGTCTTCATCGAGTCTGCAGTCTGAAAAAAATCCAGTGCGCTTACTTTTCGCAAAGCTCTTCAGAGAGTCAATAAGTACACAGTGTCTCCTAAAAATAATTTGCGTTTTCTTGTTTCTACGCAAAAAACAACAACAACAAAAAACTACGCGTTGCCGAACGTCTCATTTTTCCGCCAAAATAGAGCGCTAGCGTCCGGAGCCTGATTGCTAAAATTTAGGAACTAACCGTCGTCTTATTCAAAAGTTATAAGGGATTTTTTCAAAGTTTTCGATGCGAACATGGCGACCGACGGACTTTCAGTCACGGAGTTGAATGGTGTCATATTAGCGAAAACTGGCATAACGGGCCCCATTTTCTCATTAAAATTTCTGTAAAATCACTTCTAACTTTTGAATTAGATAACGAGTTCTGAAACTTACCAATCTGGTTCGGTCCGCTAGCGCTACATGGCGGAGAAGGAACGTTCGGCGATGCGTAGTTATTTTTGCAGTAAAATAACAAAACAGAAACAGCAAAAATAACCGCCACTAAATTTGTGGGGGGGGGAGGGGCGCACTCTTGTAGATACATCACATTTATTAAAGTGTACGTTTGCCAGTTCGAGCGACCAACAAGAAGGGCCCGAGATTGTGGTTCGAGGCCGTGCAATGTATAAATAACAACCTATGTGACTGACAGCTTAAGAGATGGCTCATGCCGTAGCCCGGTCGGCTGCAGAGAGATGCTAAGATGCCTAAAATGTGCCACGCCTTGCGCTGTCTTACGTTTTCGGTGACTCTAACCAACCGCAAAAACCAGGCTTCGTTTGATTCACCTACATTGCCTGCATCAGTTGGTACTCGATGTACACTCCACCTGGACCAAAGTTACGAGCGCAGCCTATTCCAAATAACACACACCGAGAGTGCACCGCCCTGTATTTGTTGCACCGTATAAAACAGCTGTCGAGCACCTGTAGGCCTGCGCAGGTAGGTGGAACGAGCTCAACGATGGCAAACAGAAGACTATACGTTCACCCTTTTCAAAGAAAAAAATCAAAATAAAGAACACTGACGCTTAAATGGCGGCATTACACAGCTTCTTCGCACGAAGAAAAGTCTTTGAAAGCGTAGAACCGAAGAAAGCGGGGAATGATGGTTGTCCTCGTATACGTCGCCATTCGATTCAGGAAGTCGAGGGTGCTTGATTTAGGCGACCGTGTTCCCCTGTCACCGGCATTAGAGAGTGAAAATATCGGTGAGATTTTGAGACTGCCCCTACGGGGCTCCGAGGTTTGAAAGGGGTCTATTTTCCGTCTTGTAACTTGTTATGGCCGGAATTTCTGGCTAGTCAAATTCATTGTACACCAGTTAGCTTTAATAGTCAAAACACTCCAGTAAAAATTACCAGGTTCAGGTAGAGATAATAAAAGTCGTTTTTTTTAAAATTATTTTCGGCTCGTAGAGACAAACTATACGCATCGCAGAAGGCTGAAACTCCGTTCATTAGAAGCTGCAGCTTTTTAACATTCGCCGAGTTACACTGAAACGGAGTTTGAACGAAAGTTTGACGTAACTTTTAGTACTCTCATAACCTAAACCTACAGTATGAGGTCGTGAAAACTAGCACATTTGGCACGCCTTGCAAAATGCGGAAATCGAATGGCACATACCTGAAACTGGGCACGCGAACGCCGTTAAGAAAACAACAAGTTTTATGTCTATTATTTTAGAGCTTAACTCGGAGTTTATGAAATATTAAAAAAAGTCAAAAACGGCAGCAAAAATCGGCATGCCGTACATGTTCATCGTCTGGATACTGGTCCGCGAGCTTTGCTCGCAGTTGTTCGTCGTTCATATATTTTTGTTAAAATTATTACTTATCGCGGTTATCCCGCTCGTCGCCAAACTCTACTAGGCGTTCTCGGCGTTTCATGCGTTCAGCAAGACACCCAGAAGCGGGCTCGCAAACCAGCGAACGGACGGCGAACAGACTGGCATGGGACATATAAAAATTACACGGCCGCCATTTTCGCTTTATTTTTAATATTTTATTACCTCCAAGTCGAGCTCTGAAAAAAAAAAAAAAGGAATAGGCACAATTTTTTTTTTTTTGCGAAACGACGTTTGCGTGTTTCGTTTTAAGTATGTACGTTTGGAATTCTAATTTTGCGAGGCGTGGCGAAATGTGCTGGTCCATGCGGCCTCACCTTGTATATTCCAAACGTTTTCGGCAACGTTTTTTTTTTCGTGTATTTGAAGGGGACGCAAAAAAGTGGAATACTGGCACACACGGATGTTTAATCGATATCGTCACTGATATATAAGGAACGCAGTAGGCGTCGTGTGTCCCAATAGTTTTATTATAGCTCAGCGGCCCATGAGATGGCGGAATGCACCGATAAGAACGTCGATAAACGAATCGCGAAGCAAAAAGCAATGAACTTTAGCATAATGAGAAACACCCCGGGCTTTTTAAGCTCCTTGTGATTACAGTTCATAGTTCAAAGTTTACTTCCAGCGTAAAAGAACTAGGAAGACAATTTGACGAGTCCGGGAGTCCATTACAAGGTGACGGCAAAAACCAACAACTAAATGCATTGTTTCCCAACGCAACAAGCGTGCCTGATTACCTTTCGTTTTTTTTTTCTTTTACAAACTTAGTTCTTTTTTTTTTAATTTTCGCGAAGCTGTAACTCAAAAGCGCGAGTTTGTTGTGTCGTCCGTTCTTTAGTTCGAACGAACGACACTAATCCCGAATTTATGTTCAATGGGAGCTTTCCACGGTTGCTCGCACGGTACCTCCTAAACCGCGGACACCTGGGTTAGTCATTTTATTTATTTTTTATCATTTTTTTATCACGCGCCTGCTAGGCAGCGAGGGACTCGAAGTAAGCCAAGCCGCGTTGACCACACACCCGCGCCTTCGTTGTTCGCACATGTCGGCACTGTCACGCGAAGAAAAATGCGTCGTCCGGCGGGTGGTCAAGCTTCGACAATACCTGTTCAGACCCAGTTCAGACCCGCGGGATACCGGACCGCGGGGTGCTCAGTGTATGGCACCAATGGACCGCAGTACCGCCCTATTTCTTTTTTTTCTACCCGTGTCCACTTTTGTGGCCGCCTTGGGTCTTTTATTATGTTGCGTTACTTCAACTCTTAGTTTTGTTAGTAACATACGGTATGTTGTAGTTGTAGCCTCAGACTACAGGAGGAAATTGACGTTAGTCAAACACGCAAAAAAAAAAAAAAGCTTGATCTTCCTTTGCTTTGTCACATTGTCCCACAGAAAAGTAGAAAAAAAGTCTATTTGGTACAAAAACTTAGGTAGCTCCCGTTTTTCCGGGAGATATTTTTTTGAGCTCCCGAATTCCCCCAAATACGCCGATGGGGGTCGGGAAATGTTAGGAACGTGTTGCGTGTTTTCAGATCTGTCCCTATTCACGTCTATTTGGATCCCCTTAAAGGAAATTACCTTCCCAACTTTTGTGTATAACTTTACGTTTCAATCTAACTTTTTATGGAGTGAAAAAAAGGCCGGGGTGGGGAGAAGGGGGGACGGGGGAGAGGGGGCGGCAGAAAGGTGTTGAGTTGTGAAGGTGCTAATATATCTATCCCCAACAATCGGTCGATTTTCTTTTTGTCGTCGTTGAACTTGGGTTTTTGCATCCTTGTCCACATCGATGGTCAGTTTGTCCCGAGGATGTTCTTCCTTCTTTTTTTCGCGCAACATTGACTTTGTGTGTCCGCGTTAACTAGTTTTCTATTGGACATGTGTGTGCGCGCGTTCGTAGGAACGCCCTGTTCTTTGTCGCCCATATGTGGTGTGACGTTTGCCACGCGCGGGCAGCTGAGTGCCTTGTTCGCTGCCTCGTCAGCGAGGCTCTGTCGCCTTCGTTGCAAGAGGGCTAAAGCTCTTCTTTATTTATTTTTCTTCTCAACGTGAATTCCCGTCGCGGATGGAGGTCACGGACTTGAATTGGGGGCGGACGCTTGACCAACCGTTTTCACGCCGCGAGCGTCGTGCTGTGAGCGTTTTTGTCGCGGTGCTTTCCGCTCGCTTTTGTGGCTGTGTGAGGGCTCTGTCGCGTGGTCATCGTTGTAGTGTATTATCCTTTGAGAAGGTGAGTTAAAGGAGCCATGAAACGATATTTTTCTATTTTCGCTAAATACTACTTAGAATCACTCCCTACCTACATAACTAAATAAACTTGCCTTATTTTTTCTTTCTTAGAAAAGACAATCGCCAAAAAAATTCTAAAAATGTGGGCATCGTTCATCCCCTCAACTCGGAGCCAGAACACAGCGGCCACATGCGCCTGGGGCCTATCCTAAGCCGCCAACGTTCATCATAGCCATGCGCTGGGGTTGGCAAAGTACGAAAACGCGTGCTGAGCTCCAGGCATTGTTAGAGTTCGGCTGTTCTCATCACCACAGTGGTTGGACACGAGCCACTACACGAGTGTACGCCGAGCCATTGATCGTTACGAACCAAAGTCGAGTGCTCACGCAGCTCTTCGTGTCCAATCCACGAGCCGCGCTCGACTCTCGTCAGGCGGCTGGTTTCGATCTCACGATTACGTCATCGAGCATAGCGAAATGCAAGACCGAACGAAATGGGCCCCTATTTATCCTCGCAATTTCACAGCGACCAGGAAGCTTCCACCGAATCAGTAGGGGTCCGTGCGAGTACACACTTGGGTCAGACTAGGACCAGTTCACGCCTCTGCAAAGTCACGAACATTCCAACCGCGATATCGTTTCATAACCCCGACCTCCAGCACGCTGAAGGTCCTTGACTTCCGCTGTGCTTTGACTGTGCGTCCACGAGACGCTGAAGCGTTACCGAAGATAGGAAACTCAGCTCCGGAGGCCGGACAACTGTAGGCCCCTCCCTACCGTATACTCACCATGTCAGTGAAGATTGGAAACTCGCTCCGGAGGCGGTCAGCATGTTCGTAGCGGTCAGCGTGTTCTTGTCCGAAGACACTTATTTGAATCTTACCTTCTAGATTCATAAAATGGCGAATGAATGACCGCAGCATTGCTTATTGCTGACTAAAAAGGTTAAAAAGCGCAAACAAAACAAGGACAATAAAAACACAAAGACGACAGGACGGGCGCTCGTCTTTGTGTCTTTATTATCCTTGTTTTGTTTCGCTTTTTAGCCGTTTTAATCAGTATGAACAAACTCGCCCAAACACAAGTTTTAATCCACTGATTGCATTTTTTTATTTATTTTTAGTTTTGATAGTTCGATTATTTTTTAGCAAATCTACTAAAGTCACTGGGAACATATTAGAAGGCAAGGTATGGTGAGAAATGACCATCTTCTTATCGCTTGCGCTACTATTGAGAGTGCGGAATTTGCCTATAATAATGCGCACGAAGCAATTGCGACACAAGATGCGTGAACGTGACAAAGCCACGTCCTGCATTTCGTAGAGCTGTTGTTAACTTGAGAAAATATAAGTGTTACAAGGTTGTACTTGAGCGGCAGAAAAAAATAAATAAACTTGCTCTCACGTTGGCAGTTTGTGAGACGGAGGAATTGAAGGAATGTAATGGTTAAATGAGTACAATTGAGTGATATATTATATACTAAGAATTAAGAACTAATGTTCCGGATGATTAAACTGCGCAACGCAACCTGAAGTTTGTTGCGTCATCTTCTAAATCCGGAATATTTGAATGTTTTGCTTTTATCAGCATGCCAATGTTTCACATGCTTAATTTTTCTTGTATTGCCTCCTCGCGGGCCCTTGAAACTAATTGAATAAAGGATGAAGTGAATGAATAAATGAATGAATAAATGAATGAATGAATGAATGAATGAATGAATGCATGAATGAATCAAATAATCAATCAATCAATGAAATGGAGGAGCTTTAGTATCGGGTATGGCTATGCTCCGTTCACACCCATAAGATGAGAGTGCAGCCAAGGCCGCGACTAATCCAGCGCTCATGCCTTTGAGACGTGCATTTCTAGCGCGAGCGCTCGTCGTGCGGAAGAACGTTTCAAAGCAGCGATTTCGTGCTTTCGTGCTTGTGGCATTGGCTGCAGTCTCAGGCGTTGGGCATCTTGAATTTTGCGTCCCGTATCACACTGGCGTGCTCTCTTGTGTAGAGTGACGAAGTCACATTTTCGTACCGAATAATACTATGTGATACCACAGTTTCCTCGTAGCGGTCAGCATGAAGTGGCACATCTGTAGTTCGCTATAGCTTGACTTCTCGTGACAGTCCTCGTGGGCGTTAAGTCTGTCGTGCCGGCGTTGGCAGCTGGTTAGGTTCACTAGCTCCGTGAAGCGCCATTAATTTGCCGGTATGCTGCGAGTTCCCTCGTGTACTTGCCCGCCGAATCCCTCGATACACCGAAACGTGACCGACACAAAAACGTCTGCCTCCGCTTCTAACCTTGTTGTCCCAGTCTTATAGTCATGGCCACTTCAGGCGCGTGGAGAAAGTGCGACAGCTCACGGGCCCACCGTCGCTCGTCGGCTTCCTTTTCAAGACCCGCCAACATTTCTTCTTCTTTTTTCTTTGTTGCTTATAAAGGGGTTGCTCTTCTCGGTGCTCGTGCTGTATACACCGGTGTCCGCTGAGCTGACAGGGTGCTGTAACGCATACGTGTTCGTGGGCCATTCGGTCACCGTCCTTTCATGGTCGGACTCCGCTCTCTGTGCGAGGAGAGCGTGATCACGTGGTGCGAGACCGATGGCTGACTGGTTCAACGAGCACGTAGCTTTCACCGCGCTGTCAGCGTTGCGCTGAATGGAGTGTTCCTGTTGCTCGTGCTCTCGGAAGTTTCGGTGAAATTGCGGGGGCCTTCAGAGCCCCGGATACGCAATAACCGGATAATGCAAGAATAAAAGACCAGGTAGTTCTGCTGTTTATCGGTTGCAGTTGGTAACCTTTGCGAAATTGATGGCAGCTAGCTTTCTTACCCCAAACGTAGGAACGTCGGTGGAGTTAAGCGTGACGAAGGAACGGATGCGCTCCCTTGTACCGTCTAAAGAAACGCGTCGACGTTTTACTCCCGTCTGTTGAGAAATTCGCCGTTACGTACAATCCTAAACCGATTCTACATAACCTGTTCAAAATTGGGAGTTTTGACAAGCTGGATAAAGAGGGGGGGGGGGAATTCGACAAAGTAGGGTGTTTTGACAAAGTTTGGAGAAACCAATTCAAAACAAGAAGTTTTGGTAAAATAGTCAAAATCTGGAGTTTTAGGAAAATTTGAGGAAACCCAGTCAAAATAGAAAGTTCTTGTAACGCTCGGGAAAACCCACTAAAAATCGGGAAATTTTGCAATTTGCAATTGCACTAAGGGAAAACCTAGTGAAAATAGGGAGTTTTGGTAGCGTTCGGGGGAAACATAGTCAGGATATTATAAGGAAATCGCGCCACGGCTTATATTTCACATCAGCGGTGACTAAAAAAAAGAAAAGTGACAGGCTTACAACTTCCTAACATGTTTCCAGCAGCGCGGTATACCGCTAAATCAGGTGTTCAGGCGGTGGTTCCAAGCTGGGGAAGGACAGTCCCGCCCAAGAACGCATACATACGTTGGTCGCGCAGGCGTTGAGTGGGGGATAGGGCAATGACGCGAATTTGTCATCCGTCATTCCGTGGACGGCTATGTCGGCCAGCGGGAGAGAGAAGCGTGTGCCTGTATGTGTGGTTTAGGGAACAGGGAAGGAGAGGAGGGGTAGGGAGCGACAGTCGCGGGAAAACCGGGAGTATCCGGTGGACTGGGGCCCGAGGCGGGACTGGGGATCCTTAGCCCAGGAAGTTGTTGGTGTGCGCTGCCTGTTGGCCGGATTCGGGAAGAAGGGGAGAAAGGGAGTGATGCATGGCTGTGTGTAGCTGTATTTCGGATTCCCGTACGTGGAACGATGAGCCACTTGTTGAATATGGGCTTCCTTATGTATGCTGCCGCTTTGTTTTTTAGTTGTCGAAGGAGGAAAAGCGGGTGAAGATGGAATAGGGAAGAGAGGGGAGAGGAATAGGGGGTGGGTGGGGAAGAATCGCACAGGTGGTGCCACGCTAGGGAATGCTATCTCGGAGGAAGCTTAAATATTTCTAAGTTTCGGACGCTTTGATTTTGGTTTCGCGATGATGTGTATACACCGGGCACTATAGAAAAAGAAGTTTGTAGGATGTATGAAAATTATGCATTTTGCTCGTATTTTAATGCGAGCCACACTATTAAAAATGATCACCGCTTTTTTAATGTGTAAATGTTTTCATTAGAAAAGTTGTATCTTATGTATTTGTTCCTTTTTAAAAGACGGTGAAAGGATACAAGGCGCACTAGAAAAATAATAAATTCAAACGGTAGGAAAATAGAGTGAACTCAAATCGTGAAGTTTGATATCGCTAACCCGGAAGAAGCGAAATATCTTAGCGAAGCATCGGCCACCTTTTTGTGACATAAAAAGATTCCAGTTCAAGTTCTTTTAATACCAGCTTCTACTATACATGCACCTTTGTTTAGCATTGATGTTGGAGAGAGGCAATCAGCATTGTACCTACTTGTTTCCACTATTGACCTCCATACGACAAAAAATGTAACGCCAATTCAAGGTTGTCTCGCAAAGAAAGAAGAAAACAAATTGCAGCAGTGGCTCAGATATGAACATCTCGCACCTCTCCAACGGGTCTCATTTAACAAACAGTGGTCTATGCGCAACTACAAGTGCCTTTCTCTTCGGGAGGGTCAGCAACTGGTGGAAGGGTAAAGAGACTGGGGAAGTGCGAGAAAGGGTGGTGAAAGATGAGGAGGAGGAGAGCCAAGGGGCTGGGCTGTTACTTCCTCGAGATTCTGTGAAGGTGGCGCGGTGGTAATCAGTCAAGACCTCCTGTAGAAGTCTGAGCATGTTGGTGTTTTCTTTCCTTTCTTTTTTTTTCCTTCCTTACCTCGCGATGCTCAGACGACTGCTTTGGTCCGGGTGGTTTGGAAAGAAAGAAAAGGGAGAAAAATATAACGATGGCGGTCGGGGAAATGTCGTGCAACCCAAGACGAGGTGTAATTGGCGTGTTGAACGTCACAGGTAGAGAAAGACGCGTCGAGTTTGTTTGATCGTGTTTTTTTCCCTTAGCTCGTAGTTAGGGATAAAGCGGGACGAATCGGTCATTGGTTGGCCTTTACGCAGGATTCAAACTACGTGTAATCAAGAGGCTCAACGGGGTGTAACATAGACGTAGTACATTAGGAAATGTGGGGCATCCACTTTCCCGTAAGCAGTGGGGTGATACAGTCGCTAATCAGTTTGCGTTGTCACACTAAGCACGGCGCTTCACGGGATTACATATTGCTCAGTGTTACAGGACAGAGTAGTTTCTTTTATTTTTTTTACGTCTAAGCATATTTTTAGCCCTGTCATTCGCTGAGCTCTCCCAGTAGGTTGTGTCGATTGGCACTCCGAAGTGATTTGCGAGAAAGTAGACGCGCTGCGTTCTTTAGAGTGTCGGGTTCACTACAGCCAGTGAACGCGGAGCGCAAGTTCGTCTGCTTCTATCTGCACATGGGTTGCGATGATGTCAGAATGCTGAGCTCTTATTGGCTGATTGAAAAAATTAGTGGGTAGACCCCAAGGCATCTAGCATTGAGGTCTACCCACTATCCTTCCAATCAAAGCCAATCAGAGCTCGGCGTCGTTCTGACGTCACCGCAACCCCCGAAGGAAGCAGACGACTTGCTCTCCGAATACGTTACGCTTGGGGTATCGACGCACTCTGATTTTCTTCTGGGCGCCGCCATTTTGTTGCCTAGTGCGGAGATGACTTAATATTATTCGCAACGGCAGCGGACAAGCCGCGATACTTCTGAAACCTTTTTCCCGAGACTTGTAACGACCGATTTATTTGTCACAAAGCCCTCTACCGTCATTCTTTGACTTCAACGCGTTACCGCGACGAGAAAACGCGTCGACGCAAACGCGTCGACGCGCGCGAACGCGCGGCTTGCGACAACAACGCCACCTCGCCTCCGTTTCGTGGTGTTCATTAGCCGCACACGTTCGACCACCGCCGCCGTCACCGCCGACTCTAATGTTTTCAATTTGGCGACACGAAAACCCGTCGCAAACGTCGACAGGGGGCGTTCGTGTTTTAATTACCGCTTCGACTTTGGGGCGCGTCATTAGCCGACGGCAGTGCGCATTTGCATATTGCCTCGATAGACGCCGCTACGCGTAGAGAAGGACGCGCAACGTATTGATGGCGGAGAGGGTTCGCCAAAGAATCCTCTCACCTGGCCGCGTGTGTGTCCTCTCTCTCTCTCTCGCGTCCGCTTTTAACTTGACGCAATCGTCGAGTGCACACTCGTGACACGTTAAGCGCGGAAGAACACGGTTTCGTGATGACCCGTGGAGAGAGAGAGAGCCGCGGAAGATTGAATAATTTGCTGGGTTCGGCGGCGTTCCCGTGGCTTACGTGTTATAAGCGGCCGCGACGCTTACGTGGGGGGACGGTATAGAGGTTCGTTGGCGAAGAATGCAGATTTTCACCTGGCAAATCATTCTGGTTTTGGGGGGATGGGGCGTATGTGTGTGCGTGTGTTCGTGTGTGGGTGGCCGTGCGTCTGTGTGCGCGTGTGCGCGCTTGCATGTGTGCGTGTGTTGGTGTCTGTGTGTGTGTATCCGTGTCTGTATGGGTGTTTGTGTGCGTGCGTGCATACGTGTGTGGTGTGTGTCTGTGCGTGTCAGGTGCATTGAACTTTGGACGGTGTACCGCGCGTTTGCTGAATTCTCCGGTTCAGATCGAGTTTTGCGTTAGGTAGAGTGTGTGCCGAAAATGACGGTTTGTAGGTATATAGAAGTGCGTGGAGATGAGAAGTGTGTGAGTGAGTTGAAAGGTTCCAATTGACTCTCTTCCACGCGGTGCGTTGTTGAAATTACTCGCCCGGATGACTGCGGAAGGTGGGAAGACAGGAATGAGAAATGCATGCGCTTAAAGTGCTGATGGTGATGGAACAGGGGCTGCGTTTGCGGCGTTGTAGCGCCCCCTCGTGTCACGGGTAGTAATTTGTGGATGAAAGCGTTTCGTAATGTTCGCTCCTCGTGGCGTTTGGACCCCGGGGTCCGCCGGGAGTTTTTGGGCGGGTGTCCAATTTTGAGCGAGCCCGTGGCTTCATTTGCGAGCATGGCCGGGGCACTCTAGCGCTCGAGCTTTTTGGGTCAACTCTGCCGACCGGAGGGGTATGATTGTGCGTCTCGACCTGATGAGTGGACGTTTTCTTCGATTACCTGCGCGCTCGCAACGACGGGGGAGAAAATTTTTAATTAAGTTCCTAATGGAGCCCCTTTCGCTTAGAGAGCGACATTAGTTGGATACGTTCCGGCGGTCCCTTTGGCGCTTGGTAGCGTGAGTTTGGCATTTAATGAGAGACGACATAGGTAAAGCTGGTCCTATTATGTTTGAATTAAGTTACGTTCTAATCGAAACACACTCGAATATTCGGAAGTGCGTAGCACTATACTTGTTGTTTATGCTATAAAGGGTGTTCAACTTTAATTCAGACATACTAATTTAAAAAAAATGGAAGTAAAAGGTAGAATAATGGCGTCCGCGTAGATGCGTTATACGGTCAGGGTGACATCATATAGGGATCTGATCAACCAGAATTGGTTAATTAACTTTTTTTAATTTGTGAAAATAAACGCATGGTTCTAATTCGAAACTCGATGGGCGTCATATAAAACCATTAGGTCAGTGAGTTGTAGAAATATGTGCAAGCACATGGTAAGCGCGGGTGTGCGCTAAAGTTTGCAACAGACGTAACGCTGGCGGTCCAGAAACCCGGATGTAAAAATTATCATCCGTCCTTTCGCACAGCCAATGTTGCGCCTGTTGCAAACTTTAGCGCACTCCCACGCTTACCATGTGCTTCACATAATTCTACAGCTGACTGATCTAGTATGTTCAGATGACGCTCAGCAAGTTCATAATTGGAACCATGTCTTTATTTTCACGAATTAAAAAGTTAATTAACAAATTTAGCTTAATTATCTTACTTATTGTACGAAAATAAAGTGAGTTTGCAGGCGAGCTGGTGGATGTTGATCATGTTGAAAATTACACGAGACTGTGGTAAAAGATAGGAAACTTAGTAGAAAGAAAAAACGACTCAGGAAAAGGAACTCAATGGAAAATGACCCGAGACTGTGGCAAAAGATGGGAAATATTAGAAGTAGCCGCCTATCGTATTATGTCCTGATTTTATAACTCACTGCATAAACAAGAATAAACAAGGTCGCATGACGTAAGCTTTGTCAACTTAGCGGGAAAATTTTTCCTCAAGTTTAGCGACATTTGCGCAAAATTTCACGTGACATCACATCGTTCACGCAACGTCACACGTGACGCCACGAGGGTGTTTCGCCAAATTTGGCGAGAAATTTAGCGGAAAATTTTTCCTGGGTTGAGTGGCGTCATGCAAGCGTCATTATGGGAAACGTCCCATAATGCACGCGCGGTTACACCGACGGCGACGCCGCTCAACCCGGAAACGGGCGCATAAGAGCTGGGCTCTAAAACAATCAATCGCCCCGAATACGTTAAAAATGTACTAATGTACGACACGTTGAAGCAGCATGAGCTTATTGAATGATAACTAAACTACCTCAGTGCTGTATACATTAGGGACTATTAGCAAACCGTTACCGTGTTCCGCGTACCGCACTACCGGAGTCTTCGAAGCATGCTTTGAGCGCGCGCCCGGGTGATACCGTGACCGCGGGGCGCGCGCTTAAAAGCATGCTTCAAAGGCTCTGTGCGTAGTGCAGTACGCTGAACACGGTAACGGTTTGCTAATAGTCCCTATTGTCTCATGGTGTAAAGCAGGGGTCTCCAAACTCCGGCCCGCGGTCTAAATCCATCCCTCGGAGGTCTTCCCACTGGCCCGTGGTTGCCCGCGGTCCTTTTAATGAAGCCCGGCCCTCGATCCGTTTCCAACATGCCCGCTGCTACACACCGGTGTAAACTGAGCGCGCTTAAGCGACGCAAGGTAAACGAAGATACAAAAGAAAAAAAAGAAGAATTAGAGAAAGCTGTTTACAGTAAGGCGTGTCCTCTCGACATATCTATAATTGAACATTGTCATCGCCATTCTTAGTCCCCTGCTTCATGTCTGTGTAACTACGTATATTAAAATTCCTTCGCAGTCCCATGTATGATTGTGCTTAGAGTTCTTTGTCGTCGTCTATTGCATATTGTCAGCATGCAGTTCTAGCCTTCTCACTAGTGTTCTGCCATGTGTGTGCATGACAAAGTTTCCATGCGCTTTGATTTATGCCTCGTTGGGTTCTCTGGGTGCCAATTATTGTGCGTCATAATTATCTAAATATTGAATTTTAAAATCAAGTATATGTATTCATCCGCCTTTTATTTTATTTGTTAATGTTTATTGTAAGTTTTAATTTTGTATTTATGTCCTTATCTAGCATAATTACTTTCGGTTTTCCTCTTTAGAGTTACCCGAGGGTCGTGACCTCTCCCCATTCGCCCCTAATCGAGGCATGGTGACCTTCACTTTCGTGATCTGTCACCGCTGTGCATCTTTTTCCGGATGATAGGACTCTTACTAATGTACGGTCTTGAAAATACAATATCGATGCGGCCCCTTATACCGAAAACATTTGGTTAATCCCCTGGTCTAAAGTATAAATTGTATAATGTAGATAATTCAAAAACAAAACAAACGCACCGTTTTAATAAAAAGAATAATGAAAACGAAGATACGGATGAATAGGCAGCGAGACTGATAATAGCAAATCGGCAAAGAAAAAAAAAAACTTCCTTAAAAGTAAATGTCTGACGGTACTTTTTTCTTTCTCCGTGATAACTTGCGGGTAAGTATTACAAGGTTGATACTAATGTAGGCAGAGGCCATTTAATGTTTATCTACCTGCGATGAGTGATGAAAGGATCAAACTAACGAATGGACGGAGAGTACTTCTCTTGGGTTGATATCCTCGTATCAAAACCTGCCTCGTTGTTCATTCAGAGTAGTCACAACTAAAACCCGGCTTTAGTTTTATCAAAAACAACAACCACTGATTTGTTGCCTCAAGCAACGATCAGACAAGACGCCGAGAAACCAAACAGTCCGACATTACTGCGTTACAAAACTTACATTTAGTAATTATTTGCTTGGAACGCAGTTTATAGAAACGAGATACTTAACCACCACCAACGCTAACGGTAAGAAACACTCTCTCGGAACCCGCAGACAACGTTGAGAATGTAAGGCAACATTTTTGGCAGAAAATATTCGAGCATCTGCTACCGACGTAAGGCAGCAACCAAGAGAATTAAGAAGTGAGTTAAACGTGAACCTATAAATATAAGTAATAACGCACATTGGCTGCCTTTTTACGTATTTTTTCAGCTTGATTTATTTGGTTGCTGCATATGAATCTTTCGAGTGTCCTGGTCACCAGAATTAAGATGCATATATTTATTTTTTTTATGGCAACATTGTTTATTATGTTGTTCCACTCGCGACGCTGCGTTGCAGCACTCACCTTGCGCGTACTTTGTTTAGGAAGGGGAAAGCAAGTTAATTTTCGGTAATTATTCCCGTACCTGGAATTCCGCTGCGCGCGCTTGGACTCTCTCCGAGTTCTGAAAATGAGGTTAATAAGTCATTATTAAACTGCGCGAGCGAGGTTAATATAAAACGCACAAACACGCGAGCAGGCACCAACGTTTCACGCCAAACTTGTTCCCCTGGCAACTGGCTGCTATGAATATGCATATGCGCTGCGGGGAAGCTTCGGCGACGACGTAAACATTGCGAGGCGTATACATAAAGTTTTTGTCGATGGTCTGAAACTACGGCGCTCTCTGGGCTTGCACACGCGTGTGCGTGTGTGCGTGTGATAGGAAAGAGGAAGTCACCTTTTAATAAGAGCGCTTCGAGACCAGACATTTTAATTTCATCCTCGGTTAGTTGCAGTAATGACTCAGCTGAGTTGCTTGTTGATTTTTACGCGTCCATTTTGTCTTCCCTCTTGGCCGGGTTCGCGAGTGTAATCTTCTTCAGGGGGCTTTGTTGTTTGCCCGAGTTTCTTCCCTGTTGCGAGGTTGTTCTTCCTCTCGAATTCTCTTTACATGGCGTTTGTGTGGGAGGCGGTTTGTGTTTTTCGTTTTTTGTATTTAATTAACCCGTTCTGTCAACGCCCGGCGTGTCTGTTTTCAATTACGGCGTGGTGAAAACCCGGTTTCTATAATAGTTGCGGGTTAGTTTTGTTTTGTTCATTCTTTATCGCACGAAAGTTTGGAAATATTTGTTTTGCTTTTCCGCATTCAGTTTGTTTGTTGGTGGTTGGTTGGTAGGAGTAGCGTAATTTTCGTGTCGGTTGTTGCATCCCAAGTATACGCCTAGGCGCGTTTGATCAATGTTTTCTAGATACTGGGGCAGGCTTTCTGCCTGAATCGTTTCAGCTTCACTAATTAAAAAATAGATTCATTTCTGGCTTCTGATTGTTTGATTGTAGAAGCGTCAGTGAACAAGACTAGTGGACGCATGCGTCGCGGTCGTCCCGGCGTCCCAATCCATGGCTGCAACAGTTTCCCCGACCAGGCATATTTTTTTCTTTATTTTTTTCAAATGCCACCAGTCCTCTAGAGGGCGCGAGTTGCCCTCCATTTCAGGTTGACGTCATTTTAGTCTTGCGTATTCTGATCTTCGTCATTCGTTGTAATCATTCTTGGTCTTCGACGTGATTGGCCGTCTTCGTGTGCTGCTGCAAAGCGAACTCGCAGACTTCCGCCAGAAGGATGTACCCACATCAGTGAGCGTTTAGAAGCGACTAGCTGCCTTTGAGTCACACTTACACTCCATTGCGGGAGTTATACGGCGTTTTCGCAAACCTGCCTTGCACTTCCGGTATGTTCCGCGGCCATGCTGGTGATCCTGTTCCGTAATTACCCCCTCTTGGTTTATTAGTAGACGATCGTTTAGTCGATGACATTTCTGGACTTCGTAAGTTTTAGAACTACGGTAGCGAGCGCCGGCAGTCGTCAAAGCCATGGAACGCTTCGGAGTGCACACTCAAGTTTATTTCAAGGGTAACGCGTAACTTGACAGAGCTTTTACTCAAATAAAGTCCGGCAATCCTAAAAAAAAAAAACAGTGTACAATATAGCGATAGTATTGAGCCCTGTTACCACAAACTATGCTATGATAGTGGCCATATGTTTCCGTTTATAAAAACAAACATTGCAAGAGACGCAAAGAAGAGAAGACGAACACTAAACATAGCTGTTTTGTGTGCCTATAGCGCTGTTTGTTTTTTACTAATGATCTACCAACTAATCTAATTCTAATCACTTACCCCAGCCGCCATATCCCCTTAACTTTACCACATTCGCGTCAGGATAACTCAGCCAATGCATGCGATTCACTTCTAATAAATTCCCGTTTTCGCTCACTCACTCGTCAATAGCATGAGGGCCTGACTAAGGTGGAAACGTCGACTGACCAAATTTTAGAAAGCTCCACGTGACCCTTCCAAAGTAAGTCTTCTTTTCTTCTTCTTTTTTAACGTTTTTGGGCATTCTTCTGTACATTTTTGCGATCTTTCCATTTTTAAGTGAGCACAGCTTTTAATGACGTCACCTCATATCAGTTTTCTTTTCTCATTGACCACGACATATTATTGTGATAAGGTTGCACACAACATATGCGGAGAGCAATTCGTCTGCTTGTGTAGGAGTTGCGGTTACGTCAAAACGACGCCGAGCTCTTATTGGCTGATTGAAAAAAATAGTGGGTAGACCTCAATGCAAATACCTTAAGGTATACCCACTATTTTTTTTAATCAGCCAATAAGAGCTTGGCGTTCCGACATTACCGTGACCCCTTTGCAAGCAGCAGACGAGCTAGCGCTCCGCATTGGCTCAACATTGATTCCAGACTATGAGCCCGGTTTTCCCAACATTTTTTGCTGAACATTTTCCCCTTCGTTGTGTTGCGGACTGGGTTTATCTGTTTGATGTTTGAGGCAGCCACCATCGAGGTTAAGCCTGCATACTGTTCACTTGAGGAAATGAGATGCCTTAGGTTTTTTTTATTTTCTTTGTTTCACCGTTTCATTAGGTTGCACCGACAGAGCCAGCTTGTCATTCCCCTCTTCTTCCCTCTTGCTCCCTTACTCCCGAGGAGCGAGATGGCCACCATAATCGCCGGTAGAACCCAAAACGTTCCCGAATTGTGCACGACGCCTTTAGCGCCAGATCTGCAACGCGAATGAAACGATAAAACGTATAGAACAATGGAAGGAAACGAAACGCAGCACACAAAATGGCCGCGCAGAACAACACGCAATAATAACAGTCACACACTAAACTAAAACACCAAATACAAAGGAAACGAAAACGGGAAGGGAGCTAAACGGAAACGAGCAGTGCCAAAAGCTATCGTCTTCTGTGCCCCGTCGATTCACTCTCTCCCATTACTCCTTTTTTTCTCCTCCCCTTTCACTCCCGTTTGGCGTTTCCCTTCCTCCTCCTCATCTCCCGCGCGATCTTAAGCCTTTTCAGGCGCTTTTGGCGCGCTTTTCTTTTTTGGTTTCTCAGCCGATTTTGTTTCTGTGTTCGGTTCGTGTCTGCCATTTCTCGCTGCCGTATTGTTGGCTGTTTTTGGTGGCGTCGTCGTCGTCGCCCGTTGCTGGCACTGCTTAGTAGCAGCGCCCTCTGGCGCGCCAAATAGTAAGCGAACGCCTCCCTCCATCGCTGTAAATAAAAACAAACACGTACACACACGCTATCGCGTCGGGGAGGGGAAGACGCACAGACATAAAGAACGCTCAAAAACTCGGTGCCAATAAAGGCAGTAAACCGTATATAACAAACAAAAGAGGAGTAGGGGGAGAACCTCTTTTTTTTCTTCTTGTTTTGTTAGATTATTGCCGTCTTAGGTATTTTGGCTCCCTTTATTTCATTCCCCCTCAACCTTCGTTCATCTCTTTTATATAGTCTGCGTATATATAAATATTTTTTTTTTATTTTGCTGATGATATATATATAAATATAGACGCGAAAGCGAAGGTGTAATAAAAGCAATAAAATGCGAAAAACTGAGCTCCTTACATAGCTACGTGTTTACCCCGAGTCGTTCCAAGCTACGGATTGAAGAGGATGGAGCCGAGGGAAAGGGTCAAAAAAAGAGGAAGAGGAGAGAAGTTGGGGAGAGATGGGGAAATGCTCCTTTCCTTCTTTTTTTATGTCCAGGCAGTTTTTGCTGACGCTCTCCTCTTTTACTCGAGTTCTATATATGTATATATATAAGCTTCCAGTTAGATTTATCCACGTATATTTCTTCCGACGCTGCTGCTGCTGCTGTTGCTTGTTACCATTCCCCCCTCTCCCCATTCCGCTTCTTTCTTTTTTTTTTCGTTCTCTCTTCCCGCCGTCTCAACTCTACCCTTCCCCCTCTTCGTTTGTTCTTCCCTTTCCCAATTTTCCTACGTTTCTTGTTTGCGCCTGATGCGCGCGCGCCGTCCGTCGCACATTTCTGTTCCTTTCAGCCCTCCATTTTTTTTCTCTCTCCCTCCCCTTCCTTCTTTTTCCTTTTTCTTACCTTCCCTCTTTCCCCTTCCCGAAACGGATCAATAGAACTGGGCTTTCGGAAAATTGATATGATGTATTACTGGTCGGCGAAGGAGGAGTGCGAGGAGGAAAAGGAAAAGAGAGCGAGAGGGTGAGACCGAAGGAACCCGAGGAGGAAGTCTTGCGCAGCCGCCGCGTTTTCTTCTTCTAAAGCCTCCGTCGTCGTCACCCTCTTCCACGCCGTTCCCCATTTTCCCTCCTCCTTTTCCTTACGTCTTCCGCTTTAGTTCCGAGGACGAGTCCACTGTCACGTTTGAAGGGAAAAAAAGGGAAGGAGGAGTTTGCGTCTGCCAGCTCTGTCCGTCCCTCTTTTTCCCCCTCTTTTACTCCATCCAGAGTCATCTCTTCCCTAGTTTTTCCTTCTTTCCCAGAAAGGGAGAAAATTCGAGAAGGGTTTCCCTCTTGAATTTTCTTTCTTTTTTTTCCCCGTAAGGGAAGAGCGTTCCGACTGAACGGAAGGACGCAACGTGGCGTAGTTTGAGAAAGGCGGGGAGAAAATAGGGAAGGAGGAAGGACGGAGATGACGCCGCTTCCCCAAGAACGGGAGGAGGAGGAGGAAAACGGGAACAAAGGGAAAGGGGAGATTCAAAATGGCGTCGTAACGGTTAAAGCGGCGCGCAGACGGAGCCGCGGGAGGGAAGCGCGCTCTCGACTGGGGACGCAGGGAAAAAAAAGGGGTGAGGAGGTGGGATGTGAAAGAGTGAAAGGGTAAAAATCGATTTTAAGAAGGCAAAGGAATTCAAAATGAAGGAGGGAGAGGGTGAAAAAGACGGGGACGGGGAAACTGTTTTCGTTTTTGCTTAGTCTGCGGATTTGTGTACCGAATTTTTTATATTGCGTTTTTCGTTTATGGGTGGGGAGAGACGGGGTTGCGAGAAAAAGGGAAAACTACAAATGGCGACGGGATGTAAAGAAGAAAGTAGAGCCGTCTGCGGCGTGCGGTTAAATTTTTTTAAGGTCGATCGGGGCTTGATTTTTTTTGCTTAGATTTTCTAAAGTATTTTTTAGGGAATAGACGCGGAACCGATTTGAGTTGAGAGCCATAAAACACTAAACGAAGCGACAAGGCCGTCGGAAGGTCGTTGAAGTGTGTATTTTTAGAAGGAACTCAAAAATGGGTGACTTCTTTCCGGAGACTCGATATAAAAAAGTTGTTGCTAAAAAATATAATAAACTGGCGCCGTTTTTTTTTATGCTCGAGACGAGAGAGGGAAAGGGAGGAAATCCTCTTGACGCTATAAATAAAAGGTGGGATCCAATTGAGTTTTTTCGCCATCCGTTTTTTGCTGTTGCATTTTTGTTAAATACTTTTTTAGTCAGTTGCTTTTCCTTACTGTCTTTTTTATATAAATAGGAGAGCTCTTTATTGTTGGTGCGACGCTTTAAAGAAAAACCCGGAGTCCTGTGAGAAGGTATACCCAAACTAAACATATAACATTAAAAATATAAGAAATTGAAAAAAAAAAAGATGCGGCTTTAGAAGAAAAAAGTTGAGGAGGAATCTAACGGAACACGAATCAGATACAAAGGAATAAACTAAATCGGTGTTCAGATTTGAAAGGAGCTCTGACGGAGGTGTAAAAAAAAGAAGGGTGAATTAAACTCCCTAAAAAAAGGATTTAAATGTGGAAACTCGGTTTTATATAAAACGACGGAGCAGTGGATTGGAAAAAAAGGGGAAGAAGGAAAGGAGTGAAATGAGGGAGAGATGGGGAGAAGTGGGGAAAGGGGAACGCGGAAGTGGGAACTCCCTTTGCGCCAGACGGAGATGTTTGTGTGTTTGGATTCGAAAGCGCCGCACGAGACGGCTGCGAAGGAGGGGAGAAGGATTTTTGAAAAGAGACCCGTCTGGGAAGTTTGTAGCCGTTGAATTTTTTAGCGCTTTCTCGTCCGGCGCGAAGGTCGAGGCCGTTTTAAATCGGGGTGAAGGTGGTTTCGTCGCGACGGAGAGGAGGAGGGGGAAAGAGCGGAGAGGAAGAGGGGAGAAGCCGCGCGTGGTTTTAAAGTGTCGCGCGTGGCGGGATTGTATTTTTTGTTTGTTTTTTTGTTAGGGTTTGAACGCTCCGCTTTTAAGTCGTCCTTTCAAGTTGGCGCTTTAATTGAAAGGCTTCGCGGTTTGTCTGACACTGTTTTGTGGTGCGTTATTTTTCGTGTGTTGTCGTCGCCTGGGGTTGCTTTGTTCTGGGATTAGAAAATGTGTTGTTTTTGTTGGTTCACATTGTGATGAAGTTAGAACTGTAATGTTTCATCAATGAGTTTGTAGAGTGGAAAGCTGAAAAAGAGGGATTTTTTAACAAGAAACACAGGCTCTTCTAGTTTGTTCTATAGATGGCGTAGAAGAACGTCTAATAGAGTCAAATTCTCGTAAAATAACGAGATATAGTTAAACACACCACGATAAGAATCCGTCTTTTTAGTACGACTGGCAAATAAACTGTATGTGTATTTTTGCTGACGAGGCCTTTGTCATAGTTTTGGACCGTCCTTTCTGGCAAGTCAGAGAGTATTGCTTTTTCTAAAATTGTGAAATCTTTTTTTTTTTACAAGTATCAGTTAAGACTAACATGCATGTATTTTTCTTTTTTTTATGTATAAATGCCTCAAACATGGTTCTTGAACCGATACGCGAAGTTTATTTTTCAGAAATTTGTGCTTGGCGTAGATTTAAATCGTTGAAGTTTTGCGTACGACGGTTCCTCTCACGTTACTCTGAATTATTTCGAATGCAACGGTGAAATAAGTCTGAAAGCGCATTACAAAAGTATGACTAAGCACAAAGAAAAGAGAAAGCAGGGATAGAAAGAGGTAGGGAATGAAAGAGGAGGGTGAAGCGAAAAGGGGATCTGAATTCGTCCTCGAAATGAGAGACGCTAGCCATCGGAGTTATCGAAGGGATGGGAAAAGAGGGAGAAAAGGGAGTAAGGAAAGGAGGAGAAAAATAAAATAGATAAACAAATAAACAAGCAAAAAAAAAGGGAGTAGAAAGGAAACAAACAACTAAAAGCCGGAACGTAACAGGACGGTAAAAAGAAATGATTTCTGAGGCTCCTTATTTTCAGGAGAGGAGTCGTGGTATATGGCGGACGCTGTCTTTGGAGGTTGCTTGGCTTGGCTAGTTTGCTCTCGTTCCAAGTTCCCCGGCTTTGATTTGGCTCTCCGGCTCCTGCCAGCGCTCACTCTTTTTTCTTCTTATATCTATATATGTATATTTATATCTATATAATTTTTTATTTTTATTTTTACCGCCGTTAGATGTTGTCTTTCTTCACTCATCCTTCTAACCTATTGGCTTTTTCTTTAGCCATTTTTTTTCGGTTCCTTTTTGGCGCGGCGGTTTTCTTTTTCGGCGTCTGCCTCGAGATCGGCTTTCTTCAATCACGGTCTCTGAAAACAAGGTTCACTGGATCCGTCGCTGTTCATCAGTGGGATGAATGCCGGCCTGCTTGCTTTGCGCCGCTCCAGTCTACCGGCGTCGGCTGCTGCGCCGGCCGGCTATCCGGCTTTGACTTCGGCTGCCGGAGCTTCGTCTTCGAAGATGTCGTTGATGTAGACGATCAGGCATCTCGGCTCCGACAATAAGCGGCTTGGTGATGGATTTTTGACGCTTTCCTTACCCGCGTTCATCAGAAGAGATAAAATGGAATGTAAGATATCATGAAGCTCCAAATTTGTAATATGAGTACATACAACAAGAACCGCAAAAATTCTTTCAAAGAACAAATCTATTCATGTTCCCAAAATTGAATATATCGGTTACGCGTGAGTACTAAAATGCGCGAGCGTAAAAACACTGGTACGCGAACTCTAAATATTAGAACACACTAAGCAATGTGAGGTTGAAAAAAAAATTGGTCCAGGAGAAACGATTAGCGTTTGCGTTGCGGACGAAGCGGCTTATTCCCCCGACCTCCAGGACGATTCGGCCGGCTTTGAAAGCTTGCTGGAAAACATAGCGCGCTTTCCTAATGTAAATAATTAAAAAAAAACAACACGAAATGTATGCAAGTCTAATTTGAACGCTTTAAGTGTTACTTCTTTCTTGCTAATTAAAAAAAAAGTCGCTCTTTGCCGTACTAGCGTGGCAAAGGCAGTGGTAACACAGAACGTGATGTCTTAGTGTGGAGGAACTGTGTGCACAAATTTGAAGACTGGATGGCGCGAAACGGCCCTGTGTTGTGCCATAGCCTCCTATATACTGACAAAGCCTGGCAGATCGCCACGAGAAGTGGCCGCCGAAATGGAAAAGGTGGAGCGGCAGACAACGGATGAGAGGAGAGCCACGTGACTGGCGCCCCGCTGCGGCGAGACGCCGAAGCACACTTCTCCTGAGCGAACAAGTGCGTTTCGGGTCCTCGCCGCTGCAAAGGTGTGCGCTGACGTCCAGGTTCCGCGCGAAATGGCTCTTTGATGCTCTGTGCTACCAGATCTCTCGGGCTCCAAATCTGCGACCGGGCACTCTATGGCCCGGTCGTCGAACTGCCAGGCTTTGTGAGTATCGAGGAGGCTATGGTCGTGCTTTGGGTAGCGTGTGCGAGCTCTGTGGAGATCTTACTTGTGGGTGCCATATCTTCTGCGGTTGTGGTGTAAATGTCACTTTCTCAGAGCCTGTCGCAGCGTGAGATGCATGCTAGACGGGGTGTGCGGAAAGCAGAAACAATTGGAACGCGGCAGCGCCAAGCAGTGGAACCAGCCCGCGGCGAAAGGGAACCAAACAATCGGAACTACATCAACCCGTTGCAGCAAACGGAGTCTGCTTTTTTTTTTTTCTGCTTTTCAGTTACTGTTCTTTTGGGCTCTTTCTCCGGGTAAACCCGGAGCACGCTCGTCTCACGGAGCAGAGTGCCGCTGTAGGACTAAACACGTGACGATTTACCCCCCCGGGGAGTAACACGGAAGCCCTTGACGAAACGGTTCGGCGTCAGCGTTTAGCGGGTACTCGGACTCTTGACTTCCGGCACCTAACCAGATATGGGAGGCGAGCCATTTAACGCATACTCTGTTAAAAAAAAGCACTTGCCGGTGGTGGTGTAACTCATGTTATCGCGAGCAACAGCGTGTCGTAACATGCGACTTCTTAACAGCTTTTTTACAACTTCTTGTATACTCTTGTATAGTTCTAATATGTTCTCATCTCATCGTTATTTGATCGTATCTGTTTGTTGGGCCAAGAAATTTCTCATACAAGTAAGATTTTTCACTACGAGCTTTTTCACTCCTGCTGTCAAGGTAAAATGAGTTCACGTACCACGAAATATATTTCCAAATGCTAGGCACGTACCAGTTACTAAAAATGGTAAACGTCATGATTCTTTACTCGCCCAAACGGTGTATACAAAGTAGACTACTCGTTACAAAACACGTTAGTTGAGGACAGTAGTAACACGTTGCTTTTCTATAGCTTAGTGCTGTCTAACATGCTGATCTCCATGCGCTTGAGGAAACGAAGCAAGCCTAGATATTTAGATTAATTGACCGTCAGTTTTGACGTAGAACTACGTTTTTCTCAGCGCTTGGAAGGGGGCCGACAAGTTGCGAGCGGCGGACATGCTGTCGCGTTGACCACGAAAATGCCGTCAGCTCTTTTTTTGTTTACGTAAAGTAATGACACGGCGAACAAGCTGTTGCGTCAGTCACGAAGGCACCGTCTGCTCCTTTTTACAGAGAAGCTGTATACCTCTACCAGCCAAGGAAATGTTCGTGTCGTTGGCGTTGTAAGCAAAAAACTCCCGGCGAACAATTGAAGGCAAAACAGCATATCTCCTTTGAAATCAGGCATGCAGCATACAGCTCAGTATCTGTTTCAATAAGAAAACCAAAACAAGCATCAAAACCACATGATGGATGATAAGGCGCGTGTGAACAATAGGAACACCCTCCCACGCGTTCCGGTAAAGATTAGGTTTGCAGCTGCTTCGAAAGGGGTTGACGTCATTCGAAGCCCTCGTGTGAAGTGCAAACCGCATAATGGATGATAACGGCGCCTGCGAACAATGCGAAGCACGTTCCTTCTCCCCGCGTGTGTTTCCCGGTAAACATTACGGTTGCGTAAGCTACTCCGAGTGGAAAAGTACCCAACAGCATAGAAATCACGTAGTGACGTCACCACGCTTTCATATATAACATGTGCTTCACTAATGCAACTCGACCCAACCACCATTCATGGATCATGCATTGATTTAACCTCAGCGAAGAATACCTCTACAGTGAGAACTGAAAATCTCAGTGTGCATCACACTGACTGACAAAATAGTCGTGAATGTCGCTGTGAAGTAATAGAGTGCGTGGTTGAGTACATTTCACTTGTCTCTCGGTTTCACTCTTTGTAGAGCCACGTGCAGTGAATTTTCAAGCGACGTCGCAATGGGTAATCGTTGTGGGTGTCTTGACAAGCTTCGCTGTTCAACCACCTTCACAGCGTGGATTGGAGCCACAGTTTTTCTTTCTTTTGTCTTTTCTGGCAACTGGTTGCTTTCTTTGTGTTCGCACCAATGACGCGCGTACGAACATGTTATCACGTCAGCCATGGAGGGCGCTCGGCGGCTCCTTTCATTCGTGTGTGTTCCTTTCCTTAAAAACAACAAAAACATCTTCGCACCGTGTGTTTTAAATGGCACAATAGCGTGTCCAGGTTTTCCGTTGACTTACTGCGCACGCAATTCCGCATATGCGCCTCGGAGATGGTGGCGCGGGGTGGAGAAGGGGGGGGGCGGGAGGATGCAAAAGTGTCTTTACCGGACTCTGAGCCACCGGCATTCCTCTTGCACACCCGCTACCGTCATGTGGTAGAAGCCCGTGGACGTACCTCCAGCTGCCACAAACTACACATCTGGGACGTGTGGACAAGACGCGGCCTCTACGATTCCACATATATATCGCTTTTCTCTCATTTCTTTTGCCACCCACACGTTCCTCTACGGAAACCACTGCAGCACAACACACCGACGCACCGACCAATTTTTTTAATGCCTCTTTTATTTGGGATATCAGTATCACCACAAAGCCTCCAGTACAAGTTGAGATGATGACAAGGTTTCTGTTGCAATTTCTGCTTCTATGATTAGTGTCAGCTTAAGGAACGCAGTGCGAGGCGGCGAGTAATTGAGCATCTCAATACCATTCCGCAGTATGATTGCAGCATTAGCCAATGTGAACGCCGGAGAGCCAATCACGAAGCGAGAAGTGTGAATATATAATGAGCCACGCCCCCCCCCCCCTTATTTCTTGAACTGTCGGTAACCGTACGCCAGATCAAAGTAATCATACCTAGCTGTGTTAGCCGGTTCAAAAGTAACAAACATATCTTACAGTTATAAGTAACGTCTAACCTAGTTGCGCAACTAGAAAGAAAAAAAGAAACTAGCAAAACAGTAGTCACTAGTCAGTAGAGCAGGAGTAACAAAAATAGATTGTTTTTGGTTTGCAAGACTAAAAAAAAAAAAAGACAGGGATATTCACTCGTCGGAGAAACAAGTAACGAGTAATAACAGTAACGGCTTTACTTGGAACGCGTTACGTATATGTCGACGCGGTGGCCTTCTGTACCTCATGTTGGGGACGGACCGTTGCGGATGGCGGGTCACTCGGCGGCGGCTGGGTCATTCTCGCCTAACCGGAAGTGGAACCCCTAAAAACTGGGGAGCCAACCTTTCCCTAAAAAAGGGGAAAGAAAAAAAGGAGAGGGTTTTGTAAGAAAAAAGACAATTCTGACAGGAAAAAAAATAAGAAAAAAAACACGAGAGAATGACGCCACTGTAGCAGCGTATAGAACTACAGCACACATCACGAACCGCGACCAACGATCGTGCTACCGTGGAGGCATATGTCACAGATAGCAACCCCTTGTTGTTATTTAAGGGCAGCAAAAAAAGAAAAGCGGAAACATGGGGAGTGAGCGAGAAGGATTGAGTAAATGATGGACTTTTTTCTTGTAACTTTTTTCTATGTTTGCGTGTATTTGTTGTGTGTGTGGACCGGAAGCATCGGATGGTTTAAGCACACACTTCAGCAGCTTTTCTGGAGTAGCAGACGATGGGTGCGTTTATTGACAGCGTTCACGGGACCGTTATACGTGTATTGGGCAGTTTTGATTTTGTGATATTATCTGAGTTTCTGCGTCCAACTGGAGGCTGGCCGCAACGACCATCGAACATCTGCTCGCTGCACGACCTCTTTGAACGCGCAGAGCAGACATTTTTTTCTTGTATCTCGGCTGTTATGAGATTCAATTTACTTGGTGGCGGAGGAATCGGGTAAAGAATGTCTGATCGAAATAAGCCTGACCACAGGTACGCTGCGCCTTGCTTAACTGGTTAAGCCAGACGCAGTAGTAACCAGTCGGTATAACTGGTTAAATATAGAGCCACTAAATAAGCTATACGCTTCGAACTAACGACACTCCAGACGTCTTGGGGGTGAATTCACGGTTGCCAGTTATCTGAAGCTTCATCTGAGATCCCAGCAAATGTTTTTTTTTCATCCTCCAGAGATGTTAAAACACTTCGCGACAGAGCAAAGCGAAATCATCTGAGCTTCCTACCACCGTGTCTAAAGCTGAGGAAGTCGCATATTTGAAGTGGGACATTCGACAGTTGCCTGTGCCCTGCGCTAAGCACCAAGATGGTGGCGCCCACAACAATATCAGGGGAAGAGAGCGCCGATACTCTAAGCGTAGCTCATTTAGTGGCTCTGGTTGAGAACAGAGTAAAAGCTCCGCATCCAGCATGCACCGCGTTGCCTTCTGACGGGCCTATCCTCCCTGCGCATGCGACGAAGTGTTATCAAAGGTAGGAAGTTCGCTCTCGATGCGGAGTATCTTCTTGATTCTTAACCTGCAACCAAAAGAGAACGAGGAAAGGGTTGTTTTAATGTACCTTTTGCTAAATTACCCAGGCACGAAGGCGCATGCTGCGAGTGTATGGTTAAACACGCTGCACGTGCTGGCGTGTGCAGCAGTAACTGTTCTAAAGCAAAAGCCTAAAACAAATGGCATCTCTGAAGCGCGTTCTTCGCAGCCTTGTTTTGGTTATTTACTTCCAGTCTCTTATACAGAGAAGGCGAGCGTGTGCGGCGCGTGTACCTACATTCCCAGCATTCTCCTCGACGCATAGTTAATTTAGCAATAAATCTATACCTTCGAAGTAAAAAAAAAAGAAGAAATTATACATTGGCTAGACGGTAAGTCAATGTGAATGAATCACCCTGGATGATTCATTATTATTGCAACGCGAGATGGATGTCTGCCATTGGTGTTCGCATTAAAAGCTACACGCAGACCTGAACGTAAGATTCGAGGACGAATCGGTGTCAATTATTTTGCCATTGAGACAAATGCTCGGCAAAGCACAAAGAGAACCATACAGTTTTTTTAATGCGTTATATCAAGCTTTATTCACCTATTTAAGAGAGTCACCACTGTATTCACTGGTAACTGAAGAAACCGGCAACTTAAGAAACAGGGCTATTAACGCCGAGATGTTTCGGTGGCCCCTTCTTATGATTTTCGTTCCGGTCGAAATCTTTCCTCGTCTCAACATCGCGAGTTGTGACCTTTGACCACTCGTCGTCGGTGGAGAACTATAGAAGTCCGGTGGTTTGTGTGAGAAGAACAACGGAAGCTCTGAGTAGTTGCATTTGTGAACCAAAGCGTCGTCGCAGCTGACAGTGTCGCTGCGCTGATTTCCGTCGATGAAATAAATTTTTATATCTGCAAAGACGTCACTGGTAGCGTTTGGCCAATCGCTTATTGCGACCATAGCAACATTTTTGGTCGCGAGCGTCCCTAACAACACACCTCTTGTATTTGTGATAAGACCAAAGTAAAAATAAAAAAAATATGAATTAAAAGTATAAGTAAACCAGATGTATCTGAGTTAAAGCGAAATTATTTTATTAGAATCAGATTTATTCTGTTTACCGTTACTAGGTCAACTCAATTATGGAACCTCCCATAGACGCTGCACATTGGAGGGGGTCCGAAACCGTGTCCGATTTTTTTGAAGCTAGGTGGCGCTGCCGGCGCATTAATCCACGCGTTTTCGTCTGCTACTGCTCCGCGGCTGCTTTTGAGTCCCGACTCCTCTCGAGGTTCAGCATGGATTTGGGTTAGTTTTTGCCATTTCGCCAGTAAAAAAGTAAAAATTTGACTACCAACAGCAGCAGAAACAATTCGAAAGTTGTCTGCTACTGTTATCCATAAGAAAGGCCAGAACCGCGCCGTCAATGATGATGATAGCGAGTATTAATGGGGAGCACGCGCCCTCTGACAGGCGCCACGCAAAGGGACCCGACCCCCCCCCCCCTCGGGAGCGGAGTTCCACAACTGAGTTGGATCTAGTAACGTTGGTCCCATCGGCGCGTAGCGTCGGCTGCATCTGGACTTGAGGTAAAACCAAGTATAGACCAACTCAACCTACTGACGTCACGCCTCTGCGGTGGCGCTGTTGTCGCCACGGCGCATGCGCAGAAACTTCACTCCTCACGAACTGGGTTTTTGCGCAGGCGCGGTGCCCACACCTGTGTGTGGGCAAAGCGAGCTTGTTTGGAAACACTGTGTTGGCGTGTAGGAAGAAAGCTCAATGCTCAGATTTGCTCGGAAGAGCACTGCTTTCGGCTCGTCTTCAGCCTCATGTAAGTCCTCCTTCCTCCATCGATTCTTTGATATCAGTTCAAAAACAAATGCACACAAAAAACGCCATATCAAAACTATTTTCAGGATTATTTTTGCGGTGCAAGATTTGGTTGAAACCATCATCGCAAAACTGCTGTGAATTGAGTAATTATTTAAATCACGATTTAAATCGTCCTGATTTTTATTTTACAGCCTGGATTAAACGGTGTGAAGTTGACGTATGTAGAGCAATAATGGCCTTTCTCGGGAAAACTAGTACACCAAAAAGCCGGATTAACAATATAGTTCGAATTTCGAACTGATATATATAGACTGCATCTAAAGGACAAGAGGAGCATTTATCACAACAAAAATTAGATTTGTTTTGTAATGGGAATTAAAACAAAATAACAACATGATACCGATTTACATAGGAAGTATTCGGCGAAATATTTGGTAATTTGAGGTATTTGTATTGAGAAGGGCTGCATTTATTTTCCACAGGAGGTTCAGCAAAGGAGAATAGTAAGAAGGATGGAGCGAAAGTGTCTAACCCCTAGCAAACAAACTTTCAACAAAACAGAAAATGATAAAAAAATAAAAAACTGAAGCTTCAGGCTAAGCAAAAGAACAAAAAATCATAACCCTGTATTGGACGATAGACTGAATTTATACGTCAATTTTTATGCAACACTGAAATACAAGGATGAAAGTGTTAAACGTATTTTCAACGGTCCCCTCTCAAATAATCCAGTGTACTTCCTCTTGCTACCTAGCAATAATTTAAACCGTGTAGCGTTTTTTTCTTCCTGTTGCTACAGATTCTCTTTTGCAAGACTACCCCACAAAAAATCGTTTCTCTTTATTAATAAAATCAGGTTTATTTAATTTAAATCAAATTTATTTGATTCAAATGAGATTTATTTTATTTATATCAAAATATTTGATTTATATCAGTGTAACCAGAAAACGTGATTCTTTATCGCCTGTGATATTTTTAAACATGGCAGCCTCGTTTATCAATCCGTTCAATCACCGAAAACCATGCGGATGAAGAAATTACTGTAAATTTAAAACTTGGAAGTACAGTTTTCAATTATCATTTTCTAATTGGAAACCCCGCCGTACTAAAAGAGAAGCAACATGATTTCATTGAGTTAGTGAAAAAATTGCATCTTCCTTTCTTTGGCGCTCTTGATTCGCTCTGCAGTGCTCACGAGAGCACTGCTTTACTTTCTTGTTCAGCGTGCTGTAATTATTTTCTTGATGATTTTCTTTAAATTTATATGCAAAACAAATCGATATGGAAAGCATCAAATGATAGATAAACGGTATATATATATATATATATATATATATATATATATATATAAAATAAACACCCGGTATATAGTATATATATATATATATATATATATATATATATATATTATATACCGGGTGTTTATTTTAATTTAACAGATTTATTTTAAAAAATCTGTAAAGATGCACTGATACGGTTTGTGCAGGTGATTTATACGGTCAGGGCAGTATGTGGGTGGCTAATCGTTGCGATAAGTCGGCTAATTAATTAAAATTGTTAATTAACCTTTAATTAGTGGAAATAAACATATGGTTCCAACTGGAAACTTAGAGAGCGTCATCGAAAACCACTAAATCAACTCTTTTAGAACGACTTGAGCTCGGGAACTCGGGGCGCGCCAGTACCACTGTGAAGCAGGCGCAAGCTACAGTTGCGGAACGCGATAATGATCTAATCATCCGCGTTCCGCCACTGCTGGCTTTGCGCCTGCTTCACAAGTGGTAACTTTGGCGCGCCCCCGAGTTTCCCACGAGCTTCAAGTCGTTCTAAAAAGAGTTGATTTAGTGGTTTTCGATGACGCTCTCTAAGTTTCCAATTGGAACCATATGTTTATTTCCACTAATTAAAAGGTTAATTAACGAATTTTAATTAATTAGCCGACTTATCGCAACGATTAGCCACCCACATAATGTACCCCTGGCCGTATAACTCACCTGCACAAACCGTATCAGTGCATCTTTTACGGATTTTTTAAAATAAATCTGTTCGAATTAAAAATGAACACCTGGTATATATATGTTTGTGTTCATCTTTGCGGGAAGGTTTTATTTAAATCACCGCACTGAACCCGTTGTGGTTGAAATCGTGATGACATCAAGATTTAAATCACTATTTGAATCATTTTGATTTTTTTATTCTCCACCGTGCTATACAGTAGCAACACTGTCCACGCGTATATGCGCAAGAGGTCAAATGAGAAATCTGACTTTAAGCTCGAAGAAGCCGACAAGCGACCGAAACCCAAAGGCAAATAAAAAGTTGATGGCATTGACATTAATAATAAACATTCAAGACAAAAACATTAAAAGCTCGTGATCGGCAAAACAACGCCTCTTCTTCTAATGACGATAAATAAACGAGTCACTAAGGAAAACAACAGCATTAAAACCAAGCGCCGAACACAAAACAGGTTTTAAACTTTGCCCTTGTCAAGTCGTTCTTAGAACACATTGTTTTCTTTTTTCACTCGCTTTTCTTCACTTTTATTTTATTCTCTCAGTTGACGTCTGGTGAGCTAATCTGTCCCGCTACAAGGGCGAACATTGTTTCGACATCAAATCCGACGTTTCGGGGCTGAACCTCTTTTTAATTTTTTTGAGCCTCATACTTAAGCGATGTGTACGTACTTTGTGGTAATATGTCTCAAACCAGTTCCGCTTTTCTCGTCTCGCTCGTTACTTTTTCTTTCTTTCTCTACAACCTAGCAGAAATGGAGCCAGAGGAAGTTGAGAAGTTAGCTTACTCTTACCCGCTATTTTTATTTTCCGACTTTTGGACACATTCCGTCCCTGTTTTCTGTCAACTTCCCTCCCCGTTTCTTCGTTGCCTTCTTTCACGTCGGCCATCTTTGTTTCGATAGATTTTCCTGACAGCCTCTGTATTATTATTATTTTTTTAGCTGTCTTTAAACATTGTCGTTCTTCTTCATATTTTTCTCGAGTTCGAGAGCCGCAGCGTTCGCTAGTGGACTTGTCTTTGCTCTTTTGTTATGTATCCGGCTGTCGAAACTATCGATGCAGCGACCTTCTGATGAACCTGAGGGTCAACAAACCTTCGAACGTTTCGCAAAGTTCGACTTATGAACAGTGTTGCCCGACTTGTTCATAAGACAAATTTCGAACTTTGGTATATAAAGAATTTAGTAAAGCATATTATTTACTGCGTATTATTTACTATTTTACAAACTGGCTATAGATATTTACGCAATAATAAAAGCAAACGCGCGAACTTTTAATGCTTTAGTTGGTTTAATACTGCCAAACAATGTACCTGAAAAACATTGCGCTTTTCCTCCGCTAGGTGGGCGCCAGCTCGCCTGTAATTTTTGCGCAAGCGCACACAAGTCTAACTTCTGTCGAACGTTTGTCAAACTTCGCGTTAGTGTAAGTTATAAGAAGCCGAACCTGGTTAAATACGAACTTCGGCATGGTTTTCGACATGTCGTGCACAGCCTAAGCTGACAGTGCAGTAGAAGCTACGTGCTCTGCCGAACCAATCAGCTGTCTCCTTTTCATCGCGTGACCCTGCCTCTGCGCGCGAGTGTAAGGACGAGGGCGTGATCACGTGGGGAAAGATAGACGTTTGACCGGTCCAACGAGTGCGTAGCCTCCACGGCACTGTCAGCTTAGCGATGAAACCGAACGGAGTATAGTCGAGGCTGCTTTGACGTCTTCAAAAAAAGGACGCGACAGAGGCATTGTGTAAGCAAAAGACCGGCGAGCACGGCGCGTCTTGTCTTGTGTCATTAGACCGCCGAAAAGACAGCCAAGGAAGATGGATGCCGTGCAGACGAACGAATTGAAAGGAAAATAAAGGGAAGGAATAATAATAATAATAATAAAGTGGCTCTCCCTCTCTGCGAACGTTTCCTTTAACTTCGCCTACTATTCTTGTTTGATCTTTACTGCTTTCTGTTTAGACGTGTATGTCCATATTGTCGGAGTTATTATTACCATTTAAGCGCGGGACTTATTTATTTACGCGGAGTGTCCGGGTTTTTCGGCGTTTCCAGATGGATCACCTGTGAGCGCAATGACCTCGTATCTGGGTTGAGTGAATGGCCAGCATATGGAACCACTGCCCGGAACTTGATCTTCATTCCAAGAAAAGGTCGACAATGGTTCATTGCAGGTCGGGCGTGGTATAGGAAACTCGTGGTTTAGGAAATGCTACATTCGTGCACGTCCTTGGACAGGTAACGTATTTTAGCGGATCTACGCTTTCGGTCGTTTGCCTTCGATGGTGCTGCAGTCCGAATGGCAATGTGAAGCATCCGCACGCCACCATCTACGACTCTATAGTCACTAACGGAATGAAAAAGGCCGGGTGTCTTTTGGGACGCCCGGGCTCCAGCGTGCGCTAGTGGCCTTCTGCCGTGCTTTGTCTGCGCGTGCACGCTCCAAGCTCAGAAGACGCCGAAGCGCCATCGAAGGCGGGAAGCTCGCGTTAAAAAAGGAGGAGGACAGATAAAAACAAATAAAAAACCTCCATGTCGTGTCGTTTTAACCTTCCTTAGTGACAAATCGCAATAACGTAATGCCGTGTCTCCTTCCCATGGACCCCGTTAAAAGAGAGTTTTAGGAGATCATTGCGATGACTACGATAACTATATATATGCCTTTTACCCTGCCGTCGCCTTTGGTCCATGCACCGTATCGTTACAGGGCATCGTTGTCGGGGCTACCGGAACGACCTACTAAACATCTCTAATATGGATACCCTGCTATACGGACAACATTTTTTCTTGTCGTCATTAACGTACACTGTCATTCACAAAATTCGTCACGTGTCGTCCCGAAAAACGATCTAGAGAAGAAAAAAAGCTCGTAAAAATTCGCACCTGTAGATATTCCGCACCGTGTAAAATTTAAAACTTTTAAGCCGCTGTCACATCGGTAATACATCACACGAAAAACAGTTAGGCTAGGTGGCGCAAGCTACCGCCCGTTACAAAGTGTGTAACTAGGGCTCCGTGTTTTCGGAGTTTATTTTTCGTCAAATTCGGAAGGTGTTTTTCGGAGTTTTTTTTTTTTTGCCAAAAATTCGGAGTTTATCGGAGTTTATATTTTTTCATTCCCAATTCTCCGATATTCGGAGTATAATTTCGCAGTGTTTCCTGTTGAAAATAAATATGTAAATCATAACCGGATGTAAACGTATGCCAGATAAAAAATAAAACGCGCTTGTATCGATTAAAATTTCTTCAGTTGAATTTGACGTTCGTGCCATTGCCATTGGCAATATTAATTTGTCCCACGACAAATGTCGCACACAAGTGTTGCTTCGATAAACGTCGATACCTTAAAATCAATAAACTCCCGGGGGCAGTCGCTACGGAGTTCGTAGTCATCCCATCCTATTCCATCAATCTAGCCCGGGTCCGCGCGAGGTGGAGTGGTTAAGGATGTAATAGAGAGTTTCAACTGTTTCTTTCCTCTATTTAATACAATCTCAGTGGTCCATAGCTTTCACTGTTACAAAAACATACCTTCTCCTTTCTCTAAACCACAAATCGTATGGCTCAAACTGGAAACCAAAAGAGTGGCTTTTGTCATGACCCGAATGTACAATAACCTGTTGCCCTGAGTCAACCTCGACGAGACAAGCGGCAAGACCCCTTTGACAACGGTCTCAGATTTGAAAGATAATTACGGTGCCATTTTCCCAGGACCATTGACTCCGTGCTGATCAATATTGTAAAAAAAAAAAAAAACGTTTTTACTTTTTTTTTTACTTTTTTTTCGCGGGGGGGGGGGGCTGGCATTGGCACATAAACATTCGGAGTTTATCGGATAAATTCGAATTGGCCAAAATTTTACCGGCGGGTGTTTTCGGAGTTTTTCGGATTTATCCGAAAACAGAGCCCTAGGTATAACCATTAACATCCATCCATACGGTCTGTAAACATTGTCTGGGCCGTTTTTCTTCTCTCATCCCGGTGCTGTCGCATTGGTCATAAAAGAAAAAGGATGAGCCACTCCACTCTGTGAAGGTGGATGAAGCTGTTAAGCACATGACACGGACGTGGCACAGAATTTTGAACAAAGGTACGCATGTATTGTCTTGATCGATGGTCATCGTGACGAAAGGTACGAACACACATTTATTGTTCTCTTGATCGGTGGTCATTATTTGTCTTGATCGGTGGATCATACGGTTGTGATCGTGGTGACGATGGCCTATCGATTACTTATCTACAAAATGGTGCCTATTGATGACTAATCTACTGAAAATGCATATTCAAGTGACGAGACGTATAAGCTTTTGCATAGAATGAAGCTATTTTGCATGCAATTAACGACCTGAGTTTTTGTTGAAGCACATAAAAAGTCCACGGAACCCTAGCCATAAACAGCTTCGCTGTAAAACTTTTTGCAGACTGTGTTCGAAGCCTTGTAAAAAGCAAGCATACTTCAAACATTCTCGAGGCGCGTCCGTACATAATTGTGTCCTGTCTACAGCGATGTGTGAAGAGAGGGACCACGACTTTAGGCACGCATAGTTCGCGGTCTATATTTACCAAAAAGATACGGTACAACAACAGCAACAACAAATAAGAACAGCTAACTCGTTGTTTGAACGCTTCGCGGACAGCCGGCGCTTTAATAAGCGACCCCACGACGACGACACTCCTTCCAGTTTGCTTCCTGGACATCGCTGATTAGACCGTCATCGCGTTGCATCCTTTTTTTTCCCCAGCTGTATAGGCGTCCACCCGCCGTAGCCCATCGAGACCATAGAGAGACCATCCCTCCTCGACCGGACGGTCCGTTTGAGCTGTCCTCTCCGCCCTAAAGATGCACTCCCCTTTCTTTTTTTTTTTACTCCAGTCACCTCACTCTTGCTTTCTTTTTTCCTTTTCCCCCTCCACTCCAGACCCCCTTGAATAATGACTAACGGTTTGGCCCGATATTTCAAAGCCCCTTCTTCCTCTTTTACTCGGTTCCTCTCTCTGGTTGTTTGTTGGTTGTTTGTTGGTGCGGCGTGTCCAGCTTCATCCCGCGGGTTCGGGGGAAAACTCTTTTGTTTGTGGTGATGATGTTCACGCGGAAGGATACTCAGGGGGTGGGGAGCGGCAGTTACAACAGCAGCAGTAGCGGCGACGGCGACGGCGGTGCCGTTCTAGTATATAGGCGAGTTGTGGAAGCAATAATTTCGGCCCTTAACGCCATAAATTTTCCTCTGCTCTCCACCACCGCCACTACGTCCGTTCTCCCGCTATTCCTGGTGATCCTTCTTCTTTATTTTTTCCTCTGTATTTTTTGTTTGTTTGTTTGGTACGTATTTTTTTGTTGTCGCTTTCTGCGGGTTACTTGTGTTGGTCGGAGTATGAATTGTGTTTGCGTTCCGTTGTTGCTGTTGTTGTTAGTACTAGTTGGTGTTGTTGTTGTTTTTATTTTGTCTCGCGACTCGCGTACATTCATCGATTGTGCTCATGTGTGTCCGGGCTGTGTGGAGTGTAATTTGGCGGGGGTAGGGAGAGGGGAACGTCGTCACTCTCCACGTCACTGGACACTTTTCCCGCTTCTACTTTTTTCCTTCTTTTCGCGCGCGCGCGTTGAAAAATAGTTGCTGGGCTTCCAGCTCCGCGGATGTCGCTCCGCCGCAGCTTCAGACCAGGTCACGTGGTGCGTGACGAGTCTGCTGACCTTATCAGTACAGGGACACGGAAGACATGCAAGTCGGCGAACGGGATCGGAACATAAAGATGCGACACAGGCGAGCTGCGGAAAGATAGAAGTGACAATATTTGGTATGAGATTGATTAGCGCAAATAAAACGATCGATAGCACCGTCAACATCTTCCATAAGGGTTTACAGTTTCGGACTTGAATTTGGTGTTTCAAATTACCATATTCTGTATTCGCTCTTGAGTCGGTACCTGCACTGAAAACATTTTTAGAATACAAGTAAAAACTCAGCTAAGCTAATATCGGACGTAATAATTGTGTTGTGTCTATGCTTATACTGCCGGAAGATAGCCTTAATGGGCGTCTAGTGGCTCAGCTCCAGATGAAAAGTTTAACCAGTGCAGTACAACCGATAGCCTGGGGTCTTCAACGTGCACCACGCAGCAGTGATACACGACCGCACGCCGGTACGATGCTCATCCCGATCGAAACGGGTGGGGGTTGAAGCCAGGATCCCTGAGTTCTGCAGCGACTATTGAACGTTCCGTACAACGGTGTATACTACAGGAACGCACTTTCCCAGAGTCAGTATATACTCTTTACTGCGATAGTATTTACTCATCTTCGTTGTTTGAAAGAGATTTTGCGATATCACCCTTGTACTGGACTAAACCACGCACCACCATGTTAGGTATAGTCATTGGAAGTATTAAAAAAATGAGGGTGCTGGCGTCAATGATTACACAAGTGGAGACATTAGGGAGTTTTCGTAGACCGCGTTTCCCCCTCCGCTAAGACCCCGCAAGGAACAAGCCGCTACTGCGCTGATGACTTTGACTGTAGAGTTCCAGGTATCGTAGCGGGTTGCGGAGAGTGTTGCGGGACTGCCAAAACGATCTACGAAAACTCCCTATTAGGCAGTTTTCGTAGACCGCGTTTCGCCCTCCTCTAAGGCCTCCACAACAAAGAATCCGCTACTGCGCGTGCGCGCCGATGGCCTTGATTGTAGAGCTCCGAGTATCGTAGCGGGTTGCGGAGAGAGGTTGCGAGACGGCGAAAATCATCTACGAAAACTCCCTATTACCTACCGAACGAAAAGTAACGAAGACGGGAAATGCCACGCTAAGGTAAGTCATATTAAGGCTTTGTGCGAGTTTAGATGCGACGATTATAGTAACTTTGAGAAACACTGGTCATTACGAGTCCCAGTATTGCACCTGCGCTAACTTTGTTACCCACATTAAGCCATTGATCTGGTGGGCGCTTACTACTAGTACAAAGGACGTTACCGTTTCAGATTATGCCTGATCGGAGCGGGTCTGACATGTGGCAAAAGCGATCACGCCATTACCATGATTACGCCGCTCACTAATGAAAAGCGTACGTCTCGCGTCTCGTCCGCAAATCTCGCATCTGACGAACCGCTGTCTCCCGTTCCGACACCCAAACCTCCCGAAAACAAGAACTACAAACAGATGCGCCCACAAAATAGGGAAAAGAAAAGGTGCCAACCCGCCTTCGCCTTTTGGGGGCTTGGAATCGGGACGGGTTTTGGGAATGCCGTCCTGATGACTCCGAGGCGGCTTGCGGGACGCCGCCGCTCATCCTTTATACAGGAAGCCGCCGACATTCGCGCTCGTTTTGCCTCGCCTTCTAATGTGCTGCCGCGCCGCGATGGAAGTGTCCCGCGTTATCGCGCGGACCCACTACACACGCACACATTCGCCCATCGTCATAGTGCGTGTCTGCAGCCTCCCCCGGTTTTAGTGATGGTGCGTATGTTTGTGTTTGTGAATGCCGGCTGTGAACCCCATCAGGAAACCCTTGCCTCTTGTTCCTCTTTCCCCGTTGCCTTTCTTTTTTTGTGTGTATTGTTTATTTTGCTGTTGCGGGATTTTCTTCTCTCGGTTCTGTTGGTGAGCCAGCAGCCGTTGTTCTGGTTGCGCCGAGAGTAGTCGGGCGCTGTCCATGGTGCGAGTCGGGGACTTCTAACGACAGATTAAAGCACATTAACAGGATGAGGACGACCTGAACGCTTTCTTTCTTTTCTTTCCTCGTCTATTTTCTCTCTTTCTCGTCTCTTTATGTCTTTCTCTCCATTGTTGTCTTTGTTCGTTGTCGTTGAGGGTCCAGTCAGTGTCCCTCGTTCTGGACGTGGGGACAATTTGGTCCCCGTTATTAATTTTCATGTTTCCCCGTTTCGGCGGATGGTGGAGGTCATTTCCATGCGTATACCTATTCGGTTGTTTGTACGTGTGCCTGCTTCATTTGTCCACGTTTGATGACAGTACCGTGTCGGGTTCTGTTTGGTTCTGTTCGATGGGGCATTAGCGTTTTGCCGCCCTTTTTTTTTCGCGCAGTCATCAACGCCACGATGGTTTATGACTGATGTCACTGCGCGATCTGGTGGTGAGGAAGTTTTGTGCTTTTGCTTCTAGGTTCGTGCCCCATCTCGTGTCTACGGCGCGGACAAAGGAACGGGCGTGTGATCTTAGGCAAGGGCGTGGACAAAGGCACGGGCGTGTGATCCTTTCAAGTTGCGGTAATAAGACTTACAGGAACTTGAATTTGTAAAGGGAGCATTGCGACAGGAGGAGGACTAAAAAATGAAAGCCGTTTACAACTCCCTGTAACGCCGAATTAGAGCGCAGCTCTAGAGGAGGGGAAGGCGCGGGGGGTCATGACCTCGGGGCTGTCACGTGATCTGGGGTCACATGACCTGGGGGGTCACGTGACCTTGCGGTTACGCCGACGGCGACGGCGACGCCGCTGCCGGAAACGGCCGCCTAAGAGCTGCACTCTAAAAGGTATTCAAGTAAAATCATCTTTGACGCAATTGCTATTTTAATGGGCATAGTAACGCAGCTGAAGAATCGATTCATTCGTTTTTCATAGCTAAAAAGTTTGAAGCAATAAAAGTGCAACATTGTCATTCGATCTGATGAGCATCGTACGCGTGCGGTGTATCCTACTGCGTGGTGCACGTTAAGACCAGCTAGCGGTTGTACTGCACTGGCTAAATTGTCATCTACAGCGATGACTGTCGCAAATTAAATGGCTCCAACTACACCTGTAAATTCACAACCCAACATTGTACTCAACAATAGGATAGGAATCAATAAAAACCCGAGTGTGTTGGTAAGGTTCAATTTTACACACGAAAAAACAAACGAATAGGACGGAGCACAAAACACAATATCTTTCGTAAAAAAAAAAAAGATATGTTTGTTTTTTCATGTGTCAATCAAATTTCATAGGATAATAATATTTTGTTTTTAAATAAAGTGCGCAGATGAAATACATAGAAATGTGATAATTATAGTGGACTCGTCTCTGGCTAATCAAATATATGACACCCGAAACTTTTGTTAGCCCCATATAAACACAATATTTTGATACGTCCTCGTGAAGTTTTAAAGAAAACAACAGTTAAAAGTTAATCTTCAAGCAAAAGGTAAAAATGTTGCCGATTCAGTCTGACAGCATTTTCGTCAAGATCTTCCAAATGCGCGTGTGGCATATGCGTCTGACCCCGCTACTACTGTTTCGTCATACATAGTCCGCGTTGAGGCAGATCAGCCAAAACAACAAGCCCTTCCTTTTTTTCTAAAAGCTGTGGGCACCCCACATTTTTAGAGAATGACGTCAGTTCTACTGTCAAAAATACCTAGAATAAAATGTACCTACGTATACAGCAATGTCCGCAGACTTTTCATGTATGCTTCGGCTATGTTCGCCATAGTGACGTCGTTTTAAATGCATAGCATTCATACGATCATATCTTACCGCCTTCTTGTCCGTGCGTGGGATGCAACCTCGATGATAACGTCACGCCGATGACGTCATCAGCGTGGCGGTAATCACGTGACTACATTACATCATGTGACACTGTAAGTGACGTTACACCATTACGTCACGCGGCGACTGCGTCGTCACGTTACGCGACCACGTGCTTTTTAGATAGGCGGCGCAACACTGTGGCATCACAGGAGAGCTATAACGTCTACGCATTTAGAGCGCCCTTGAGATATACAGTACACCAAAGAGGCAGACGGTTCTTCCGGGTGCGCCTTTCTCCACGTGGCAGGCGTAAGGCGCGTAACCAGAGGGAGATCTAAGCTCATACGCGGCCAACTGCTACCCCCCGCTCTCGCGAACTCCAGCTGCATTTTGATACCTATGTGTGAAACGACGCGAGGGGCTTAGTCGGACGAAAATAAATGACAAGTGAACAGAGCCTGGCCCCGACACTATCGCGACGGAAGCTGAGCGATGCTAGCCAACATTCAATCGCACTTGAGAATTGAGGAAACTAGCTTACGTGACGTTAGCCTACAAACAAACAGAAGCTCCGTTTTTGTTTTAGATTCTTGTACGGTGGGCTGGAGCAAACGTCAGCCGTGTTTTGTTGCTTCTATCGTCGGGCCCCTAGTGAAACCTGTAATTAGTATAAATAATTAAACCTGGTCATTACCTACGTCCACGTTAAAGAAACAATTCGTGAATATTGTTCCTTTTTGTTTATCTCATTCCCTACAGTATGCGTACAGACACGTGATTATCTACCGCAGGTGAGGTTACCGAACAGACTCTACCTCCGTGCCGTTAATCCTGGGATTAGGCGCTTTCCCTAATTCCAGTGCTCGTGTTGGTTTTTTTTTCCTAGCATCTGGTTTTGACTCTAAGCAGCGGTGGCACTCTAGGCACGATTCTGAGGTCATAGGCATCTGGTCAAAGTCTCGGCGGGGAGTAGAAAGCCAGGCTATATGCCCCAAAATCAACGAGAACAACGAGAAGAAACAAAAGCTAAATAAAACGACTTGTACTTAATAGTGTCAGCCTGGACCGGGGCTCGTTATGCTCGACGTCTTCGTGAATTGCTCGCCCGGCGAGGGTCGGTAGGAGTGGGCGGAATTGGTGGGGAGATAACTAACCAAACGCTACCACGTGACCTTTCCCTCCGCTTTGGGGTTTGAGAGCTCTGCTCTAAGAAGCACCGTTGCCGTCATTATGGCCGGAAAAGAAAAATGGCGACCTGGGAGAGAAGAAACTGCCAATTTGGACTGGACTGAATTACGTAGAAGGAGTGGGAGAGAGAAAGATGGTGTTTGGGGAAGGGCGGGGGGAGAGAAGGGGACGAAGGACGTCAGAATGTACGCTTGGGATCACCGTTGTCCAGGTGGTCTGAGCACTACCTTTATTTTTTTTTTCTGAGAATATGTGGTTAGCAGTCGTTGACTTGCTGACTGAAATCAAGATGAAATAACAACCGTGGTAACAAAAAATATATATACATATATGTATATCTAGTGAGGTTCGTGCGTTACGTTTTACTAGTGATCTTGAGCGATAACTAATAGTTCCGTTTTCGGTGTTTTTTTCCTTATATATTCGGTTCTTCAAGGGTTTCTATAGTTCGGTGTCAAACAAAAAATCGAAGCTTGTTAAAGGTTATGCGGAAAAAAAGAAAAACAGGACGGCGGCGCTTTCTTTGACAGCTTTGTAGTTTGGTCATTGAACTTCACCACCACAGCTCCTTCTCTAAGGAGAGAGTCAAGGGATTGCATGTAGTGTTTATTTGTGACCTCATCGAAATTCCACAACACCCTGCGGCCAACACATGAGAGTTGTGGGGAAAGGCATCGCAAATTCATAACCATACAATTTTTCACTGTACTCGCCAATACAGCACTGAGTCGTAGAGCTATTTGCTTCTAAGTCGACGAACGGGAGAATATTGTAAACAAATAAAAAAGGGAATGATACATTTATTTGGATATTTTCCACGAACGAGTGTTACATTTCTTTTTTGTTTACCGGCTTTGGTACTAATTGCTAACCTCGCCCAGAGGGATGGACCACAGGCTCATGTCGCTAGTAAGATTAACTATCGTACAACATTGACTCGCCTGCTGTTTTATCACTATTACTACCTTTTTTGGTTCCTAATTGTTTTTAGAGGCTCTTCTTTTTTTTTGTTGCAAAAACTGGAGTATGATGTTGGGTTACTTAACCAATAATTATTGGTTCAACCCCGGAAGTTATTTTTTGTCGACTTTTTGGCAGTTATTTTCGTTTGATTCTTTTTATGCGATCGAATGTGAAGCTCTGCCTTTGCCTCGTTAGCTCAATGTGTATTGCTACAAGCTGCGAAGTTCGTGCCGGTGGCCTTTTTTGAGACTTTCGGCGGAAAGGTGGTCACTCGCGGGCTGGTTTTCTTCTCCATAATTTGCGGGGTATATTTCCAGGGCAGCTGGGGGGATAGTCGGCTGCTTTTTTTTTAAACGTCACGCGTGCCCTAGGCCACGTGTTGGTGGTCAGTCTTTTTTTTATATATATACTCGCTTTAACGTCACTGGTTGACTGTTCATCCGTTACCAGTTTCTACACACACACACACACACACACAAATGTTTTTGGCCACGTGGAGCACGACTGGGCAAAAAACATGTTTCCGTGTAAACAATGTAAGTGACAGGCGTTTTAACTTATACTCTCTTATTTTTGCTCCTTTCCTAAGCCCCCACTTGAAAAAGGAGGGAGAGGGTCGACCCACCTGCTTACCTGGCCTCGTGGTTGTTACAGCGGTATTGTTTTAATTACATCGTCCCTTGTTTTTTTTAATTGTTTTTGCGGTATTTCAGGATGACCGAACATGATGAGTGGGCGGTGATGTTTAACGGGAAGGCATCTGGTTCGTGGTTGGCGCTAGTGGACCGTGCACCCTCGTTTTCGTCAATCTCTTTTTTTTTCTTTTTTTTCATACACGACAGTTATTGACGCTGATACAGCAAAATGAGGAGGTCAGCATTAGCGGTCAAGCCGGCTAATTCTAAGAAACAACAAAAAGGACAAAAAGAAATCGAAGAATCAATTGTTTAGCAGCATTACTTTGGATGACAGATGGGGCAGTTTTGAAGAGCAATAAAGGAAAAAAAAGCAGTTTTGAAGAGTAGTTACAACCGCGTACACTGACGCTCTGGACGACGGGAAACAAAGGGATCGAACCGATTTATTTTTTACCAAATTTGCTGGTCCTTCTTTTATGGAAAGATCATGGGTCGAAATTGTAAAACAAAATTTTCCAAGCGTAATTTTTTTTGTTTTTTGTTTAGTGTGGTAAACGGTTGGATTGATGATAACCTACTCCTGAGTTCTGTCGATTTATATGTTCCTTGTCGCGTTACTAAAAATTTTACTGTCTTTTACGTTCAATTTATGTCTAAACTCTCACCACTGTCCCGTATGGAAATTTCATTGAATAGAATCGCATCCTCTAGCTTGGACATTTTCAGGGATCCCCCAGTTTTCTCACCAGGACTTGGAGAGTCTAGTTGAAAGTTCAAACTCTGTCATACATTTTGCGTGAAGTGTGTCCACATTTGTAGCCAATTTGTACATTTGTATGTTGTGCGTGAGTTTCTTCTTATTATATTCTTGTGAGCGCTAATGTGAAAACCCGCGCTTGGTTGTTTTGGGGCACATAAGATAAACAATATTACTTATATTTATCATATTATATTACATTATATTATATTATAATATATTACAATGAGATAATGGTACTCTTTAACAAATGCCGGCTACTCTGTTTGGCGGTTGAATATATGTACGCGTATATTTACACATGTAAACATATTCATAATATTTTTTAAAATAGATATATCTACAAATACAAATATAAAAATATTTACGGATATAAATATAAATAAATTTATAAATATAAATAATTTTATAAAGAAAATATTAACTTAGGTATAGATATATCTTTAAATATACGTATTCCATCATCATCAATTTGCAAATCTAGCTGTAATTTACAAAAATATTGTTTTCATACTTCATAACTCAAGCGCGCGTGTGGGACGGGACCATTTCTGAAATAAAAGACAGTGCAAACGGCAAGCTTGGCGGATTTCTGTTTTCGAGTTTTTGACCATGAGTGGCCGAGGCGAAATTTCTCCCACCGCAGACGTTGATTGCATCTTTAACCGCTCACTATTTTATAATTTCGCAAAATAAAACTCAAAATCTTTCGTGACACTCTCAAGGTAAATTTAATTAAACTTAATATTTTCATTGTATATCTTGAAATAAATAAAAAGTAAAAGTCCAACTGTGTCTTTCTTTAATGACTTTCAGCCAAACATACCAGGTTTTTACGCATAACCTATTTAAGATATCTTAATGACTTTTACATCACCAGGAAGCTCAAATCAAGCTTATGTTCAATTAAAGTCAATATTATGTGTACAAAATGAAAGTTGCCACATACATTTGAATGAACGAACGTTTAAAAAATCTAACAAATTTAAAATCGTTTTTTTTTTAAAAAACCATTACGTTCTATTTGCTTTATTCTTTATTAGTTCCAAGGTAGAATAGTTGTTTATTATAAAATATAAATATAATATGTAGTATTTTATGTATATGAGCCCAATTAAATCTTTGAACCTTGTCAGATCTGCAGCAGTCACAACGAAAATACAATATATCAATTAAGTTTTAATTTGAGTCATACAAACAAAACACTGATATTTCCGTTTATATATCCTGATCAACTACACTCAAACCTTGCTACCATTAAAACTCAAAAAAATAAAAAAGAATGGTGTTTGAAAGAGTCGGCCCCAAATATCGTGGATTTACGAAACTTTCGTTCATTGAATACCTGTAACATATTTTATTTTAAACATATCGCATTAAATTTACATTTTATAAAAGGAGTTGTTTAAGATTTCCAGTGATGTAAAAGTCATTAAAATATCTTAAACAGGTCACACTTTAAAAATTGTCACTCGGGCGAAAATCATTAAATGGACACAACGTGTTTTTCTGCCACATGTCAGGAATCGCACGTTTCAACATTCGCTATTTTGTTGCTTCTCAAAATACTGCACTAGGACTCTTTCGCGACAATCTAAAAACAAATTTATAACGCTTAATAAATAAAAAATCAATTTTTAATATAATTTTAATGAAAAAGAAATATAACGGTGTCCTTAATGGTGTTTACGTACTTGGTTCTTTTTTTACGTCTTAACTATTTAAAATATTTTTAATTATTTTGACATCATCAGCCAGCTAAGACATAGCTATTGTTTTAATACAAATTTAATGTGGTATGTTTAATTTAAATATGCCTAGGGTTCCGTGTTTTCGGAGAAATCCGGAAAAAAGATCCGTAAAACACTCGCCCGTAAATTTTCTGCCAATTGGGATTTATCCGAACAACTGAGAATTTCTAGGTCACAACGGCAAACTGTGTTTTTCGTAGTTTATTTTTCGCAAAAAGGATTTAACTTTTATCGGATATCTTATTTTGTCAGATATCAATTTCCTTTTGTAATTCGAAGTTTGTTTTACTGTTCTCCTAATTTTTAAAAATATCAAAAGCAAAAAAAGACGATATTTGACTGATAAACTTTATAACTGCACAAAGGTTGTCCTGAGCAGATGAAACTTTAGTTTTCTTTGAAATCTAGAACTACTAGCAAAAGGGTTTGCCTTTAGGTCTTCAAGGTTCCTTCAGGACAACGGGTCATAGTACACGGTCTTCCTTAATTTTGCTTTTGATATTTTTAAAATTAGGAGAACAGTAAAACAAACTCTGAATTACAAAAGGAAATTGATATCTGACAAAATAAAATCTCCGATAAAACTTAAATCCTTTTTGCGAAAATAAACTACGAAAAACACCATTTGAATTTCACGAGAAATGAACTCCGAAAACACGAAATCCTAAATATGTTCCACACCTTTGAATGAACGAATGTTTAAAAAATCCAGCACCTTCAGGACAGATATTTTTTTTAATCAAACTTTTGGTTTTGTTTATACTTTTATAAGTACGTAGCCAAAGTACGGTTGTGGTTTAGCAGCGAATATAAATAACAAATATTGTATTTTGATTGTATGACCGCAATAAAAGCTTGAATATTGTCAGTTGCTCATTTTGACTGTATCCTGGCGTTGGTGCTCTCCTGGCCAACATTATGGCGCGGTATACGTAATTATCTAATATTAATACTTTGCTTAACACTTAACCTGATTTGGGGTAAAAAGTATTCTACTCCGCAACAAAGCTTGCTGTATTTTCGCACATCTGACAGGGTTTAAGATTTAGTTGCGCTCATATGAACAAAATACTATATATTTATATATTAATAAACAACTATTTTACCTTGCTACTAATAAAAAATTAAGCAAAAAAGGAATGGGGTTCTTGAGAAAATTGATTTCGAACTTGCTAATTTCCGAAACGTTTGTTCATTCGAATAAATGTAACAACTTTTATTTTGCAAATAGATTATTAAATTTGTATTAATTGATAATATGCGAAATTCACAGCGCCATCTAGTGGGGCGCCGAAGAACATGCTCCGTCTCACCAGTTGGATTCGGCACTAGCAAAGGCCAGGGCGCGAAAACGTAGTTGTGATAAAATCCTTCGCTCGCGCGAGCAACCACGCAGAGAAAGCGCTTTCGAAATCCAGGCGCCCGCGCCCGTGCCTTTGCTGGCACTCAAAAGCCTAATTTCGAGCTGAAGTGTTCGTCCGCCATGTTGGTTGCGGCGAAAAACCAGCGACCGGCAGGGCGACGAGCACGTACATGCGCGAGCGTAGAACAACTAACCCTTAGCTCGAGGGTGTGGGTGAGGATCGATTACGGTGATCAGTATAGACGCTTTACACGCGCCAGATTGAGCCGCCATAGCCGACCTTCTCTTGTCTTACCGAGATGCCAAGCCACTGAAACGGACGTTTCCGAGCCTCCACACAGGCCTATGCTGGGGAGAAGGACGTAGTAGCCCCTAAAGTGGCAATAACCTGCCCTGCTGTGGTAAGAATGAAGTGCAGCGAACGGAATAAGAGGACACAAAAACTGAAGGGCGGTTATGGCGGCGCCCATGCACAGCTGCTGTAAAGCGTCTATAGGCCTCGATTGTTACCCGACAGCGCTACTAAATTGACAAACAGCAGAGGAATCTCGACGCAACAATGATGGCAGCGCCCCACAGTGTGGCCAGACGTTGGAATAATTTCGCATATGGTCCAAGGTATGGTCCATTGAAAGGAGCAAGATGGGAGCTTCTTAAGGATGTCGAGGTCATTAAACTATATTAAATAAATGACACGTAAAATCTTGCCAAACTTTGCTAAATCCCATCAAAAGAACACAGTTCGACTTTTTTTGTTGTTGCTTTTGTTATGTAAATATATTTTTAAAAAATTATTTCTTTCAAGTCGTTAAGCCTAATGAAATCTACTTTGAGAGTGTCACAAAAGAGTCTTAGTGCTTTGTTTTGAGAAATGACGAAATAGCCAAGGATCAAACATATAATCGCCGACTAGTGAAAGAAACGTTAACTTTCCGCCTCGGCCACTTCAATGGTCAAAAACTCAAAGAAAAAAAACAAATCCTCCAAGCTTGCCGTTTGCGCAGTTTTTAATTTCAAGAACGTTCCCAGAACATTTTTTTTGTCAAAATTAAAAAATTCATTTCCAGAACAGTGCCTGACTTTCGATGAAGACACCGATATACGTATGAGCGGAACGCCTGACGAAACTCGATGTATTCTGGTTGATATAATATAAGTAGAATCTCGTTAATTTGAGCCCGAGGGGGACGAAAACTTTGTACGAATAATGCAAAGTTTGAATTACCGGGAGTTTCCTTCCGAAGAAACACATAGAAGGGGACCTGTATGTTAGTTTGAATTGTCCGCGAGTTTGAATTAAGAAAGTTGCAATTAACGAGATTTCGCTATAGTATAAAACCCCTGAAAATTTTGAAAACTGCACTTACTTAGTGGCATAAAATAGGTCGTCAGCCAATTAGCGACAGTCACCACATCGCACCGATTTCGCAGCTCCCGTTTCAAAAAGTAACAAGATCGTTTCAAGCATCCGGAGGTCACGTGTTGCTGGCGGTCACGTGTCTAACAAATTTCGTGCGCGGATCAGCTTGGAAGGGCGGAGCGCGGTAATCCGGGCTGAGTCATCAATCAAGCTCGCGCGCTTAATCCGGGTTGAAAGATTATCTCCGCTGCGGATAGTCAAGGATGGATGGACTCGCTCGCTGTTGGAAAGCAAACCGAGATAAAAACTCTCGGCGGGTCAGAAATTGGGACAGAGCGCTTGCAATTTGGTCACCCGTCGAACCGACGAGCACGGGGGACCTGTCGGCCCGAAAATGTTTGGAGGGAGGATCGCGCCGACAACCGACAACGTCGTTACTTTGTGGCGTCGTCGCAGCGATGCGACAGAAACCGACTTTTTGTTGGGCGACAAATCGGGGCGTCGAGGCAACACCTTATACAGTCACCGAGAGCTTAGAGGGATACTCAGTAAAAACTTAGAATATACCTCTCACGTTCAGAAATAAGTTAAACATGATAAACTCTATCTGGTAATGACAATCTCGCGCTTGCCTTTCAGACGGACGGCTGTATTTTTTGTTCTAAATGTTCAATTCTGGGAGCGTTTCAAGATCAGCCATCGAAGAGCGCGGTGCGTCTCGGCATATCTGCCGCGCCCGCGACTTGCCCACGATGTCATCGGCCTCCTTAGGGCCAAGCGTGCCATAGCTATGAGCGTTCACACTTTGCGGCGTCAACGCGTTTCGACTTCGCTTAGTCACAGTGCCCGAGGGCTGTAGCATATCAACCGTTGATTTTGGAGCCGGCGGAGTTGTGCGCGCTATGGCAACACGTAGTGCGTCGTCTGCTCCACGAATTTGCTGATACGGCCACATCAGCAACGTCGGTTTCGGGCGCTTAGTCGCTGCTCTTTGAACAGGACGACATCGTCCCGAGGCGGCTAAGGTACCTCTGTTACCTCGCACGAGGCGAGATGCTGGAACATTTCCTACCTCATGTTGTCCAAGGTGACGGTCGGATCATGCGTGACATTTATAGATGAGGCAATTGCTGGTTACCTGATTTACTACCAACTGATCACAACGACCAGACTCGGCGAGGGCGCCAGCTTCACAAATAAGTAAATATCGCTTCGAAGACGCCATACCAGTTGGCATCGTTCATTTATTAAAGCATACAGGGAAGCAGGCCGAGTCCCGAGTCCAGTGAGGCAGCACAGCGGTGGCATCACTCGAGTATTTCACGCAGCGTATCGTATCGATAGTGGTGTGACCGTAGCCTTGTCACGCCACTGCGAAAAACGCGTACACCACGACGATTTTGCGACATTCCTTGTCACAAGGGCGGCCGCGCCACTGCGCGTTGTACGTACGCCCGTCGTTTGGAAATTTTTGGGGTTAGCACGAGACTTTTAATTGCGCGAGCTCGGGTGGGCCCGGGTGCTACAACGACGACACCAGGCAAAAAGGCATCGAATTTGATGTCTTCACGAAGGAAAGCAGCCTCCGACAAGAGTGATATAAGAAAGGTAAACAGAGCCGAACAGAGCGCCAGGAAAAAATAGCGTTTTTCGATTTGTTTTGCGAATTGCTTTATAATTTATGTACACCCCTTTGCACGTTAGCTAAAGAGCGGAAGATTACAAGGCACGAGACATAGTAGGGTGTGCCAAAGTGTTCCGTACATTGGAATCTCCCTGAGCCCTCGCTGCGTAGCCGTTTATCTCAATCGGAACCTCAGCGCTGCTTTGAGGCGGCCGTTTTCAATACGCTCTTTGCTGGATGTATTTTGGAGGTCATAGCTACTATTGCGACAACATGCTTCAGTCACAACCGCGCTTCAAAATATCGGGACAACCACTAAAAAAAAGCGGTGATTCCAGATATGAATCTTTTGAATCCAAACCAACTTTTCAAAAGCAGTATTTTTTTTGACACAAAACGCGTGAACACCGCATAATGCAATTTATAAGTGCAACACTTTGTGCCAAAAAGGCAGCAAAAAACCTCACCCACCTTGTGATGGCCTATTATACCACAACTTGATTTTGGCTGGCCTTATTGATCCGTTCTGCATTAATAACCATACCGCAAAAAACAAACAAAAAACACAACGTCACTTTGGGCGATTGTTAGCTACCGTTCGGAGCTTGTGCAAACAAAATAAAATTGACGAAAATTGCACACGAAAGCTCATCTCCACCCAACGTTTTAGGTATCTGGCAAGGTTGCTGCTTTTTGACAGGTGCGAGTTGTTACGGCGTCTCAAACATTGTCTTTCTGTAGATCGTTTCTTGTTTCTGTGCAGGCTTCTTTCCGCAGTTCATCTGCACCGTGTCACATAGGCTGTCAGCCAGAATGAAACGACTTTTAGAAAACTATCGCTGGCCGAGAAATTCTATTTTGCTCTTCTTACTTCATTGTCGACTAAACCTTATGCACAAGCCTGACCACTGCCAAGCTCTGTTTCCCACTGACGCAATTGGAGGCTGTTCCGCGGTGCTACACCGAGCCAATGGTCCCTCGAATTTTCGTGTTCTTTGCCATTGAACTATAGATGTTCACCTGTTTCCATGTTCATTGAGACGTAAGAACAGCCGGAGTGCTCGAGTTATGGCGTCGTTGTTTTTCCCGTGGCCGATAGTGGGACCATCCCGTGAACGACTCGAACGTGGCAGCAGACGACGAAGTGATTCTAAAGCGATAAGACGACTGCAACCGCTTTTCTGAGCTTGCTGACAAGCTGAGGCACCACAAACAACACAATCTTACGAAACACAGACATAACAGGAGAATCCAAACCGATACCGGGTCGTCCCAAACGGTGATATACGCTGACGTACTCGCACCATGCAGCCCTATGCAGGCGTGAAGCCGGAAAGCGGTGACTACAAGTAGCATATGGCGGCGGCACCACTTCCGGAATGCGCTCGCCTGCGCAGTTCGCTTGGTGAGATCGGTCAACTGGAGCTTCACTGATCGCCCACGAGCCACAGACAAGCGCAGATGCAGCGTCCGGGTACTTGAGCCGGGCGCTGCGTCACAAACACAAACAAATATAATAATGTCCCCCTTGGGTTTTGTTTTCAACTTGGCCACAGAAGCGCGATAGTTGGATCTCCTTCACACTAGCTTTGTGCCTGATGAATTCGGTTATCGCATTGAAATTGAGTAGGATATAGCATAAAGCGTTTTTTTTAATTGTTAAAAAAAAGAACATGCAGAATTGTTAGCAGGGCATTCTGCAAATCCCTCAGTCCCCGGTTGTCTGCCAAAGGCCCCGTGACGTAATCATTGGAATTTCCGATTCGGCTGGTCTCCCCACACCGCCGACGACGCAATTTCCGCAAGTTTCTGTTTTTCCTTCCTTCCCATTTTGCACTCGGCAGGAAGCAGGAGGCGGAGCTAAGGCAGCGTTTTAAGTTACGTCATTTCTTTTAGTAACTCACATGGAAAAAATCGACAACAACATAATGCATAATTTTTTAAAGTGGGCGCTGTACCCAAAGTCTTACAGCCTGCTTTTGAATATGAAGATCGTTTCAGCTTCCCTTTTATAGTTGGATCGCTCTTGTCAAAAACATTTCCAATACATCCTGAAATAAAATAAAAAAAAACTCCGCAGGCCACTTTGATAGCTCAATACTGTAGGCTTTTTTTTCTTCTTCTCATAATTAAAGGCATTTTTCTTTCATTCTTAACTACCTTTTTGTGAAGGCTCGTCATGATACCGAAGCCTTTAAGTGACACCTCCAACCTGAGCCCTTTCCCGAAACAGCGGAGAGAACATAAGCGTGATCACGGGCCAAAAACAACCCCCCCCCCCCCCGTTTTACCATAAAAGTAGGAACGAAAACAGAACGGGACGGTCAGGACCCCGACAGTGGATTGACAAAACATTCTCACGAAGAAGCCGCAAGAAAGTGCGTGTGGATGGCGGATGTGGCACCAAGGGTACATGTTAGCCCACCAGCGGACCTGACTTGTTTGCGGTCCGCCTGCGCTTTCTTAGACCCTTTTTCTTTCTCGTCTCTATATTATCTCGCGGACTTCTTTTTTTTTTGCATGCGTTTTATGTAGTTATACATTAGTCTTGCCTTCTTTCTGGTCACCCATACTTACTTTCACCTAACGATAAACCGGAACAGACTCTAGGAGCCATTAGGACCAATAAAATGCCGCGTGAGTATCACGTGACCTTTGGGACGGCGCAGCGGCGTCTCGCGCGATGCGTGCGAAGTGCTTTGATTGGCTGGGACGACACGTAGCATTTTGTTGCGGTCCATCGTTGGCTAAAACAAAATATAGTCGTTGACAGATGAGAAAAGCAATAGAAACGGCCAGGACTGCGGGGATGTTTAGTCTGATGTTCGAAGTTCTAACGGCTAAAAGTAGAAGGAAAAAAATAATCTCCATTTTGTGAGTCGTAGTTATCTAAAATGACGAACATTTTATTGGGAGTAGTTTAAGCGAAAATTTAATCTGAGAGATCCTTAAATTTATAAATTGGCATCTCAACCGTTCAATGTATATACTTGCCTTTACTCTGGGGTACTTCACAGTTCCTGTGAAGGTGAATGTCCCTGTGAAGGTCAAAGAGACTTCACAGGGACCGTGAAGTACTTCATCCAAGGATCTTCACAGTCGCCGTCACGTGATGAGGGAGCATCATCTGGACGAGAAAGGGAAAGTAGCCACACATCACTGGCGTTGTCGTGGTTGAAAATCGCGGTAGCAACGGCGGCAAGCAGGTCTCTGTGATATATGATCAGTTACGCCGGTTTATTATTTATCATTGAGACAGGGTGATTACTTTCATGACTAGGACATGACATCACGTGAAATGACATGCCAGACTGGGATGGGAGTATTAATTACGATAACGTGCATATCATACGTCTTCGTAAAATCAGACGTTCGTTGTCATTTCGAAGTGTGCTCAGCCGTGGAGCCCCGCATAGATACTTAACGTTTCAAAATAATACTCAAAGCGTGGTATCAGAGCAATTAAGTAATTGCCGTCATAGTCAAAAAGGTGCATAGCTTGCTACGTGTGATGAACCACCACTAACACGTATTTTAAGCTGGTGTGTAGATCCCATATAACTAAGCTACGCTTCCAGTATCGACACTTCCTTCGCCTCTAGTATCCGCCGCCATTTTGTTTCCTATTGCAGAGCGGCTGCAACTCGCGATAGTTGCGATTAGAAAAATCCACTTCCTGTCATTTTGATACGTGTGAGGAAGCTCAAAAGCTATCGTTTCTCCTATTTCTCGTCAACTGTTTTAACATTCCTGGGGGACGGAAAAGCATATCCACTGATTTCAAATAAAACTTGAAACAACTGGCAACACTGATTTTATGCACCAAGATGGCTGAAGTGCATTTAATACGGAGCGTAGCTTCTTCAACGGTTCTATACTGTGAAACCTGGTGTTCAGAAGCAGCTGCGATACGACTCTGTCCCTATATATTGGATAGTTCACGGACTAGGGATAGAGGATAGCAAGTGGGGACGAAGGGAAAAGGAGAAGGGGACAACAACCTATGGGTAAGAAGAAAAAAAAAGTGGATGAAGAGAGAGACAGAGCAACTCTGGTAGACCGGCTCCATTTGACACTGTTGACGCAGGGCGTTTACCAAGTCGCAAGTCAGTCAGAATCATTCCGTGCGTTCTCCCCAACTTCCCCAAACCTCCCCTCCGTGTGTTAGCGTGGATTTGGTCCCCCGTGCTCCCGGACTCTGTCCCTGTACTGTCAACACCGGGAAAAAGAGGGAGGAAAAGGGAGATAAGAAAAGGGAAAACTTTCCGTCTCGCGCGCAGTGGACGTTTGCGTACGTCAGCCTCGAGGTCCCCTGTTGTTTTTCCCGACGATTCCTGGTTTACTCTTCCCTATTTTTATCTTCTTCTTCTTCTTCTGCTCATTCGGGTGTACAGGGTGCCGCGGCTAACCTGATAATCTCTCAGTGCGTTTGGTTCCGATTGGACTTGCGGGAAAGGGCAAAGCGTTTGTAGGAATTGGGGAGAGGTAGGGAAGCGAGTTGAACGACTGGGTTGGGCTTCTCGTAACGTTTGGCCGGCCGTGTGTGCATGTCCGGCACAATGTGCGGAGTGAATGGAACGCCATGAGATAGAGGGAACTGGCTTCTTCGGTGCAGCCAGGAATCGTGGCTATAACTCGAATAAAACATTAATATAGACTTCATCAAAGGCTAGAAGTGAGAGCTTCTACTGCTGTCCCCACTTCTCATCTTGTATTTATGTTTAAGTTTTTTTTATTGTGGGCGTTTTTGTATTATATCAAACTTTTAAGAGCTTCGTCGTTGCAATAAAACGACTGGATGTCATTTCTGCGTTTGACGTTTCTTTATGAAAATGACCCTTACATCGGTTTTCCAAAATCTTGCCTGATGGAAACAAATTTCGGACATTTTATGAACTCCTAAAAATAACCCAGATCTTCTGCACGACACTATGTATTGCTTGATAAGGGCAAATACAAAGTTTGGGCTGCATAACTTAAATAAGTAAAAATGTACCTTTTTTAAAAGTTGAACACCACTGCTGGACGCAACGGTAGTCGTCTATATCAACGAAAAGAACATCATGATAACGTAGAAACTACCACCATTGGACGTAGCACAAGAGAAATGCATGGACGCACAAACCTGGAACGTCTGGAATCACGCGATTGTCGGCGGTAATTTGGTTGTTCACAAAACGGCATGATCCGAGTTCCCCATTAGTAGTCGCTCGTCGGCTACCTGTACCCGGCTTTTTCTTTCTTTACCTTCGCTGTATTACGAAAAAAACAAAGAGAGGTGACGAAGGTAAAAGATGCAAAACCAAGAAAGAAAGAAAAAGGGACAGAACCACCCTCGACACAATGCAAAAATACAGATAAAAAAAAGCACGAGGCAGAGGAAGTAAAGGGTGTTCTGACACACGACAAGAGGAAGGAGGCGAGGGGGTTTAATTCTCTTCGTCCCCATTTGGTTTTCGGGTTCCTTCCCTATTCCGTCTTTTGCTCCTCTTTTTTTCCCTTCCAAGCGGTACGTGTAGTCTCTCCCTTTTTATTCCTTTTTTTTTCTCCCCAGCCCTGCCTATCTTTGGAGGTTCCCGCCATCGGGTGTGTTAGAGGCAGCACTTAGTGACACCTCCTGGGATGGGAAGGAGTTTTCCTTAATCGCATCAGGAGCTCGTCAGTTCTCCGGGTGTGTCCCTTCTCTCCCTCTTTCCCTCCCTTTTCTACCCTCTCCCTAGTCTCCGCTCATCGAAGAAAAAGAGGGGGAAAAATTGGGGAGAGGAGATGCACGCACGTTGTACACCTCCCTCGGCATATTTTCATTTATTTATATTTGTTAGCTTCACCTTTCCCTAATTTTGTTGTCATTGCTTCCTCGCTTGTTCTTGGGGATCCTCGGATTTTTTTTTTTTTTTACTGAGGGAGAGGTAGGTCTTTGTCCCTTGTTTCGTTCGTTCGTTCTTCGTCGTCGTCGTTGTCGAAATGACTTTCCCTCGCCCCTTTTTTCCCCTATTTTATCTTGTTTGTGTCTTGCTTGTGCACGGATGTTTGTATATTCGACTGTTACGGCTGCGGCGTCGTCCCCATTTCCCGATGATAATGCGCGTTGCTGGATCGTCCTCGTTTGCGCGGACTTGCCAAACGAGAGTTTATCGTGCTGCGTTGGCTGATAGCCGAGTCTCGCGCCCTGCCAAGCTACGCGGAGACTGTCCGAGAACCTTATATGTGTTTGTTGTTTTTTAATTCTTCTTATATAATTTGTATATTTTTATCATGCCGCTTATCCTCCAACGTATATCTCGCTTTCTGCCCTGCACAACTTATTCCGTTTATTGTCAGAAAACAAAGATACTGAAAACACCAGAAACCGAGTACATGTTCGAAAATGTTCCGGTGGGCAAGGATAGAGCATTAACAACGTAAAAGACAAGCCAAGTTTTTGTGTGTGTGTGTGTTTTTTTTGACTGTCAACAAACAACAATTTACAAAATAATAGAAAAAGTCGATATAGTCGAAAATGTTCTGGTAGGCAAGCTGGATAGACATTGAAGAACTGAACAAAAGACAAAAGCAAGTAGAAGTAGGAAGGGTAGGATAGTGTTCGTCCTGTACGATATTTTCGAGTCCCTAAATGTAAGCTACGCTGTATAGGTTACTCCCGAAACTTGGGACTGAAACTTGAAAAATTTTTACGGAGTTGTCCAAGAAGTCTGAACTAAACAATGCTCATAATGATGGCGGTGATGCCGGCAGTGCATTGGCAGAATTAGGCACCTCCGATATTTTTCAAGTCGAGTTTCGTAAATGCAATATCCGTGTCCTTTTGTATGCTCTCAGGCCTCTCCTTTATAAAAGCCGTTTTTACGCCTTTTTGAATGAAATGGTTGAAACAGGACCAGGTTTGCCCACAGGACATACTGCAAAGAGTTTTATGTTGAGTTTTATGTTTGCTTGGTGCGTGAAACCAAATATATTGCGCCATCATCATTTACCGCGTATCTTTAAGCCAAAAGATTAAGGTCCTGTCATACTCCTGTGAACAGGATATCCATCTACACAACCACGTATGCCAAAAGTCAACAGTCTTAATACGAGTGACGTCACTTGAACTGACGTAAAGTCTCGCGACTTAAGACGCGTTGTCACGTGACGCTTTGTCCAAGACGCTTCGGTCATAACGTTACTCTTTTTAAGAAGCACTGTCAAGGTGAAGACAACCGACTTCCTTAGGCATTACGTCAAATTCAGTGAATATGTAACAGCAGTAATACGCTGTTCCTACCCACCTACGCAGCCCCCTTCCCCCCTTTGCAGCGGACGGTGGGAGCAAGGGGGGGGGGAGTGTTAGCGCGTCGCTTACCACCCATCACATGACTCTACGTGGCGAAGCGAGATTCGTCGCGAACGTTACGACGTCAAACAAACTGCTGCGCTCCGTTGCTTACACACTCTCCTGTGGCCTTGCTGCAGTGCGACCAGCACCAACACGAGCAAGATCCACACAGGGTTCCCTATAAAACGGTATAGCTTTAAAACTAATCGTTCCTTAAAACAGAAATCCGGAACCGAGTTTCTAGCGTCAACTTAAATGCTAAAAAGAAAAAGAAAACGAAGCTGAAAATAATTCGGAGGTTGCAGCAACCCCAGCCGCGCCCCCTGCCTTGAGTGAGTGAAGTAATAAACTAAACTTTATTGATGCACAAAATACCCATAGTCCAGAACGTAGCGCGGCTTCAAGAAGCCAAATAGGGTCTCCATAGACGCGTGTTACGACGACATATATCCAACTTGGAAGCCGACTAGCGTACGGGGCTAGCCAGCCGGTTCGCGAGCCGACCGACCAGTGTTTTGATTGATGAACGATCTTCCTGATTGTAGTCGCGGGGACAGCGACTTTGGCGGCGCGCCGTAACAGGCGGCAAAGGCGTCCACTCCATGCTTTCCTCAAGTGGCTCCCGTTCCCCTCCCTCTCCACCCCTTGGCCGGATTTTGGGGAGTGACATATTGTCTCCGCTGGAGAGCGTTGCTTTGCTTATGGCCGTGTAGAAGAGTACGATGGCTTCCCCTCTTTTTCTTTCGCTATACCGGCCCTCATTCCGGCTTGGGCTTTGGCTAGCGGCATCGACTCGCGCTCTTTTGTCGTTCGGCTCTGATGTTGGGATATTTTTGTTGACTCGGGAGATGGAAGTCATTCTCGAGCGGGAGAGAAGGAAAAGGGAGGAAGGAAAGGGAGGCGGACATTTTTCTCGGGTTTTCTCGCGAGATCCGGCGAAGGACATGAATCTTGTCGGTGTACATTGTCTTGGGGAGGGTGGCTGGCCGGCTCTCCGAACAGTGGCTGGAAAATTGGCTGCCAACCATGAGTGACGGCCGGGAGCGTTTTCGTCTCGGAGGAGGAAGCTGCCAAAGAGCGTCGAATCTGTCTTGTCGTCGTCCGCACTCATCCTCGTAGTTTCTTCCCCCGCGGGGGCGGCCTGCTCCGTGGTCGCTCCTCGAAGCTTAGGCGTACGCACGGCGGGACACTTTGCTATACAGTCACTGACAGGATTAGAACGGCGGGGAGGTCTTTCAGTTTTCCCGCCTTCCTAACCCGCGCTTCCTATCGACGACATCGCTACGGCGTATTGTGATCCTCGAGCGTGCAGGGCCCGCAGCCAATGCACGGTGGAATGCAACGCTCTGCCGTTCTAACTCTGTCAGAGTTACAGGGACCGAGTTATACAGGGTAGACCCGATGGCGCGTTTTTCCTGCAAAGGGACCACATAAATTGGTTTCTTAACAAACTGAGATGTAATTTATCATAAACGTCAAATTGAATGGTGCTGTTTTTTTTGTATTAAAGGACGAATTCGCTTGTGCAACATCTATTTTCTATGGGCTAAGCCTAGCTCGCGTGAAGCATTCAATTCACACATGACCCACTGTGGCGTTTTTTTTTCGTAATAAACGGGGATGAATTGCAGGCCAATTCTAGTTCATTTTCCTTCCTCTTTCAACACGCTCTTTTGTCATAGTAAACGCCACAATGACCCACGTTACAATTTCATGATTTTGTTTTTTTAGTTTGAATAGGTTAGCTTTTTCATACTTTTAAAAAGCAAATGCACCTTCTATGGGCACCCCTGTAGCAAATGGTAGCGCGACACTTTCAAGAAACCGATTTCAGCGATCCCTTCAAAAAGCCAACGTGTCATCGGGTCCAGGCTGTATATGTTTCGTTAGCCGGATTTCAATGTTCCGTCTTTTCAGAACAGAGGTACCGACGGCTTCAGAACGGCGCCGAGGTTTTAAGGTCGTCAAATCTAACTAGGCAACGAACATTTTGAAATTACGATTATAGGTGGCAGACGATTGCTCTCTATGCTGTAAAAGGGGAAATTCAGTACAATTACTAACCCGAGGTCTTGAACGTGCGCGACGCAGTAGGGTTACATGTCCGCGCACGCCGTAACCATGCCCAGTGTCATCTAAACCGGCAGGAGTCGGGATTGAGACTAGTTTTTGGTTGGCTCAATTCACAGATTCTGCTCGTTAGAACGCAGTACACTCAAATTTAAGTTGTCTGTCTCTTTTGGGAGGTAGAAATTTACATAATTCGTATTGAGTAAGTGCTCGTTTTCATTTCTCTCCTGTTTATCGTCTATACTCTATATCTTATATACGCATCCGCTATACGTTCGATACTTTTTCCGTATCCGACGGCGTCTGCATCGTCCTGTTTCGTTTTTTCTTGAGGAATTTTCACAATCTCTTTGCCGCAGAAATCGGGCGGTTTTTATGTTTATGGGTTTGCGTACGTTACAGTATGCAGTATGTGAGCGCATGTGTATGTGTGTGCATGCATGTGTGCGTGCGCGTGTTTTGTTTTGTTTACAGGCAAGTTCTAATTTCTCCGATGACTGGCTCTCCGCTCAACTGCCTCGTTCCTTTTGTCTGGCAGAGTTTTCTCTTTTTTCTGATGTCAATATTCGTTTTTTGTTTCGGCGTTGATGGCTTTGTGCGTGTGTGTGCGCGTTTGTTTGTGTTTGCGTGTGCCCGTGTGTTTGATGTAAAAAAATAATCGTAAACAAAAATATAGGAAAGGAGTAAAAGATTCGTAAGAAAGAAAGGAAACAGTGAAACCCTTTTGTTTGATAGAGTGTTTGTTTGCTCAGTATCTTCTGGTCTCGTTTTTTTTTCTTCGTTTCCCTCTTTATGTCTAGTATTTGAAGTATTGTCTTGGTTTCGATGTGGCGTGTCTCTCAAAATGCTCGTCAATCGCCGCTGCGCCCTTGTCAGCAAGAAATAAAAAATAAACAAAATCTGCCGAATCAGCTGACAACAGACTCGACCGAGCAAAACTGGACACCTCCCTTAATATACATCTCTCCGAAGAAAGAAAAGGAATCGTCTGTCTAGATGTCTACAAACAAAAGCAAATTGTTGCAGAACTGGAGAAGATGAAGCTGGGCATCGTTCGAGGACGATGATAAAAAGCAGAGTTAAGTGTGTGTGTGTGTGTGTGTGTGTGTGTGTGTGTGTGTGTGTGTGTGTGTGTGTGTGTGTGTGTGTGTGTGTGTGTGTGTGTGTGTGTGTGTGTGTGTGTGTGTGTGCTGTGTGCGTGCGTGGTGCGTGTGCGTGTGTGCGTGTGTGCGTGTGTGTGTGTGTGTGTGTGTGTGTGTGTGTGTGTTTTCTTGGCTATATCTGCTTGTATCTTCCTTAGTTGTGCTGAAATGAGCCAATACAACCGGAAGTGAAATATACTACACATGTTCAGCATATGTTATCTATATATATAATTTATATATGATTATATTCGCCACCATAGATACTTTCTTTCGGCGGTTTCGTAAGATTTATGCCATTCGATCAGTACGGTTCACTCATCTACTTCGGCTAAATACTTCACAATGTATGTTAGTATATGCTTGACCGGTAATCAGAAAAGCCAGTTTGAATCCGCGCTCCGCTAATTATTCATCTTCGGCGGCTTTCGGATTTTCTTTTCACTTGATCGATCCGATTTCCTAGTCCTTATATTTGAATTATTTACTCTCTAGAAACACTGCACACATAACAAAAATTATGTATGGTAAATGCACGTGTATATAATTTATATTATATAGAGATAGGTATATATACCAACATTCTCACTTCCAATATTAACAAGAAAATGAGCCAGTCGAAGTTTTAAAAAAAATCAAATAAAAAATGACGTGTCACCCGGAGGACTACATTTATTTTATTATTGTCTCTGTAGGTTTCCATGAATTTGGGGGATTATTTGACTGTCACAGGTATGTACAAAATACAAAAAAAAAGGAATAGGCGTATAGCTGTTTTGATGGAAGTAGTATCTTGTTTCATTTAATTTTATTAGCTGGAAGGAACTTGTTGAAGTAAGGAAAAAAACATATAACATACATATAAAGTAATTAGCTACGAACTATAAAAAATCACCTTGCAAAAGCCTGTTTTCTTATGTTCCAAATTTAAGGTAAGGTGTGGGTAATGCTTTCAATAAGGGAGGCAGTGATGGCTTCTAGGGTGATAGTAAACCAGATCTCTCGTCGTTTCTACAGGTTTATATATATATATATATATATATATATATATATATATATATATATATATATATATATATATATATATATATATAAGCGAGACATGTGTTTCTAACGATACTGCTAAAATGGGCCTTACTGTGCGCTCGCGGCACTTTCGGCGTTGAAATAAAAGGCCTAGTGTGAGTGTTCGATACGGTACAAGAAAATGTTCATCGCGTCTGAGGAACGCCTTTATTGATAGCTGGCTGCTCGATTGTTCAGCCTAGAAGAAAAATGCTTTTATTGAAACGACGAAAAAATAAAATAAACTAACGCTACAAAATGTGGATGGCCAGGTATAATCTGCGGGCTAGCGCTTGAAGATGGAGTGCAACTGCCAAAAGCTATTCAAATAAAAAGAAAATCTAAAAAAAATAATATAGGCTTATAGTAATTTGACTTATGGAATGATTGCTTTCTTTCCTGGTCTAGAAAAAAAAACAATTTACCTGAGCATTTCTTGGATGCGTTTTGGCGTTGGTTGACTCGAGTCAACCAATGCGGAAAAACAAACCGACATTTTAAACGCAAAAAAAAAAGCACCAAACGTCAATGTTGGTTTCACGGGGGCATCTGTTTTTTGAGAGTTGGAAAAATTCTAGGGATGGCACTTTAAGGGATGAGATTTCGGTTTTATCTATTATTCCTGTCAAGAAAACAACGCTAAGTGAGCAAACACTCTGACAGGAGATCGTTTCGACTTGGGAGCTACAGATCGGCTCTTGGGAAACGGGGCTTTATGATTACTCAATGCCTGGATTGTCTATTCTAGACGCCTGACACGCACATAAAACAAAGAAAATGCAATAGATGGGCGTGCTAGAAACGGCCCCTTCCTGGCTACTCATCCGTTCAAATCCGTTCAATTGCTTTACTTTGGGGAATGTGCCCATTATGTTCCAGAAACTTCCCATTATTAGGAGGTTCATTTTTCAGAATGTTCTTATCCTTTTTCAGGATGCCGAATAAAATGGGGACGTATTGCACCACGTTTTTTTTCAGGTTATTGATTCGAATTAAAGTTAAAAATTTCTCTACTTTGCTCGATAAGCACCAAGATAACCTTTTGAGGCACTTGCTTTGGCTCTTCAACTTATTTTTTCTTATACACTAACATTCTAATATTTGTTATACGAGAGATGATAAAAATATCAAAATTCTGATTCTTTTTTTTCACTAAGTAATGTGTATGGTTTTACTGATAGTGGAACGCAATAAAACATATACCGAGGCACTTTAAATAAGTTGCTAACGCGTTATGGATCTTCAGTCTCGATTGTCGGGAGTCCAGATTACCGGAGGACGTCACGAACGAGGGAGCGCAAATAGCGCGGCGGTCACGTGACCTGAGGGAAATTGTGACGGGCTGCGTGTGGGCTCCACGGTATGGAAGGCACGCTGGAGACGGAGCCACACTCGCGTCACAGCCCCTTTGGCCCACCACCTTTACAATAGGGCGGCTCCACCTCATGTACTTGTGGCTCGAAAACCTTGCCGGAAACCATACTGTACTCCATCTCATAATAAACAAATAAATAAAACAGAGCAAAAAAACACACACAGGGACAAGTAGAAGAGGGACACAGACACAGCGCGGTGTCTGTGTCCCTCTTCTACTTGTCCTTGTGTTGTTTTTTTCTTGCGCTGTTTTATTCATTTGTTTACCATACACAACTAGCCTAGGTGCCTTCATGTGCGCTTGCTGGGGGATGACATATGGCCATTTTGTCTCAATTCTCTTTTTTTTTGTTCTGAAGCACGTGAAAGCGTGTCCCTGCACGCTCGTGGCGCTACTGTGCTACGCGACATTTGTTTCCGGCGATTTCTTTGTATTTTCTTGGTGAGCGCGTGCTTCGGCATCGGTGCTACAGGTGGCATCACCCTAAACGAAGGCCATTGAGGCACAGACTAGCCCACCTCTAAATATTGCTGCAGCTCCAGCTCCTGAGTTGCTTGCCTCAGAAGCAAGCAATTCGCGAGCGCGTGGCTTCAGATTTGCTTTCACTTTCACGAGCCCTCGCGAAAGGAAAGCAAATTTCTGAAAGCCGCAAGTGCTCACGCCTATAACTACTTCGTCACTGCTCACAACTCCTGAAATAGGGTATAGGGAGTGTCACTCTGCGTGTTTCTATGCAGAAATGCGGCGTATTCCAGATTGGTCGAGTTCTTTCGCATTTTGGTGGACTGCGTCTTTTGGAATAATCTCGAACGTTACTGGGCATTGGCAGATACTTGATTTTTGTGCGTACTGCTCTTTTTCGGACTTAAGACAAGAAGCGATCGAGAAGTCAGACCGTTGGCAGCCAAAATTATCCTATAAATGCCACCGGGGAGATTTCAATAAAGAAGAAAAAAGAAGCGAAATTGTTATGAGTTTAAAGGGCCGTGCAGCGATATTCGCTTGGAATGTTTTTCACTTTACACGAGCTTACTGTCACTAGTGACACCCAAGTACACTCGCACGCATCGCCACTGACCGAGAAACTCCTTCGTTGCGGTGTAATTTCAAGAACAAAAAGCGAGCGTTTTCTTTCAATCTGTCCTTCGCAAGACTTGATGACGTAGCTGGAGGATCACAGTATCACCCAGCGACGATATTTGAACGCGGCTCTTCGACTGGACCCAAGCACCTGCGTGAGCACTCTATTTAGGATCGTGATTAATCGATCGTTCGACAAGCATTCGGCTAGTGGCCCGTGTCCTATCGCTGTAATTAGCGAGTTTTAGAATAGGGGGCCCCACAGCTTTGGGTGCCCCAAACAGCTTGGGGAGTCGAACTGCGCATGCGTAGAACTTCTGCGCATGCGCAGTTGGACACCTCAAGCTGTTGGGCACCCAAACTGTGGGCCTATTTTAAAACTCGCTATTATGAAAATAGCCGAACCATAACAGTGTCTGGAACTCAGCGCGTGTCCTGTGCTTTGCCAACCCCACCGCGTGGCTATGATCAACATTGGCGGCATATATTCGGCTCCAGATCACGTGGCCGCTTGTTCTGGCTACGAGTTGAGGGAGTGAACGCTGCTTGGTTTTCTTTAATTTTTTTCTGCGACTTCGATTGCGTGGAGTGTAAAACGAACGCGTGTTTTATAGGTCATTAGCGTCAAGGATTCGTTCTAAGCGGTATTTGCTCAGAGCACAAGAATCGTTGCATCGCCCCTTTAAGGAGACCAAATACGTCCTCCGTCGTACTTACTGAGTTCTGTCGTTGACTGAGACACTTGTATGCTTGTGCACTTCAAAAAAAAAAACAAAAAAACACGCCAGTAGATAGTGGTTTGCGTGTAATCTAATGGAGAAAGTGGCGAAAACTGTTCTTTAACATGGCAGCACACGGCATACCGGAAGTGAAAAGATGCTTCAATGAACCGTCCTATTGTTGCGCTTTCTGCTCCGTGACGTCATCCCGAGTGTGATGATACGAGTAATGCAGGGCACAGAATTCAGGAACCAGTGCCGGCGGAAGAAATGAGTATGGATCCTGAAAAGCTACTAGCTATTGGTAAAGAGCTGGAGTATACTGGGGGAGAACTTGGCGACTGGGTTGAGCAAGAACGCGCCCGGAAACGTGAAGAACGAGCCATGCTGCGAGACGAAGCACGGGAGACAGCTAAAGAGGCACAGGAGACCTGCTGATCGAGAGTTCCGTAGATCCCAACAAGAACAGGAAGTGTTACACCGAGATCCTGGCTCTCGGCAATCAAAATCAAAACCATGAGGTAGAAAGAACGCGATACTGAATTACGCAAATGCTTAATTTTAATTCGAACAAATTGAGAAAAATGGGTCATAATCAGACGAGTGCCCTCTTCACCATGTATTTATCAGGCTTGGCGGGCATTAGACGACTAAATAATCGTCAGGGTAAGATGGCCGTATAAGTAAAATTTGTTAATTAACTTTTTTATTTATTAGTTTTAAGGCTCATTTTGTAATTGCAGATTTGATAGCAATCACTATTAAAGGCCAGGTAAATCTAAATAATTCGGATAAACGTAACATAAAAAAAATGTTAATCAAACCATTTTTGCATTTTTTTTCTTTCGTCCGATTTAAAAATTGCGTTTAGATAGAGCACCTGCCGTAATGCTTGGAATAGTGACGTAGTCATTTAAATTATATCGTCACAATCTCGTCAACGGTGTCGTTAGTAGGTGCCAACGTTACAAGATTAGCTCAGTTGCGGAACTCCCGCGGAGGGGAAGTTCCGCGACTAAGCTCACTCACCTTCTGTCGTTTGAGGCGCCATCTAGATTGTCGCTGCAAAACTGTGCATCCCAAAGAGTACGGGAGAAACGCCATCTAGACGCTGTGTTTCGACGCGTCGGACGACGGGAGGCAAGCCGTGCAAGCAGCGTCTATGCGCAGTTCTTTAACTGAGTTAATCTAATAATGCTGGTGGGTGCGCCGACGTCACAAGTGACGACGTGGCTGGAACGTGTCCGTCACTCTTTCAAGCGTCACGGTGGGCATGGCTCACCGCGCTCCTTTGGCGCGCATTGTATAAATTGGGTGAAAAAACGCGAAAACATGTAGAATAATATCTTAAAAAAAGATTACCATATTGCAAATTCTTTAAATAAGTATGGCCTCCAATACTAATTACCGGAAATACTGCTATTGAAACATGACCCTTAAAGAGGTACTTCGGCGATTTCTTCATGGTTCTCCCGATTTGCCTGGAAACATACTAAACACACCAACAAACATCGCTGAAATAGTATCTCATATATTAGGTAGAAATATTTTTTTTCGCGAAGTTATTGAATTTACAAATTTGGTCCTCACCGAGTTTATCAAACTGAAAGTCTGTACTGGTAGCAACGAAAAAGTGACACCAGAGGTAGGCAGGCGTTCAATATTTGGAGTAGACTTTGTTCTCAACTGATTCCAAACAGTTTCACGGTGTCAAATGAATTCTTTAGATTTAGAAGCTTGCTCCAGTACCCACGCACCAGCGCGGAAAATATACTTGGCGTAGTCTATTTCTTATACTGCTTGCTCGACTGACAATACTGCATGCCACTGACGTCACGGGACTGAGAAGTGCGGGTATATTTAAACGTTGGTTTTTGCACATTTTGTATTTTCCCGGATTTCACAATAACTTTTTTTTGAATTTTGCGGTACTAAATAGCATACCGGAAAGGGTAAAAGCAGGTGATTCCGAAAATATAGTTATTTGGGCTGGCTCGAAAAATCGCCGGAAAACCCTTTAAAATCAATAATGAAAACGTAATTCACCAATTTTAATTCATTAGTCAATTAATCATGACGATTATCCCTTCATCTAATGTCCGCCGAGCCTCATAAAAACACTGTGGAGACGGCACACGTTTGCCTCTCACTCCTTTAAAAAATATATATATGTTCAAATTAAAATTAAACATCCTGTACAGTAAACAACTTCACGTATTTTACCTTGCGTTATATGATTAGTAATGGCACACGTATTACGGTTTGGAAAACTTGAAAGTACTTATTTCCTTTCCGCAACCAGCGATATCAAGGTTCAAGCAAGAAACCCTAGCTCGCGCTGGTGCCAACGTAATAATTTGACACGCCACCATATCGTTCTTTTACTGACTCCCCTTAGATGCGTATGCAGAGATATCCACCAGTGATTTCGAGAAACAAACACATTTCCACTCTAAATCCGAGGAAAAAAACAAATATCGAAAGAAAAGCACCACTACGCGCAAACGGTTTTTGTGAAGTGGACTCGAGACCCGAAGCCATTACCGCCGCCGACCGCGACACTCGTCGGCGAATCGAGTGAAGCTTCCCTCGCCGCGTCGTCATCACTCAACCCTCCACCTATTCTCCACTTGCGAAGAAGTTCGGACCACCGCCTCCCGAAATTCGTATCGAGGGACACCTCCGCGCGATCCCTCTTATTCTTGAGTCCAATGGCTCTCCAAGAAAAAAAAAGAAAGAAAAAAAAAAACCTCCTCTTCCAACTGTCACAGCCACCGACGAGTCCATATTTCATTTGAAGACATCAGCCCTCCCCCAGAAAGAACGCCAGCGCTCCCTAGTCGTTCAGAAACAGAATCACACGCCGGAATAATCATTGTCTTCCTTTTCTTCCCTTCAGTATAGATTTCTACAGCCTTTCTTTTGTTTTTCCCGTTAATTTTATTGTCGTACGCGGCTCATCGGGGGCTTTAGAAACGCCGCTTGGGGTGGGCGAGAATTGGCCGATATCGGTGCCTCTAAAAGACGTAACTTCGGTTCTGTTTCCCTCTCTCTCTCTCTCTTTTTATTCCCCTTTTCCCGAACCCTCTCTTGCCCAAAGGCCTCTTTAGGGATCCGATTTGTATTCCGAGCTCCTCGAACCTATCCGCCGCAAAAGAGAACCATTTGTGTGTAAAGAAGCACAAACACGAAACAAGTAACAATGCCTTAAAGGCGGCAAAAAAACAAAACAACCGAAAAACAACAAGAACATTGCGAGTACAGCAGCCGGTTACTCTACTATCTCGTGAAAGGAAAAAAGAAAAAGTAAAGGTACGCTCGCCAAACAAACGTGCTAAATACAACAGGCTTGCTGGAATCCGAAAGCGAAGGAAGTGAGAGAAAAGCGGTTGGCTGTAGGAACAATACGCGCTTCTCACGCACGCACACACATGGAAGTACACTGTCAAGACACAAACACAAATACATACAGTATACAAGAACACACACACGCACGTACACAAACACACACACTCAGAGATACGCACGTGCACACACACACACACACACACACACACACACACACACACACACACACACACACACACACACAAAGACGCACATGCACAGTGTAGTGACCGAGGAAGCGAGGTGACGAAGCTTATATCTCGAAGGCGTTCGATGGAACTGGACTCCATGACGTCCGCGTCATTATTCATAATAATCGTGTCTCCGCCCTCACTTTCCTTTTTTTTTTTTCCTTGGCCGTCGCCGTTGTCGTTGCGACTCTTTGAGGGACATTACCGGCAACTGGATGGTGACGGTACGCTTTAGCGTCCTCATCAAATTGGTCTCTTTATGAGTTTCGTTTGCTGTTGCTGTCGTTGTTTGTTTTGTATGTTCGTTTGCGCCGATCACTCTGGTTGGCTTTTTTGGGGGGTGCGCGATGGAATCACACTGCCCGTTCCCGGATCGTTCAGCTGGCCACGCTTGTTCGCCTTTGGATCCGCAACTCGTCTTTCATTTTCGGCGTTCTTTTCCGAGCCAAGACGAGCCAAGACCGCGCGAGGGATGGGGACGAGGAAGGGAAGACAATGAAAGAAGAGGCAGAGATACGGGAAGCGGATGTTACGAAGAGGAAAAAACTGGCGAGATGTTCGGCGGCTGGGACGGATCCATTTCGACTTGCCGCGGCGGCCGTCGTCTCTAACGAACTGCCCCGTTCTCCGTCGATGATGTTCGGAAGGATCGGGCGCCAAAAAAAGGCTGCGAAAAAAATAAATAAACAAAGGCAAATTCATTGGTTCCCCGAGGCAGTGTCGTTTCATAGGTTCCCCTTTGTTCGTTGATTGAGTTCTGTGCAGTTTTCGCCTTTGTCGGGACGCGATCGGTTATGATCGGAGGTACGGGTTGCCTGTGTCTACGCTCCGAGTGAGGTATGTGTCGCTTCGGCCGGTCGCCTTTTGGTATATGTGTATTTGTGAGTGAGCGTGTGTGGGAAAAGGGGAAGGGGGGGGGGTTGGTCCTATTTTATTGGGTGCCTAGATTTTTGTTCGCTGGAATAATGGAGGGAAGGGCAATGACTCGAACGAGCGGTTGATATGTTGTCACACTATGTTCTTCGGAGGGTTCCCTGCGCGGATTTTATTCGAAGGTTTTATTCCGGGGAAACGGCCCGAAAGACTGCACCGTCCGTCGACGAGGAAATCTCGATCGAAGTGCACTTCTCAAGCGCGACGATCAGAATGTTTTATATTGCCCGATTCCGTTTTTCTTTTGATTTTCTTTCCCGAAGTGTAATCTAAGAACAGCCAGTCGACCTCCAAGGCACGAGCGCGGGAACTCCGAGGGACGAACGCGGCCAGACGGCGTTCACCGTTGCTGCATCGTGTACACGTTTCACTGGTCATTTTCGTCGAGGACTTTGCAACACCTAAATGAATAGTTATATATAGTATAGTGTGTTTTTTGCTTTCCCATCTCACGGCATTTGTCATTCGATGCGTCCGATATTATCAGAAATCATTCCATCTTTACTTCAAACAACTTACGATGCACACTGCTAATGCTTTTGTTTCCAAAGTGCACGGCACGAAAGAGCCACCTCAATGCCTCCTGGGTGTTTCCCGGGTTACGTAGTTGCTGTAAGCTGTATAAATGCGAAACGTGGTGTGTCCCCAGCCGTATTAATATAGCTCCTCAGCCTATCCTATTGCCGCATAAGCCAATGAAAACGTGGAAAACAGAATCACGTGACAAGAAGTGCGAAAAGAGTGAGCCACTTCCTGCGCTTCTCAAGCTCTCAGTGAGGCTATACAGCTTTTCCACAAAGGCGCAGCCATCTTGAATGTCGTCACTTCCGGTGTGCGTTAAAACATCCTTCTGATCACTCCACGCCGATGGAAGGTGTTCGCGAAAAATGCGCGATTGTCTCAGATTCTCGTTTTGCCTCCCCATATCTTCTCGCATATTCCAGGTTAAAATGTTTTATTATTTTTTCTTCCAGCATACCAGATATAAAACCCTACGTGACTGAAGACGACAGGAAACGGAAAACATCTGTACGGCGAGGCCTTCGGCGCATTCGAGCGTAAGGACGAGCTGGACAATCAAGGGCATAGCCTCCTGTACACTAAAAAGCCTGGCAGATCGCCACGAGAAGTGGCCACCGAAATGGGAAAGGTGGAGCGGCAGACAAGGGATGAGAGGAGATCCAGGTGACTGGCGCCCCGCTGTGGCGAGACGCCGAAACACACTTCTCCCGAGCGAAGAAGTGTGTTTCGGGTCCTCGCCGCTGCCAAGACTGTGCGCTGACGTCGAGGTTCCCCGAGAAATGGCTCTTTGATGCTCTGTGCTACCAGATCCTCGCGCTCCAAATCTGCGACCGGGCACTATATGGCTCCGTCGTCGAACTGGCAGGCTTTGTGAGTATACACCAACTCATGTTTACAAACAAACCGGAGCGCCCGGAGCGCCCCTAGCGGACGCCACCGGCGCCGCGCATGCGTGGTGGGGGTGTGGGCAACAAGCTCGCCGTCGCCCATAAACAAAACATTGAAATGCGATGTTGTCGGCGTCGGTGTGAGTCCCCCTGCCCTTTATCGCTTTCGAATTGTTGATTCTACGTCTTCCTGGCAATGTCTGACTACATGAGCGGCGTCAGCGAAATGAACGAGGCTCGTTACACCGCAAAACTTCACGTGAATAATCTGACATGCGGCGATTCATTCCGCGTGGACGCCGCAGAATGTACGCTAAAGCCTGACTCACATGATGAGATTTTGCTCGCAATTTTCAGTCGCGACGTCGCTCGGGCTGCAAAAGCGTGAACCGTAGCTGAGATGGTCGACGTCGATACTGAAAATCGCAAGCAGAATCGGACGAAGTGAATCAGGCATAACAAGTCGGTGATGGCCGCTGGTAAAAATAATCAACATCTCCTTGTATCTACTGTTTACGTGGAGCCTGCTTACCAACCTTCAAACTTAAGTCTTTTGAGGCCTGCACTTACTTCTTATCGCAAGTACCGGGCCAACATTTCGTCTACGGGCCGGTGTCGTCTAAAAGAGCAGACGACAAGCAGAAGCGTTTGAAAGAGCAGACGACAGTTCGAACGATCAGACGGCCGTTCGAACTTGAAGACGCAATGAACGTAGTCCGCAGGTGGTCCGTACAACTTGACGATTTTCCGGCGTTCATGTTAGGAACAAAACAAATAAATCTGATGACCACAAGTATCCGTGAATTTAACCCAAGCAATTGTGGTCCGGCGGCGTCTGGTTTACCATTTTTACAGCACATATGCACGGTCTCGGACGAACCGAGAACATGAAAACTGATCTTCAAACCTTTCTCGACTCTTTCAGTACAGCCCCAGTCGCGGCGGTTTGACGAAAAGGCATGTTTTCGTCAGGTTCCTTTCAAAACAACGCAGGAATACACGTCTCACATGGGGCCTTCCGCCCACAGCTCCAGACCGGAAGTGCGACCGACGCGCCACCACCGTGCCGTGACGTAACAGAGATGAGTTCGAGTATAGAGGAGGCTATGTAAAGGGGCGACATAAAGAAGACGCAGGGAACACGCGATGACGAGGCATCTAAGCGCGCACGTCATTGATTGATGTTACAGGTAAACAAAAGAACGTGGGCGCTCTCGTGGTGTGTGCGTGTGTGTGTCTGTGGGGGGGGGGGGGGCTGGACAGACGCCCGAGGTGGGCAAGAAGCAGGCGCACTTCCACACGATATAACTTATAAGTTACCACACAAAACCTATTTTGATCAACACGAAGATTTGGTAATCAACAAAAAGACATCGCTGAAATACTAACCCAAATATTTGGACAAAATAAATTTCTTTTCGCGAAGTTATTGAATTTACAGTTTCTGGTCCTCATCGTTGTTTCTCAAAGTGAACGTCTCTACTGGCAGCAATGAAAAAGTGACGTCAGCGGCAGGCATGGGGTTCATTCGTTGGACAGTAGACTTCGTTCCCGGCTGATTGCGAGCAGTTTCATGGTGTCGAATGAATGATTTTGAAAGCCCACTCCGAAATCCGAGCAGCAGCAGCAGCACGAAGAAAAATGCTCGGTATAGTTCAGTTCATTTTTTAGACTGCCCGAGCGACCTGCAAAGCCTGCCTTCCACTGACTTGGTGGCACTGAAGAGCGCGATTATATTTCAATGTTGTTTTTTGGCATAATTTTTCACGTGCTGATTTCACAATAACTATTCTGAATTTCGCGTAGCTAAATAGCATATCGAAAAGAACAAAAACCAAAAAATCCCCCCCACAAAAAAAAAATAAAAAAATAGTGAGTTGGGGTAGTTTAAACAACAACAGTTTTGGCGTCTAGTTTTTGCTTTGTCTTGCAACAATTGTTGTACTTCTAGTAAATATCATTTGGAATTATTCCTTGACATTCATAACCGATAAAACACGCGTTAGTTTTTTTTTTTTTTCACACAATGGAAGTTGCGGAAAAATATTAGAGAAAATCGAGGAGCTTTCAGCCCCAAAGTTCGCATCCAGAAAAAAGCGGCCACGTGATCCGGAGCCGATTATATACCAGGACACTGTTGGCAACCAAGGTCGCAGTTGCCCACACCACGCGTGGGCAGTACGCATGCGCAGAAATCAGATCCGCGTCAAGTGATGCGTCTGCTCTGCGCATGCGCGGCGTTGACAGCAGTGCCACGTGACGTCGTGACGTCAGAACCCCGTGTTGGCTTACGTGCCGCTGATGTTTATCACGTGCTGAAGTCGGGGGCAAAGCGCAGAACACGCGCCGAGTTCCACACATTGCTAAGGCTCGGCCATCGCCGCCATCTCGGCGATAGACTACAATCAGAGATGGCAGTAATGACATAACTGTAATGGAATTACAGTAATTAAATTACTTTTTTTGTGGTAATGAGTAATTGTAAGGAATTACTTCTCAAGTTTAGTAATTTACTAATGTAATGAATTACTTTCAGGCAGTAATTTAGAGAAAATTACTCATTACATTGGAAATAGATTTTGTCCTAAATTAGAAAGTTTGTTTATAAGCTTTAAGAAAAGAATTCGGATATTATTTTTCGTGGTGAAAGGTTGCGACAGAAACATCAGAACAAATAAACGACGGCCAGTTGAGCGCGAAGCATGCACCGAATAACTGGACAGACGCACAAAGGCGGGCTGGAAAGGTGAAAGGGAAAAGCTTACGTGTAGACATCGCTGGAAGGCCACGGCTTGCGAACTTTAAGCCAGACAGATTCGCGGCTCCACGTCATCACGACGATACTATACTTCGTTCATCCCTAAATCAAACATTTTCCCTTAATCACCTGACTCGCCCCTTTCTCTGCGCGTGAATATGAACGAGAGCGTGGTTACGTGGCGAAAGATAGACGTGCGTCTGTTGCAACGAGCACGTAGTTTCCACCGCACTGTCAACTTAGGGATGGACGTCCAACAAGCAACTAGCTTCCACTGCACCGTCAGCTTAGGGATGAACGGCTCATAAGCTACAAGGTGAAGGGGACATCACCAGTGAGGTCAACACACTTTAAAACTTGAGGGGATAGGACAAACAGATGCTTAGCCTTCTCTTTCTTTCATCAAGCGAGGTCGAACCGTAAGCTTCGACCATAGTGAACAACAACCGACCGGAATAAATAGTTAATTAAAAATGCCTTGTCAAGATTCCAGAATGTTTCGTGCGTCCTCGAGCAAAGCAGTTGCCGCTCGCGGTATGCCTCGTTGCCTTCCCTTGAGAATTTTATTCGGGAATAAGCCTACGAGCAGATATCGCCACCCGTTCGTTGGGAAAGTACACAATTTAGGAAACTCGCGGCATTCCTTTCCTCAACTGGCGACGCTTGTGCTTAGCAATTATTCAGCCCCTTCATGTGACAATGCGCAAAAACTTGGGCTCCTCGGGCGTTTGGGAACAATCCTCTTTGAGAGGAATGACCGGGAATACGTCGACTAGTGCTCTTGGGAGAATAGGATTAGATGGCGTCCGAGGCTAAAGGGAAGCGTTTCACGTGACGACTCCTTGTAAGAACGAGCTGAAAAGGCCCGACTTAACAAACTGACACAGACTGTGACTTCTTCTAAATCAAGAAGACGGAAACATATTGCCCTTTTAGTAAAAACCTTCACCGTTGAATGAACAGCGAAGCCGGTGAGTCGACTGTCTTTGAGTCCCATCTAAAGAAGCTGTCGTGTGCTCCAGCAAAACGACTGCTCAGTGTGATTCACTTTAAGGTGTATTAGGCTGTCGCGGTGTAAACAGGAAGATCTGAGTTTTGGTACGTGTACGGTGAACAAAATTAGCACGAATTACTTCCTCAAGGTTTTCAAAAGTGATGTCAAAGTAAATTACTTTTTGAAATTAATTGTAATGTAATTACATTTAGTCTGTGGTAATTTGTAATGTAGTTTAGTTACATTTTTGCACGTTTCTGAGAAGTAGTTACTAATGTAATTTAATTACAGTTTGAAAGTAATTTTGCCATCTCTGGACTACTTCCATAGATCCGTCACAGCGCGCGCGTTGCATTCTGGGAACCCGTGGGCCAGGAGCGGAGCGCGTACGTATATGTTGCTGCCCACTGATTCCCACAATGAAGAACGTCGCGGCATCACGCCGCGGTGAGGCGCTTCGAGTTTTGGAGAGAAAAAAAGTCTATTGGGTGTAATGCTCGAGCAGTGGTCGTATCTACTGGACGACCCGCATTTAGATGTGGCCACCGCGGAGATTGCAAAGTTTGATGAGGAAATCCCGGGGTTCGCATTGTTGACAACGCCAGCAAAACGCAATCGTCGCAGCTTTGTCGTCAACTTCTGCTAGGGAGATACTGAAAGAAAACGTCCGATTTTCTCCGCGGCGACAAGGAAGCTTAATTCTTGGTTGGTGGCGTTGCGTGCGTGAGTAGTTAAGTCCCACGGGCTCGAGTAAAGTGAGAAACATTCCTATCCCCTATCATTGCACGGCCCCTTTAAAAACGCCATACTATGGTCCTTCTCGGAAGTGCAACAATTACTCCTAATTTTTTTTTAATTAGCCTAAATGTTAAAGTACGGCAGGGAAAGTCGCGTCCATCATTATGTCTAAAAAAAAATGCGACCTAACAATAGAGGTGCAAAGATGGGTGATGATGTTTGCGATAATGATGCTACTGGAAGTAATAAAAAAGGGCGTCCCTGGCGTGGCATACGCGGCTCGGAGAGGGAGGGTTGATGAAGACATCCAGTAATGAAGCCCAGCCTAGTTGAAATGCGTCCGAGCGTGCCCCAACTCATCAAAATTTTACGCCTTTGTTTTCGATCTCCGCACTTTTTTTATTTCTTTATTTCTTTATATCGCCCCTCTTGTCACGCGGCCGCAGTCACCTTTGTGTCTTTATAAAACGTTGATAAGTGTAATAGCAAAAAGAAAAAATAAGAAAAAAACTAACTGTCCGCATAAAACAAAAACAAAAATAAATTACATCGACGAGTTACACGCAGTGCCGCGGGAGTTCCAAGTCACGTGGGGCACTAAAGTGTAATGCGGTCGCGTGTGAAAATGAATGCACCGAATAGATGCAAACACAAAATGGCCTAAAAAAATTGGGAAAAAGAAAAAAAACATTCAATGGCCCAACGATACGCTGAGTTTCGAAACTAAAAACACGGAGAAAAACAAAATGTAATAAAACGGGGTACGAGGTGTGAGTGTTCTAGGGGGGAAGGCCTATACTGTAAAACAATGAAGCGACGTACTCGTAAATAAATAAATGAGCGAGTATGTATGAAAAAAAAGGAGATAAAAACCGATGATTAAAGCGGAAAAGTACGCCCCAACGGGCGTCCGTATAAAATACAAAGTATAATGCCCCTTCTTCTACGCTGGATTTTGATGAAGCGAGAGTGGTGGAAGTGAGAGCTTTTCCCGGTGGTGGTGTCGGCGAAAGTTTTGTTTGGGGGATGATTTTTGTTTTTCGATCGAGGTGTGGCCGACAGTTTCTTTTTTTTCTGTCCCATTTGGAAAATGAAAACCGTCCCGTAGTTTGTCCTCCGCTGGGGCGTAGTAGAACTGCACGATAAAGACACATCTAAAATGGAAATCGTGGTGATAAATTCCTAAAGGGCGAAACGGGGACCGTAAACTAAAAACAAACTAAAAAAAGAAAACAAGGTATAATAATAATAAAAAAGGTTAGGGTTAGTCGCTTAATGACGTACGCGGCGTCGCCTCGTCCGCCTCTAAAATTAAAACGACAAAAGAGCGACGAGTTTGTTGGCTCTACTATTATAATATAACACACTCTCTTTTCTTTCTTTTCGCCCGTGTGTTTGTGAGCGTTTCGGGGAATTGTCTCGCTTCCCTTATCTTGTTTGTTTTTACTATATGAGAGTCTGCAGTATTACGCGTGCGTTTCATAGGGTGTTCGCCGGGTTGCTCTTTTGTTTACCCGTTAGACGCCGGTAACGACGGTGACGTCGTTTTCGGACCTGGAATTGAGCCCACAGAGCCGCGCGACAACGAGACCGCGCGAGAGAGCGTTACGATGACGTCAGCGAATCGACGGACACTCGCTTTTGAGTCGCTAGCAACGCGAGCTTGAGGTCATTCGAACAACGTATTATACTGTCATCGTTGTTGCAACGATTGTCCTTCTTGTTCTTGCCGTGATAATTAGGCGTGAAAAAGGAGGACATGCCCGCGCGTGAATGGCGCCCTCTCTTAACGGGAAAAAGCAAACACCTTTTGTAGTCACCGGCAAGAATGAGAACGCAGGCGTGTCTTTCGAACGCACGGTTTCCAGTACGCGCTCCATGCCTTCCGTCGTGCTTTGGCTGCGCGCTCACGCGCGCGCTCGAGGTGCCGAAGCACTGTCAAAGGCAGGGAGTTCGCCCTGTAGGCGGAACAACCGAAGCTCGTCCCTGGCGTTCTATCCTTGTCCGTGACTATAGTTAAAGAGAAGCTGAAAAGGTTCTTGAAAAAAGAAATAAAACGCGTTAGAGGTAAATGTTTGGGGATATTTTGATCCCGTGAACCTGAATATCATATTAGTTTCTCCCAAAGATGGAACTAAAATGCGAGTAAACTCGAAAATCCTCAGACCGGTTGTTACATCATACCCAGATATTTCGGCCGCCAATCACGTGTCGCTCGTGTTGGCAGCACATGCAATTTCGAGCTTATATTGCTCCGCACTAGCATTAGTTGTGACGTATGGTTGTTACTTTTTTTTCCTTCTTTTTTTTTTAATAGCAAGAGTACGCGTGCGTAGCTGTGATTGGCGCTGAAGGTGCGCGAAAGCGGAGATTTAAAAAAAACTCTTAATATATGAGGTCACGCTCCGGGAAAGAGGGGCGTCAGCCGTACCAAATACTTTACTAGGGGGAATGCATTCCACTCCACTCATTTTCATTAGACAGAACGCCTACAGCGCCGAATCCACCCCTGACGGAGGGGAGGTCCGCGTCAGTCCACGCGCATGTTCACGTGGATGCTCGCGGCGGCTGCGGCAGTGTCGTCTCCGATTCCACCTAAAGCCCCTTCATGTTTCAAAAGTAGCGCAAGGTGCGTTGATGCACGAGGCATGTGCAACCTGCAACCTTTGGGAAGATCATGGCGGCACAGCGCAGCAAAGTATTTGGCGCAGCTACAGTGGCGCAGCTCTGAGCTAAATTTTAGACGCCATGTTCTTCCTAAAAGTGGCGCGCGGCACGTGTCTCGAGCATTTCCACAACAATGAATTTTGTATGTAGAACAACCATCAACATCATCATCATTTACCGCCCGATAGCCGAGACCTCCCCCACGATAGATGGCTCTCACCAAGCCCAGAAAACCTCTCCGCGCCGAGGCTATTGTTTTTGAGAGGAGTGGAATGTATTCCCCCTAGTAAAGTATTTGGCCGTACTTTGGGAATCGTTTTCTACACCCTCCGTGCTCCAAATTGAAAGAAAAAAATCTCGATATTCGTTATTCTGGAGGCCAAATGAAGACGATTTAATTGTTTTTTCCTCGAATACAAAACCGCTTCAGGTTCTCTTCAACAAAGCTGTTGTGCTGGCGTAGTGTATCGACCCCGACGCTACGCTGGGTTTCATCGGAAGCCAGCGTGAAACACAATTTAGACACGAGTTCTGCTGAGTCAGCGTTCAGCTGGCGTTCGTGATCTAGCTGATAGAACAAGAGTCCTCGCCGAACGCCGCGGCCGTGTCGAATCTGTGCACCTGAAAGGTGTCGGTAAAACACACCCGTAGGAAGTGGTTAGGGAACCGGGCGATGTTGACGGGTAGTATAAGGAGTCGCTATGGGGCGTTTCAGTTTTGGTTCGTATTTTATGCAAGTTGCTTTTTCTATACTTCGTTTTAGCACAAGTCTAGAGGCAGCCGACGCTACGAGCTAATAGGACCGACCAAAGAGCGTAAAACCATAGCACTTGGCATTCGCAAGTGACGATAAGTTCCGTCAGGGCACTCATTGGCCACGAACGGGAATCCAAATATTCGTCGACGGATTGATTGTTGACGAACGTATACGTCGATTGCCGCAGTTCTCGTGCTCAATGCGTGAGCTGGGGTCGGCTGACGTGTTCTGGGTACCGCGGATGTATGATAGTGAAAAGGCGGAGAGCTTTGGACGGAAAGGAGATACGAAATAGTCCGCTATATTTTCAAATGTTCGTAGCGAAAAGCTGGCTTTTGACTTTAAATACCTTCTTTCTTTTGGCCCACTGGACGATATGCGACTAGTAAAGTCACAAACGACAATATTTTGTCCCAGCCCGAAGTTCATTTTATAAGCTGAAACGAAGCATAATGCTGAAGCCTTTGAATATTTGAGCTTCACAAAATCGCCTCGCACCCAATGAGTTTGCCGCGTTATCCGACCGTCGAAGAACGATACGTTTTCCGTATCGCAAGGGGGATTGGTGGCCGAGTGGGCTAACTCACACCAGCTCGGGGTACGTGGAGCGAAAGCGCGCGCTGCACAACCCAGGGTTCCTGGGCTCAATCCCCACCCTTGCCCGTTTCGATCTGGATGAGCATCGTACCGGCGTGCGGTCGTGTACCACTACTGCGTAGTGCACGTTGAAGACCCCAGGCTAGCGGTTGTACCGCACTGGCTAAATTGCTGTTCTACAGGTGAGAGACAAGTGGTTCGTTGAAGCAGACTAAGCTTAGGCCGTGTAGACATACGCACACCACTTTTTTCGTTTTTCCGTACCGCAGCTTGTTGCGGTCACGTGAGAAACAAAGATGCTTCCCTGTTTCTAGCTAATTATGTGCGAAACTGTATGTTTGCTTGTGAATGTGTCTTACGTGTTTGGCGAGGAAACGCCAGGGGAAAAGAGGAGGGCCTGTAGTGGCTGTGCATATGATTAGTTAACGGGAATTACAGCGCGAATAAGTATTTCCCTTAGTTGTACAGACGAGAGTTCCTCTTGCTGCGGTGCGGGGTACAATTTTCTGAAATTAGATTTAGGACTCGGGCTGCTGACGCAGACAATCCCTCGCCCTTAAGTTCCAGGACACAAACGCACAAAAACAAACAAACAAAAAAAAATGAAGGAGAGTCTCTCGCAGAGTCCGAAAGAAAGATATGGCAGAGTTGTTTCAGTGCGACTTGGGAGTCTCCGGGAAGGGTTTTAAGTAGGAATGATGGGCAGATTTTCGAGTTGGTCAAAGGGGGGAAAAAGAGGACTCTGCGGAGAAAAGGACGCCCGTCGAAATCGAATTTGGAGCTTGTCCCCGGCGCTTCCACTACTCCCAGTTTAGAGAAGAAGGCACCGTCGCTTCTTTGTTTCGTGGTGGGAACCAAATATTTTATGAAGCCGTAACGAGAAGCGATGCCTCGGAGACCACGCACTGGTGGTGGTCTACCCACACTTGTAGTCAACTTCGCCGAGCGCGCTCCTTCGCCGAGTTATTTTCGTTCTGTAGTTCTCTTTCTCGCATTTTGTCCCTTCGGAAGGTAATGACTACACTTATCAACGGACAAAGCAAGGCAGCTTGCGGTATGAAATAATTTGATTTCGGCGCAGGCGGAGAGCTTACTACGCGGAACATAATCTTGCGATTCGGCAGTGGGTAGACCACTCAGCTATCTACCTGGGCATTCTGTGACCAGGTATACAACAAAGAAGGCAATGCTTTCCCGCTCTGGGCAGCTTGAAAAGGATGAGAGGTTTCCGTGACGAAACATCTGCGTTTCTGTGCTTTTCTTTCTGTTTTATTTCTGAACGCGCGTGCTTGATGACTTGCATCTAGGTGTCGTTTCGCTCAGCCAATGGGCATTTAGGTGCCGTTACACTCAGCCAATGGGACTTAGGTGCCATTTTTGATGGTTGGAGACAACCCCAGCTGCGCACCACGGGACAGCTAACGCTTTCGCATTTAAAATGGGTTCGTCTAAATAAATTCTATTGATGATTTTTCCTCGTGAATGTGAGATTCATTGCGTGCAGACTGATAGGACACCGCATATGAAAGACAATCTGGAGACATGTTTCAAGCATACAAGCGTACGAAGCAGACATGATTTTGAACATCCTTGAGGCATGTCTGGAAATAGATTTGTGATCATGTCTGCAGCGAATACCGTGTTTTTGTGTGTGTTTTTGTATGATGCATAAGCCGTGTGACTGCGGCTATCGGAGAACGTGTAGAGCTATGCACTCTAAATACAATTTAAATAAAGAAGTCCTTGAGTTCACTTTTCTTCCGAACACGAAAACTACCCATTGCGGCGAAAAAGAATAAAGAAAGGGATCACAGAGGATGACGATACACTTAATACGATTAGATATGGAAAAAAAAAGCGATGTGTGCAGCAGGGGACAATGAGCGAGTGAAACGACATGTTTCATTTTCCCTCTGCCTATTACAATTTCGGTTGTAATCGTATCACGAGCTTCGTCGTTCCTTGGAATCCCGGTATTGTTCGCTGCGATTGGCTGTCTCGTGTTAAAAAAAAAGTATACTTATCATTTTTTTTACAGCGAAGCTGTCTATAATTCGTTTGTCAAATATTTTCGTGTCAGCGTCCTCAAGAAAAAAACAACTTTAGTGATGTAAGCGAAAAGTGCATACATCACGCATACAACATACAGCACAGCGTTCGTTTCACTAAAGAACAAGCACAAAAGAAGCATCAGAACCACATAATTGACGATAAGGCGCTCCTGGAAACAATGCGAAGCACGTAGCGCTCACCGCATACGTTTCGCGGTAAAGATCACTGTTGCGCAAGCTGCCGCGGCGACGGCAGCTTGCGCCGTGGGAGTGACGTCACTAGCCTTTCATACATAAAAGAAGAACCCGCCTATACTCCGTTCTACTTTACGTCCAGACGGAGCGGATGCTACGAGCTACCTTAGCCAATTCCGTTCTGTGGACGTGGCCCGTGATACGCCTTCCGCGCGTCGCTGTGCCCCCTCTCTAAGGTCACGTGACACTCACACGGCCTTGGATTGGCTCCGATGGCTCGTAACATCCGCTGCACTTGGACGTAAGGTGAAACGGATTGTAGCAACTGATTTCACTGTTGTTGCAGCGCCGCTATGGGTAGGCCACGCATAGTTAGGACTCCCGAGGAGCAGCGTGAATAGTAGTATGGTGCCTGGATCGCGTCTCCGACTGGTGTGTTTAGCGTCCTATCCCTCCCATAGATCAAAAGTGGTCCCCAAGTGGCAACAAATGACGTCACAGAAGCCGGAGTGTCATGCTGTTGACTGTTGCGATCCTGGCAGTTGGCCGCAGAAATGCTGGCGAAAAGCACTAGCGAACGCGAGTGTCGCTGTCGTCACAGCGTCCCAGGCGTCCCAACTTCCGGCTGTTGTAGCTTCCGTGGACTGTCACAGTGGAGAGCGACCTGCAGCAGAACAGGCATCTGCCATATACACCACAACTATCGGGACACCGCCAGGATGGCGACCGGCGACAGCATGACACTTGTATGACGTCATCAGGCGGAAATCGAGGGACCACTTTTTGGACGTGCTACACACACCAGTCGGAGACGCGTTCCAGGCACCATAATACTAGGAACGGCGAAGGGAAAAGAAACGGCAATACGACCAGCGGCGGCGTGCTACGACCAGCGGTGACATTTTATATAGCACAGTGGGCAATCGTTGCAGGGGATACGATACCACAGCTTCGATGGCCAACCACCTTCCCAGCGTGGATTGGAGCCTTAACTTTTTTTAGAGTAGGGCATGTGTAATCGAAATGTCTTGCGAAGGTACACTCGGTAGTTTTGATGTCGATTTATTTATTTATCTCATTTATCTACCTCTGTATTTCCAGTGAAGTCCGCACTATGGGGAACTCATTTAAATTTTATGGGGAAAACCGGCCTATGACAATTATTTTAGTAGATTTCGAAGAATAAAGATTCGTTCAGTATATAGCTCCGACGCAAGCGAATAGCAATATAGCTAGGTTCCGCAGTTTGTTGTAAGCATGATGGTTTGTGTAGCGAGGTAAGCCATCTTGATTAGTGCTTCAGTAATGGCTGCTGCAGAGCTCTTCTAGCGTGATTTTGTTATTACTGTGTGGCGATGCTTATTTAATCTGCGATACAACGACTAAACTACACAGCGCACCGCGCGCCAGTTGGCTGGCATCACACGCGAGAAAGCTGCCTTACATAGAGCACAACTTGCTGGCGTGGTGTGGCGTGGATCGGGTGATACTGGGATCAGTTTGAAGCCGTCGCTGTAACTAAACGCGCTTCAAGACAACACCTGCGAGGGAGGGTTTCTCCGCCTTCCTTACGCGCGTGCGGAAAAGCAACCATACGTGTTTTTTGTTTGTTTTTCCAGCGTACCAGAGTTGTTTTGACTCATTAATGGAGTGCGTTCCTCGCCTATAAGATCTTATTTTTGTTTCGAAAAGTCATCCCTTCATTATACTTCCGGATACTGACTGAGCCGAAAACCAACTTGGAAGTCGAGAATAAATTCCCCGTGGCGGACGAAGTAGATGGGGCAAAAAAATGGCTCCTGATTGCCAACCACTTAGGAAACAATCGAAAGTGGGCGATAATCTCTTGTTCTGGAATCGGGACAAAAAGGAAAGCACGAAACGTGCGTTCGTTTTGGAAGCAAGGCGCATCCACACATTAAAAGTTGGGCGTGGGGTGCGCTTGAACGTTGCATTTGTCGTCGACGCTAATGCCCTTACCTTCTTTTTTTGTTTTTCTATGATTTCTTTGGCGCGGGGAGTCAAGTTGGAACCCACGACTTTCCAGAATAACACTCCGGTAAACAGGTGCGTTTGAAAGGCGAGAAGTCGTCTATCTTTTCTTTGTGTTTTTTTTCCCGACGCGCAAAATGCCTTTGTGGCAGTCGCATTTCGTATAGGGATTCTTCGCAAATGGGTTCATTGCAGCGGGAGGGATGAGGTTGTGGTAGCACAGAAAAGTTGCTAACCATCTAAACTGGCGAGGAAACGAGCAGTCTGGCAAAGTCGGCGACGAAAGAAAAAAAAAGAAAAAAAGCACAGTAAGGATGCAGTTTTCGGTTCGATTAATTTGGCGCAGGGTTATTGTGCTAAGCGATGCGAGTTCGCTAGGACCAAAAGTGTGTGTGCGCGCGCGAACACATTTCCGCATACGCATTTATTTTGGGGAAACCGGCTGGTTACGAGTGCTTTTGAAGACGTTAATTAGGGAGAATCGGGGAAAGCTGCCCGATCGTTAGCTGGTAGAGTCAGTTTGGGGAGGAAAATTGTCGTTTTCTTGTTGTGTTTTTTCTTTTTTTCTCTCTCCTTTGTCGTTTATGCACTGCATTGCGCGTAACGGTATGAAGCCAGCCAAGTTGCTTATTTGCAGAAATCGCTTTGTTAGTAAAACCCTCGGCTCGTCTTCTCTGTTCCGAATACTTGAACGTAATGCTCCGGGAACATCGTTCGGATGATTTGGATATCGATACCAGTTACTCAGCCGACGTCTTTGCGCGTGCATTGTATCGTTATCGGGTACCGTTATCGGACGCATCGGACCGATATACTGAAATCTCCTAATGTTCGCATGGCCTTTAACTCTCTCCGTAGAAACTCGACTCACACGGTAAACTGAAAGAAGCAAGTCCTGTCTTAGCGACAATTGACTAAATAAAAAAAATTTTTTTCTTCAACATTTAGTCCTATATGCGCTTTTAAACCAGCCAACCCACAGTCTCGGGATTGCCACATTTAAAATCTTGAAGGTAAACATCTTCAACAGAAATCTGTCTGGTTGGGTGAAATCACTAAATTAAAAAAGAATTCTCCAACCACAAAACCGTAAAAAGTAGTCCTGATGTTTCGAAGCTTACTTGGCTCATTCTTCAGGGGTGGCTATAGGTGGTATGGGACAGAAATTATAAAACAGATTTAAAATGTGTTTTATAGGGCTTAAGCTAAATTAAATAGATACATGCACCTAAGAAAGTTCCTCAGCTGTGTACGTTTGCTGGTATACGATGAATTACAATATTGCTAGCTGTCTCTTATTATTAGAAAATGATGTTAAATTGAAACATTTATCTGCTCCATACGTTGTGAGGAACTTTGTTTTATTTTTGTTAACATTTTTTTTTCTTGAACGCTTGTGAATGTTGCGTGATTTATATATATATTTTTAATAATAGTGATGAGTTGAACATGTCACAAATCACAAAGAATGTTCCGTCAAGTGCAGTCGCTACAGTAGGTACAGTCAATGAGAGCGATATGATCAATCCGGGCAATACATCAGTACCCTTAACAATCTCGTCTCGTCATCTTCCACAAAAGTTGATTACGGAAGTTTAATAAAAGTGGAGTAACAATCTCATATTTTGGAACGAACATATATTCCTAAATCTGCGTCTTTCAATAGACAAAAAGAAGCCTCCCCAAATTTAATGTTCTCTTTAAAACATCTTTTTTTTTGCGAGACTTATCAGTTATCGATTAATCGGTTCAGTCCTGTCTGCGTTGATCCAGCTGAATACTGACAAACTTCACTGTTGTTTTCTCGTCGGGTCTTTTTCTCAGCCGGTGACTGCGGTATGCGGATACGACGGTCTCCCGGAACCGACCTATGATTTATATATTATTTTTTATCAAAAACGATTACCTAGGTTTAAAATTAAATTCTAAGGTACGTTTGTGCAGTTCGAATGTAGTGCAGAAAAATCTCCAGCTTTGAAGAAATAATTTTGGGTCAGGACACTTAAATCTGTAAATGACGTAAAAACAAAACCAAAAAATTAAAATATTTGTGTCTGCGTGTGCGTGCATACGTTTGTGTGTGTGTCTGTGCGCGTGTCTGTGTGTTTGTGTGTGTGTGCGCGCGTGTGTGCTAAAATATTACATTTTTCTAGGCACAGTTAACTTTACATTGCCATATTTCTGTGCGGCTCCAATTTTGGTTTTGTTTTGTGTAGAAAACAAACGTAACTGAATGAAATGGCAGCCTGCAAACTTCGCCGGAAAATAGCGCGAAACGGAATTGATTTCTTTTAATTGTGACAACGGCTATGTCATATTTTGACGAGCGGCAACAAATATCTAATTGGAATGTGGCAGCTAAGGCGAACACTTCAAACGATACTTAAGGCACTTTAGGTACATAAATTGCTAATTGTGACCTTGCGCTCACTACCTTACGTCCGCCGCGCCTCGGTCGATTCCCTTATCTTAGAGCAATACATTTTTACAGCGAAGCTGTATACCTCTACCAGCCAAGGAAATTTTCGTGTCGTTGGCGTTGTAAGCAAAAAACTCCCGGCGAACAATTGAAGGCAAAACAGCATATCTCCTTTGAAATCAGGCATACAGCATACAGCTCAGTATCCGTTTCAATAAAGATAAAGAATAAAGAAAACCACAAAACAAGCATCAAAACCACATGATGGATGATAAGGCGCGTGTGAACAATAGGAACACCCTCCCACGCGTTCCGGTAAAGATTAGGTTTGCAGCTGCTTCGAAAGGGGTTGACGTCATTCGAAGCCCTCGTGTGAAGTGCAAACCGCATAATGGATGATAACGGCGCCTGCGAACAATGCGAAGCACGTTCCTTCTCCCCGCGTGTGTTTTCGTGTCGGCGTTCTCACGGAAAAAAAGACTTCAGAAGATTGAAGCGAAAAGTACAAACACTACGCATGCAACGATACAGCACAACATTCGTTTCAATAAAGAATAAGCACAAAACAAGCATCCTAACCATATAATGAATGATAAGGAGCTCCTGAAAACAATGCGAAGCGCGTAGCGCTCACCGCATACGTTCCCGGTGAAGATTACTGTTGCCCAAGCTGCCGCGGCGACGGCAGCTTGCGACGTGGGGAGTGACGTCACTAGCCTTTCATATATAAAAGAAGAACCCGCCTATAGCCCGTTTCACCTTACGTCCGGACGCAGCGGATGCTACGAGCTATCTTAGCCAATCACGTTCTGTGGACGTGGCCCGTGATACGCTTTCCGTGCTTCGCTGTGCCCCTCTCTAAGGTCACGTGACACTCACACGGCCTCTGATTGGCTCCGATGGCTCGTAACATCCGCTGCTGGTTAAACGTAAGATGAAACGGAGTATAGCAACTGATTTCATTGTTGCTGCAGCACCGCGATGAATCGGCCAAGCATAGTTAGGACTCCCGAGGAGCAGCCTGAATACTGGGAGCGGCAAAGGGAAAAGAAACGGCAATACGACCAGCGGCGGCGTGCTACGACCGGCGGCGGCATTTCGTATAGTGCGGTAGGCGATTGTTGCAGGTGATACCACAGCTTCGCTGACCAACCCACCTTCACAGCGTTGATTGGAGCCCCAATTTTTTATCTAAATTGCAAGCCTTTGTGTCAGTTTTTAAGCATATTTTCAATCGTTGGTAAGAAACCCTGCTAAAAGCATTTGATATTCTGAAGTATTTCACCACTGTCTCTTCATCAACCTGCCTTTCTACGTAATATTGCTCCAGAAAGCAAATGCTAGGTTTCTAAAAACACGTACTTTCTAATTTTTCTAAGCGTTTTGATCTTGAGCTCAAATTATCATTCGTTGAATGGATTAAAATAAACATAAAATTATTGTTGTTGTTTTCAAGTGCAGTCCGGCGCAGCATACAATATTCAGGGAATGTTAAGACCTTGCGTTAAAGCAAGTGCTATCGATGTCCATCTCTCGTCTATATTCCCTCATTAACGTACCGCTCATTTTTGTGGAATTTTAATAAACTCAGTATAACTAGCGTTCATCAAAATTGCTCACTCCCGTTATGCGACAGCTGCCCATTGGGTGGCATCCATGCAACCACCCCGAAACAGATCTAGAGGGACGCTCACCCGGAGCAGTATAACAACTCGAAGAAACTCGCCACTGAAACTCCCGACTGCCGCTTTGTTCTTATAGAAGGGCCGCGTTGGCAGTCGCTCCTCGATGTCCGCGAAAAACGCCGCGGAAGGAGGTAAAGACGACGTTAAACCATACGATGGGACACTTGAAATCGTTCGGACCCGTCTCTTGCAGACTCATTCTATTTCGCTTCCAGTCATCTTTGTCGCCTTCGGGCGTGCAAGCTCCCGTCGAAACACGGTTTTATTGCTTCGCGTCCCCAACTTCACACGCTCAGTGCTTTTGTTGTTCAATCTCGGCACATACTTACGGCTCCTTGGTTTTGCTCACTGTTTTTTTATTTTTCGGTGTATATTTTTGTCGTGGGTTGTCGATGTCATAAAACTTTGTCAGTTGGAAGATCGACCACGCGTCGTTTTTCTGCAGAATTATGTGCCGTCAGCGCCACCTACTCCGAGAGAGTTAAGACACATGACGGTGTCTGTACACGCAGTTATTCATTTTGGCTATGACAAAAAAAAAACGCCACCCTTTTTTACAATCTGACGGATTAGCTCTTTCTTTAGAAACGCGTGCGTTTGCCCACAAAAGCATTGGTCACTATGCAAATGCGCAAAGCTAGTTTTTTTTTAGCTAACCGTTTTTGCATGTTTCATTTCAAACTCAGCGCCACCGTCTCTAGGTGACATGACAGATACAACATGGTCTTGTGTATTGACCGCGTGATTCGTCGTTTATTAGGAACAAATAATGAGACAAACACAACGCAATGAAATAATCTTTCATTGACTGTTGTCCTCCAGAGTGTCGAATCGAAATGTTTGATCGGTTCGGTTCGGGTTCGGGTTCACGGCTTTCGGTTCAGTTCCGGTTCAGTTTCGGGGAGCAAAAATAACGGTTCAAACCGGTTCGAACCGGTTTGAAGTGCAAAATTGATCATATATTTTTCGCATTGCTTGCCGTGAAACGAGTAGCTATACCTGCGTAGATTTTTTATCGTGTGTACAATTCACTTTTATTTTTAGGTACCACGAATAATAAAGTGCGTCATTTAATTTTCGACGAAACAGTAAAATAATATCTACATTAACATAGAAAATGTATTCTTCATACGACTCAACATCCATTTGTTTGCCTCAGTCACATATGTTCCAGAAGCCCACGCGTGTACATAAGGGGCTACGCGTGGTGAGCCGGGGTCAGTCTCGCTCCAGCGCTCGATCCTGATGTTACGCCGCCATCGACGCCTGCGACGCTAGTCATCTTCTCTTTTGTTCTGGGCACGAGTTCGCCCCATTAAACGTTTAGTTTCCTGCAGTTATTCGTCGCCTCATCAATTGTCATTCGTGACATTGCTGGTGGAGATGCGGGGTGCCGCATTCTATGCCAATGAAACGTACCTTGCAGAAGATCTGTCGGGCTCGATCTTTTTCAAGTCCCGGAAAGCTGTATCCCTGTCGACGAGCGCGAAAACCGAGCCATCCGGCGCACCCTAGAACAGCCCCCTGAGTTTTGACTTTACCCGAGAAGCAGGGTTGTAAAGTACCTAGGTACAAGAAACTGGAAATCAATATCAAGGTAGCTTTTATTGTACCTGAGGTACAAACCTAGGTACTTTCTTTCCTCGGTATCTGTATCTGTACCTTAGGTACATACATCTTCTAGTAACTTTAACTAAGTGAAGTTAATTTTTACAGGTACTTTTTTATGCACTTCGTCAAAATGGTAGAAACTATAAATCTTGAAGTATTAACACACTACCATGTGCCGAGATTAACGTTCAGTTGGGTACAACCTCAGAGGCACTGACTTGATCGAACGACGTTTTAGCGAACGAAGCCCCGCCCATGATGTTTCATGGAACGACACTTTAACGAATGGCGGTGTTCATTTGAGCAACGGTGGATTAGGGATGCCGTTCTAGCGACACCAATTTATTGAATCGCTTAGTAACTCTGTTTAGGGAAAATTGCGACCTGCTTCATTCATCTCAAACCGAAATCGACTTTATTGCTATTTGAAGCTCCTCTGACAGCTATACGAGGGAGGAAATCAGTTGAAACATGTGCACAGTTTCTGTTGCTCTGTTGCCTGTATCTTGTCCTGGTGGTGGCTCTCTTCTGCCATAAATACAATATAAAATATAATTGAAAATAAATTATAATTACAATCGTAAAGCAATGTAACATCGCCGTATATAATACAGTTTCCACTCAATAAATGGAACTCAAATTTTGCAGTTATCAAAACTAAAAAAGTTCCGAAAGAAAAAAAAGCTTATTATTCTTCACGACAAATAAAAAAACAAAAATAAAAAAAAACGAGGAAGCTTTTAGCTTTTCGCTCGTTGTCGCGAAGGTTAGGTGCATATGCACTCGGTTCATGCGCTTTTTCATGCGGCCGACGTCTTCTGGGCCCGTCGACGAAAGCACCGGCTCTGAGGGCAAGAACGTCAACAAGCGAGTTTCGGCGGTTTCGGCGTGACATGGTAAACAGTGGAAGAACCAATTGGAGCGTGGAGATAAGGCACGTGAGGACTCAACTCACGTGAGGGCATCGCACAGACACCAAAAAAGGACATTTACCAAACTCGTTTTTCAGTTTATTCTTAGTATAAAAAGCTTTGCTTCCAATATATTCTGACAAATTGGGGGAAAATAAATAAACAAAGTATCTTTGAAGTAACTGTACCTGTACCTAGGTACATTTTTAAGCCAGTACCTAGGTACCCTTTCGTATAACTGTAACTGTATCTTAGCTACATTTTTGAAGTAACTTTTACAGCCCTGCCGAGAAGTCGATGACCAAGACGACGACGATGTCTCAGCAGAATCCGGCACTTCTTCCGTCGTCTACCTGCCCGTCGCTCCTGGTACGCCGACTTCCTTCCACGGCGAGATCCACGAGGACGTCGAGGAGTGCCTCCAACACAACGAGCATGTGCGCGCCACAACGGATGGACTGCAGAGCAGTGTTAGCAGAACCTCTACTTTGCGCTGGAGGGTACTGCGAGGCACTGGTTCGAGAACCATGAGGCTTCGTTTACGTTGTGGGACATTTGTGTGGCTCAGTTGCAGCGGACGTTCGCCACCCAACAGCAACGGGAGAAGGCAGAGAATCCTCTCCGGATTCGAACCCAAGGCCCAAACGAATGCGTGACAAGCTTCGTGGAAGATGCCCTGCGCCTGAGCGCCCGTGCCGACCCACAAGCCACAAACGACAAGAAGCTGCGGGTCCTTATGCTCGAGGTGAGGGACGACATGTTTGGAGACCTTGTCTGCAACCTGCCGGCAACTGTCAAAGCCTTCGTCACTGAGGCAACTAACATCAAGCACGCCCTTCAAGCGCGCACTTCCCACTATCAGCGGCACCCAGGCGTTGCTGCATGTACGCTGCTTAGCGGCGAAAACGCTCCTGGTGCGCCGGACATCCATTAAATTATCCGGGAGGTATTCCGGGAGGACCTGCGAAGGTCGCTGCCAACCGCTAGTCGTCCGTCAGTCCTCTCTATCGCCGAGGCTGTCCGCGAAAAAGTGCATCGGGTGCTCCAACCAGAGGGTCCCGTCACCGCGGTGGCGCCAGGGGAGCCAACGGTGAGCTACGCCGCCGTGGCCCAACGACCGCCGCGAGCTCCCCGCCAAGCCCCGGCGCCACCCCGAAGAGATGTCCCAATGCCGGAGTATCCTCGACGCCAGGAAGAACAAGCCCAATACGTCCGCCCGGAAGGTCCCTCGCCGAGAACAGACCGACGTATGGCGAACGGCCGACCGACGCCCGCTGTGCTACCACTGCAGGGAAGCCTACCACATCTAACGTGAATGCCCCTAACGTCGACTTTGGCTGCGTTGGTTCCACACGAACGACCCGCGCCCGAGGTACGGCGAACGCCCTCGCGACATCGAGGAGTACCTCCGACGCTCGCCCTTCTCAGCACCGTCTCTCCGCCGTGAATCCCGCCCACCATCGCCACGACTTTCAGCGTCTCCGGCGCCACGACCGCCGAGAGAGCCTGCACGCCGAGAGAACCTGTCTCCCCTGCGTCGCCGGGAAAACTAAGTGCGGCAACGCCTGGAGGTGGCGTTGCCGAAGACGACCGAAGTAAAGAGCCTCCAAGAACGCCGGAGCGCTCCCACTCTCCCGACGCCGCGCATCGCAACGACGCTCCTGCAACGGTGCCCAACAACCTAAACGTTGTTATCGACGGCCACGACGCATCGGCCCTCGCGGACACCGGAGCAGACTACTCAGTCTTGAGTGGGAGGCTCTCTCGCCGCCTCCGAAAAGTTACGACGCCTTGGGATGGACCACAGATTCGAACCGCCGGAGGACACCTTATTACGCCTGTCAGAAGGTGCACTGCTCGAGTCGAGATTCACGGCGAGACGTGTCCTGTGAAATTCGTCGTTCTACAAGACTGTGCCAGAGACGTCATTCTCGGCATGGACTTTCTGTGTGAATACGGCGCCGTCATCGACCTTGGAGAGAACAGATTGACGCTGCGGACACCTGTTCCGCCTCCAGAGGAACCCCAAACAACGTCAGTCGCCGTCCGAGTCGCTGCCGACCACGTGAACCTGCCGCCGCGATCAAGTGTTCTTGTACCCGTCGTGACCGATGCAGTTACCTGCGTCGAAGTTGTTCTGGAAGGCAACATTCAATTGCTCTTGGGAAGAGGAATAGGCGTCGCAAGGGGAGTCACTGAACTTCAGGATGGACGCACTGTGGTCCTCGTACTGAACTTCCGACAAGAAACGCAACACCTCACGAAAGGTGCCGCTGTGGGCCACGTCGAGGAACTCCGGAACTCCGCCGAAATCGCCGCGATTGCTGAAGAATCCTCGCCACCTCAGCAAGACAGTACGTCGCCTGCGCAGCTCGACATTGACCCCAAGCTTCCGGACTCGAAACGACGGCAGCTGATTAACCTCCTCGCCGAATACAGCGACTGCTTTGCGACGTCGTCGAAGGTGCGCCAAACCGCCGTTGCGAAGCACCGCATCGTTACCGAGGACGACGCGCTCCCTGTGCATCGATCGCCGTACAGAGTCTCCGTAAAAGAAAGGAGGTCATCCGGGAGCAAGTTCAAGAGATGCTGAACGACGACATAATCCAGCCTTCAAGCAGTCCGTGGGCCTCTCCAGTCGTACTGGTTAAGAAGAAGGACGGAACGCTTAGGTTCTGCGTGGACTACCGGCAGCTGAACGCGGTGACGAAGAAAGACGTCTATCCACTCCCCCGCATCGACGACACGCTAGACCGGCTGCGCCACTCTCGATACTTTTCATTGATGGACCTGAAGAGCGGCTACTGGCAGATCGAAGTCGACGAACGGGACCGAGAGAAGACAGCCTTCGTCACGCCGGATGGACTGTACGAGTTCAAGGTGATGCCCTTCTGACTATGCACGGCACCAGCAACTTTCCAGCGTGTCATGGACACCGTACTGGCAGGACTGAAATGGCAGAGCTGTCTCGTCTACCTTGATGACGTCGTAGTGTTTTCAAGTCGACTTCGACGAGCACTTGCGACGACTCCGAGCTGTTCTCCAAGCCATACAGACCGCCGGACTCACCCTCAAGCCATCGAAGTGTCGGTTCGCCTATGACGAACTGAAGTTCCTAGGCCACGTGGTTAGCAACAATGGCGTTCGCCCAGACCCCGAGAAGACTCGCGCCGTCGCGGCATTTCCAGCGCCGACAGACAAGAAGGCCGTGCGAAGATTCCTTGGACTATGTGCGTACTATCGGCGCTTCGTTCGCGATTTCGCAAGGATTTCCGCACCGCTCACAAAGCTCACGAAGGACGCCGAGAAGTTAGAATGGGCCGAGGATCAGCAGCAGGCATTTGACGAGCTGAAGCGAAGACTCCAGACTCTTCCTGTTCTTGGGCACTTCGATCAGGATGCGGAAACCGAGATTCGCATGGACGCAAGTAACGCAGGACTTGGCGCGGTACTGGTTCAAGTGCAAGAAGGCACCGAGCGAGTCATCGCCTACGCAAGTCGGACACTGTCCAAGGCGGAGAGAAATTACTCCACGACTGAAAAAGAATGTCTTGCGTTCGTCTGGGCAATCACGAAGTTTCTTCCGTACTTGTACGGGAGTCCGTTCCGCGTAGTCACGGACCACCACTCACTCTGCTGGCTTGCGAACCTCAAGGACCCATTCAGGACGCCTCGCTCGATGGAGTCTCCGACTACAAGAGTTCAACATGACTGTGGTCTACAAGTCAGGCCGCAAGCACAGCGACGCCGACTGCCTGTCCAGAGCCCCTGTCGAGACACCTTCCGGCAGCAGCGACGACGATGACGACGAGTGCTTCCTAGGCGCAGTGAACACCGACGACATGGCAGCGACGTCAACGAGACGATCCTGAGCTGCGCGCGCTAATCGAGCACCTCGAAGGACGAGGGAGTACTGATCCACCGTGTCTTCTCGAAGAGCCCTGCCGACCTTCGCCATTCGACAAGGTGTACTTTACAAGGAGAACTTCGGAGACAACAACTCGCCATGGCTGCTGGTAATCCCGTACCGACCTTCGAGAGGAGATCTTCCAAGCCTGCCACGACGACCCGACGTCCGGACACCTTGGTTACAGCCGTACGCTGGCTCGAATTCGTGAGAGGTATTACTGGCCCAAGCTCCCGAAGACCGTTCACCTCTACACATGATCGTGCCACGAGTGCCAGCGAAGCAAGAAACCGCCGACGAAGCCGGCAGGTTCTGCAGCCATTGCTCCCCCGACCGCACCGTTCCAGCAGATCGGAATGGATCTACTTGGTCCTTTTCCACCGTCGACGTCTGGAAACCGCTGGATAATCGTAGCCACCGATTATCTAACCCGGTACGCCGAGACAAAAGCCCTTCCGTTGGGAACAGCCGTGGAAGTCGCCAAGTTCTTCGACGAATCGGTTGTCCTTAGACATGGCGCTCCTCAAGTACTCATTACAGATCGGGGGTCATCGTTCATGGCGCAGCTGACCCAGGAGATACTTCGTCTGAGCCACACCGAACACCGTCGAACCACGGCATACCATCCGCAGACCAACGGACTGACGAAGCGGCTCAACAAGACCATCGCCGACATGATCGCTATGTACGTCGACGTTGAGCACAAGACATGGGACGAAGTGTTGCCGTACGTCACGTTTGCCTACAACACTGCAGATCAAGAAACCAGCGGAATGACACCATTCCAGCTGGTGCATGGCAGAAAGGTGACAACGATGCTCGAGCAATGCTACCTCACGACCCAGCAGACGACGGAACCGGCGACGCCCAGTTGATAACCCAGCGAGCAGAGGAGGCTCGGCAGCTCGCCAGACTCCGACTTCAGGACCAACAACGTGTTGACGCTCGCCGGTACAACCTTCGTCGCCGCGACGTCCACTTCCAACCCGGAGACAGGGTATGGGTGTAGATACCGATTCGCCGCCGCGGTCTCAGCGAGAAGCTGTTAAAACGGTACTTCGGACCCTACAAGGTGCTTCGTCGACTCGGGGATCTGAACTACGAGGTGATTCCCGACGTGAACATAGACTTCATCACGCCGCACTCCACGACCGGAAGTCGTCCACGTCGTGCGCCTCAAGCTGTACTACGCTCGATAGGGCTGTGAACTGCGTTTTTGTACTACGCTCGATAGGACTGTGTTTCACAAGCCTCCGTAGTTTGCGGTTCTTTTGGTTTGTTCTGCTGTTTTGTTTCCTCGCACGTTGCATCGAGACGATGCGCTTTTCAAAGTGGGGAGGAATGCCGCGCGCGTTGCCGAGCGAGGGCGTGCGTGGCCGAATGGTTACTGTGCTTGGTTTCGCGCGGAGGCCCCATGTTTGATCCCTGGGAATGGAAGCTTCTTTTATTTATTCTTTCAATTTAGCGTTTTCGTAGGTTTGAGAACCTTGTCCTCTGATCGAGGTTACGAATATTCTACGCACCGAACGTTCTACACCGAATGTTCCAGAAGCCCACGCGTGTACATAAGGAGATGTGGCAGAGCCGGAGTCAGTCTCGCCCTAGCGCTCGATCCTGCTGTTACGCCGCCATCGGCCATGCGACGCTAGCCTTCATCTCTTTTCTTCTGGGCACGAGTTCGCTCCATCGAACGTTTAGTTTTCTTCAGTTATTCGTCGCCTCATCAATTGTGATTTGTGACAGTTTGTCTTGACACCATGACGCCACGTGACACATGATTAATCATAGTGTCAATACAAAAGCGTCACGAAAACCCACAATTTCTTATACATTGCACTTCTGTATATTACAATTCGATCAATACATAAAATTATAGCTGCCGATTTCTTATTCTCAAACATTTATTTTGCGATACTAAAAAAAAAGCAATACCATGAACCGTTTTGAACCGGTTACCGTTATATTTTTTCCGGTTCAGTTCCGAGTTAGTTGCCAGATGGCGGCGAAGACTTCGGTTGAGTTCAGTTCCGGTTCGGCTAAAAATAATGGTTCGATTCCGGTTTTCGGTTGGGTTGAGTTCCGGTTCGACTGTAGTTGTCCCTTTCGTATCCGCTACGCATGCACCATTACCCCAATAAATTGTAAAAGAAAAATGATTGATTTTGGTGAACCTTAGAGGGATGTACTTACCCTGGTTTTCCGGTCACTTGTTGGCGGCCACTTCGATGTCTAGTTGCAGACCAGAGTGCACGATCAAACCACAGGCTTACGATGGGCTAGTCCCACGTGGCAAACAAAAGACCTACACTCCACACCAGCATAACAAAAACATCTCGACATCTCGACCGAGATCCGAGTAATCCTTAGTAGTGTCAGTGTTTCACCTACATGTCTTTCTTTGTGGAAACAGCGCGAAAACACGAGGATGTAGAAGAAACACACGGGACTACTATGTCTTCGTGTCTTCACGCTGGTTCCACGATGAATTCCCACCAACTCGCCCAACTATACATTCACCTAAATGTTTTTTTACTTTGTTGGTGACACTGAAGAGTTACTGGGTGTTACTAACCACGTGTGTTTGGCATGCCTGCAGACAGCGTTTGTCCAATGTTTGTTTAGTGGGAACGGGTCATCTAGTTTATGCGAAAGAATCGACATTCCATGTAATTCCTCAGTGCCGCCTTTCTGGTTCGGGTCATCGGCACCTTAAAGACCTGTTCACACACATACCACAGTGTTACCTAGGCGCTAGTAGTCAGTGCCGGAAATAGCGCTGACCTTGCTGATGTAATGCTGACTTCTCACTACACCTGTGCTAAGTTATACCCTCTCAGACGTGCACGTTAAGGGCCTCCAGAACGAACTCCTTTAAATTTCGGCGAACCAGCGTAAGCCGATTGGCGCAAGATCGCGAGCTAATTCGCCGATTCTTTAAAGGAGTTCGTTGTGAAGGTCTTTAATGTGCCCGTCTGACGGCGGTGTTAGATTCAAGCCAGCGTTGCATCCTCGATGTCACTATTGTTGACTAGGGCTGCGATGCATGTATGAATTGGCCCAACAATCTTATCGCGTGGCTAAAGCCCCGCTTTACAGAAAAGTAACGCCATCCCTTTTTAGACTGCCGTCTGCTATTTTGAAAGAGTTTAGACAAAAGGGAATAAAAAAAGTATGAAGAAAAACGAGTGTGCGCATCGGAGGAAAGGATACAGAAGATGCCGTTACTTTTCGTACTTGGGGGATTTCTGTTAGGCCATCCAATCAATGCGCAGTGGTGCTGCGATTTTATTACATTGGCACTCGTAATCTGTGATATCATGTGATCAGGTTAGCCACAATCTGCCGTTCTTTTTGGCATGCTTGCTTGGGACTATACAAGGGGTTCCCAAGAAAAGAGAACCGTGTTTTTCGGCCCAGGTAAATGTACAATGCATCGCAGAGAGCTCGAACTCTGTGAGAATGTTACGCTAGCGGTTGGGATAGAACTCCAAAGTTTGAGAACATGACGTTGATGATAATTGAGAAAGACGACATTTCTCTATGAAACGACGTCCATCTAAGCCTAATATCGTCGAAACAATAACTGACATTGTGGACGCTTGTGGGATTTATTTCAGTGAAAAACACTTGCTCAGCAAGAGAGAGAATATTGTTTTGTTTCTTGATGACAATTTGTTTTCACTAATATCGACACTACAGGCGCCCACAATGTAAATTGTTGGTTTGATGAATATTAGACTTGGGTGGACGTTGGATTATAGAGACATTTCGTTTTTCTCACTTTTTTTATTAAACAGATTACGTCATGTTTTTAAACTTTCGCGTCCTATCCCAACCGCCTAGTGACAGATTATCACTGAATTTGAGCTTTCTGCGATTCATAGTTTATTTACTCAGGGCCGAAAAACACGCTTCTCTTTTGTCGGGAACACCCTGTACTTCATTTCGCATAAGTCCAGACGCAACCGACGCCCCGAGCTGATCGCACCAATCAGACTGCGTCAAAAGGGCACCGTCATGGCGTTCGTCATGTTCTTGCATGTGGTCATGTTCTTGCACATGGTGATTGGTCCCATTAGCTGGCAGCGTCGACTCCGTCTGGACTTTAGCTGAAACGAGGTATAGAGAACCTTCCTAAAACGAGGATTTGCTGACTGATCATATATCAGCCATTTTACCACACAATAGACCCCTTTCAAAAGTCACGGGCCGATTATTAGAGGGTCGGAACAACTGCACAATGGCGGCGCGACTGCATCGAGGAAGTGCAAGTCATTCCATAAGATAGCTAACGTCGGAGCGCGGCCAACGCTACGAGCCGATGAGCCAATCAAGAAGTGTCGAAAGTTCAACGTCACTGCGATCATCACACTTTTTAATGGGTGTGTTTTTTTCCAGTGTGCCGTGACGTTGAGGTTTTAGTCCGACATTGTGCAGGGATTTCACAACTGCCAAAAGAGTACTTCATTTTGAAAGGGGTCTATTGTCTCTTTGATTTCCAAACTTCCCTTAACCTTGCGTGATTTTCTGGAGCCTGTAGCATGTGCTAAAAATGCCTTTCATTTCATTTAATGCATTTACTTTCAGCTAACGCCAATTCACCACCTAAAGTTAATTTATAACTCCTGGTCACGTCCATGCACAGCAACAAAATGAGGAGCGACATTATTTTTTTTTATTAGAAGTGATGAACACTTAGCAGCTCTTGTCATACAGTGGTCGATTTTGTTTTTCATACGTTGTAATGTTTTATTGTCCGTTTCCTGATTTGTACACCTTTCTTTTCTCTTCAACTTGAACTTATAGCTGTGTATATTTGTTTTGTATACAAAACTTTGTTTTTGTGCCTTTCTTCTTTGTCCTTAAATGGTTTATAGTATCATCTGAATACACTTTTGCACAAATCGAGCAGTGCATGGCATATTGACTTCATAAAAACCATCAGCAACGCTATAGGCATTTTGTAAATGCTGTTCTAAACATAAATACGAACTGGAAATGTGCAGTCGTGCTCATGCCGGACTGAGCACATCTCGTCCGGCCCTGCTAAAATACTAAGGATTATTCTATAAAAGCTAGGGATTTATTGTCTGTAACCTAAATGTAACATCGCGGTACTGTTAACTCAAACAGGCAATCGCCTATATATACACATATTTTTTTTGTCCTTTGACTCAGAAGTTTGCCATCAAAACTACCTGTGTGGTGGAAAGTACTCAAGTGGGATACTTAGGTGATAAAATTTGGTGCTCGCCAATGCCCTTTCGAAGTTAAATGCGAAAGTTCTGCCCATGTCCTGTTTGCGCTAGCAGTGTCTCGCAATGTACAGTGCTCACCAAACTTGTACGGAACAGGTGAATTGTCTTTTCTCGCGGGAGCGCTATTCTAGCTGTAGCCGAACAACAGTTTCGTGACATAGCACTCTACAAATCATTCCGAATTACAGGGAGTTCCCTAGAAGAGAGAACCGCGTTCTTCGGCCCGGGTAAATCAACTATGCATCGCAGAAAGCTAAAACTCCGTGAGACTATGTAGCTAGTGGATAGGATGGGACGCGAAGGTTTGCGAACATGACGTTACCGAAATCAAATGATAATTGAGAAAAAAACAAAATTTCTCTATGCGCCGACTAGCACCTAGCCTTAATATCGAACGAGAAATGACATAGTTTAGGCGCCTGTAGCATGTCTTTCAGTGAAAAAAAGAGAAAAAACTTGTCAGCGATGCAGAAAACAATATTCTCCTTCTTGCTGACCACTAAGTGTTATTCACTTATTGAAACGCCACAAGCGTCCACAACGTCAGTTCTTGTTTTAACGATATTAGGCTTAGGTGGACGTCGGCTCATAGAGAAATTTCGTTTTTCCTCAATTATCGTTTGATCCAGGTAAGGTCGTGTTCTCAAACTTTGACATTCTATCCTAACCGCTAGCGTCACATTTTCACGGGGTTCGAGCTTTCTGCGATACATAGTTTATTTGCTCTGGCCAAAACAACACGGTCCTCCTTTCTCGGGAACTCCCTGTACTTTGCCAAGGAGCCATTATGCAGCTTCTTCCACAATAACGCTGCCACGAGGAAAAAAAAAAACTCTACTGCATTCGTCAGACCACCGGCATCTCGTCCTGGATTCGAACCCGACATCTGGGAATCCGCAGCCCGGAACCTTTGCAGGCCGGGCCACCGAGGAGGTGGCTAGTTGAAGGAAAGAAAAAACCAGATGACACTCTTTTTTCAAACACGTACATCCTTATGTCACACTTTTATTGACTTCAAAACACAAGCAATGAACACTAGGGAAAGAAGGGACTTCTGTACTTCGCGGGAAAATGTCCAAGGGTAAAGAGTTCCTTTTTTTATTTATCTCAATCTCGCACTCTTATCACCTTGTTGTATCTGGATAGGAAGTAGGGTTTGGGGCGGGGCGGGGTTGGTGGGACATGCATTCTTCGCCTCTGCTGCATTTGACGAGAGCAGTTCATGAACACTAAGTAACGCGTAAAAAAGAAAACGAATTGAATAAAGTAAAATCGAAACAAAGTTGCACAAGCACGTGTGTTGTTCACTTTCCTTTTGATGTTGTCCTTGTTGTGTTGCCTCCATCTTTGGTTTTGACTGTTGCACACATGCTAACACTTCGACGCTTTCGGGTAGCGGACTTACGGCCCAAAGTTTATGCACACATATACAACGTTCGAAGTGGTAGCGGAACGACGGGCAGATTAAAAGAAAAGAAAAATATCCCAAAGAAAACTGAGGAATTGTACACAGGTCTCAGTCAACGCATACATCTTGTTGTCTCGTCGTACAAGAAGGTTTTCCGAGCACGAATTGAGGTGAACATGTGGACTGAGGCTTATTAAAAACATTCAAAAAGATCTGAATGAAATGTCGTACACAACAAAAGTGCGACAGTTCGGCGATGGCCAAAAGGCGTACCAAACTGAGATTCGAAAGCAACAACGGAAAATGGTCAGGTCCAAAACGTACGCAGGAGATCGAACTACAACAAAAAAATTATAAAAGTTGATGAACTCGCATGACAGGCGAGGTAATCACATAGTTTTGGACACTTCCGAAATAAAAACATTAAGAAAAAAAGATTAGAGACGAGATGCACATGGGTATGTTTCTGAATACCGACTAAGGGACAGAATGTGAACACTTGGAATCCTTTGAAATTAAAAATTTCTGGTTGATGCGTTTGGAGTGGGAAGAAGGGGAGGGGGTACGGGTAAGTTCGTCTTCTTTCGTACACGGTGAAGATGCATTCGACTATATACTTGCAAAAACAAAATGTCGGGGGAGTCTCGTCGGTTCCCAGTTCCCCAATCGGGACAGGTATAGGTCATGTTCGGGAGAGGGAAAAGGGTGAATGAGGAAAATATACGACTCGCACGCAGTCCTCTTAGACGACTCGTGTTGTTGTCTTGTTGGGGAACAAGCGAAAAAAGGGGAAAAGGGGGAGTGTACAAAGGTTCACGTAAAGCGCTTACGACAACGAAGAAAACAAACGGGAAAAAAAGGGGATTTGGGGAGACGGGATTTGATTTTGTCAATCGGTGCACACTGGGCCTTGGCACTTCTGTTGCCTCTGACGGAGGGTGAGATACTCTATTTACAATTTATACAGACCCGTGGCACCGATGACGACGCTGGGTTTGGGGAGGGTACGTTAACAAACAATGGACGTAAATAAATACGAAAATATAAATAAAACCAGTACTGAGAGTAGCTTAAGGCAGCTGCACCGAGCGAGCCTGGCGACTCCAAGGTGATTCGCAGGCATTCAAGGATGGTACTATCTTTCTTTCAAAGTCAATTTACGAGCGGCGGACAGGCTTTGCGGATTGAGGAAAGCTCGCACAACATGCGGATTGTTTTACAATCTGGCCACCCCCTCCCTCCGCCTTGCTCCGCCGCTAGGACGTACCCTAGCTTTGTTTAATCGGTTAAATCAGTAACTATTCTTCAAAACCTCAGGGTTCGAAACCCAGGGTTTCGTGCGTTTTAGAAACTAAATCAATCCAAATTTGCGTGTCTTCAAAAAGAAGGAAAAAAAAGGTAAGAGCACGTCACGGTGTTGAGTGGGAAGGCTGGCTGCGGTGCGCAGACAATATGGCGGACCGTCGCGGCTCGGGTGCGAAATAGTGTGAGCCTTTTCCCCATCTGCCGTTACGCACCACCACCACTACTTTTCATCTGAGGTGAACTCTCCGCCACGGTGTATTTACAAGGAGCGCACGGTTCGAATCGCCCGCGCCTGTGTACACTTTGGACCTCCGAAACTGTACGCTCTCACCTCCGACTTCTGGTAGACCTTTCCCACTCGTCGAAACTGCAACGCTGTACAATATTTACAGATGTAACACCGTGACGTTACACCAAATATTGAAACAAAAGAAAATTGTGACTTCTAGAGGCTTACTCGCTCAGTTAGAACGAAGGAGGAAACTGAGTCGTAAGCTGGATAATTAGAAGAAGAAAAAAAGTATTTCGTTTTAATGAAAAGAAAAAGAGGGAAGAAGGAAGTTAGGGAGGAGATAGGGGAAGAGGAGACGCTGTGTGTAGTTTACAGCAGGCACCAGAGTCATCCTAGATTGGGGAACTGGGAACGAGGGTGGACGTCGGTTCGTTCCAAGCTCGCGCGATTGTGGGTTTTGTTTGTGTTTGTCTGTCTGTATCAGGAATGGAAGTACTACCGACGCGTGGCGAAGGTTCGCCCCCTTCTGCCCGTCTCGGTTCAGCCGGGCAACGGACGTAGTTGATTTGCTAGAGCTGGCACAGCGTCGTCCGCAGCCCTTGTGGCTGGAATGCTATACTGACCTAGAAATTGGGATGCCTGCCGCCTTAAAGGTGAACACTTGGGTTTGAGGGAACCTTGATTCGAAGTCACGTGACCCCGTAAAGGCGGGACGCGACGCTGTGGGTCTGGGGGTTGGAAAGGAATGCACGGCAAGTCTGTTAGGGGAGGCGTCTGTGAGCTTGTTTGTTTGTCTCGTGTGTTTGTCTGCGTTAGGCGCGTGTATGGAGCAGTTTTGATTTTGTGTTTGCTGCGGTTCGAGAACTAGGTTCTCTCCTCTCGGCTATTAAAAAAAGGGACAGACGAAATGTGTGCATCTTTTAGGCGCGGCGGAGGGTCGTTTGTAGCTTGGCACGCACGCCCGCTTCGCGTGCGCCGACCCCACCGCCGCCTTGCGGACTTTTTTTTTTCTTCTTGTTCTTCCTACTTCGTTTGCTTCACAAAAAGACGAAACACAAAAGACACACAACTTCGGCCACATTTCGTTTACAGAAAGAGCGATCGGAGGATGATGTCAACTCAGATAGCACAGTGTGACTTTCAATGCTGGAGCCTTCAAATGAAGCAGCATTTTTAAAGATCAGAAGCTCATTCGTGCAGTGCTGAGGTGCACTTGACCTAAATTTTTTGTCACGAATTTCAAAAGTTTGAAATATGCCTGTGTCTAAGGATTTATTACAAGCTGCAGGTTGATATAATTTTTCTTCTTTTTACTCGGATACGTTTTGATTGAAGAAATTGTGATTACCAAGGTTTTTCTGAATAGAATACAGCTTCATAATTGACCGCTCACAGCGAAAAGCCACAATAAATAACAATCACTTTTAGTAGTAACACCACGCAAGGGTAGCGTCAACTCCGCAGACCCAGGACATTCCACGTAAGCAATGCAGCCGGAGACACCGTTCTCCCCACTGGGAATAAACATGGCGACCTCCGTGTCACGTGGCTCGAGACGGCGCCCAATAGAGTGCGCCATTTGCTTCCGTTGACGGCGCCCTCGCGGCTATCGGGGTTCGCCCGGCGCCACGTTTCGTTCACTGGGTGCGTTTGCGTGACTGGTGGTGTTACGCTTTCTGGTACAGAAGCGAGATGTGTGTTTTGATTATGTTCGAGATTTTGTCGTCTCTCGGAATGAAAAGAAATACTAAAAACGTGGAAAGGTCGTTCTAACTTGTTTGTTTCGTTTTTGATTTTGCAAGGAGTGCCGCTGGTTCCGGCCGAACCGCCACAATATCACCCGTATGGAACCTTAAGGAATACTTGTTCCAAATTTGGTGGCGGGACCGAAACCGGAGGCTTATATACCGCTCAGACGTCCAACTCAAGAAAGGCATGTGTATATCATCTCCTCTATTTATAATATATATATATATATATTTATATATATGTCATGTATATAAAAAACACATTCCCCCTTTTCTTTTTCTCTCTCGCTCTCTCTCTCATCGCGTACAGGGTAAAAGGGGCATTCACACAACGTGCAATCTGTTCTGCCTATTCCTCAATTATGTATATATCTTGAATATGTATATATGCGACCTCAAGGTCACGTGTTTATTTAAACGGCTGACGAATCAAGAAACAAAGGCTGTACTGTCTAGGACTTGTCAAACGCCAAATTCGATGGCATATAGATAATGAAGAAACGAATACAAACCAAATAATAATTTTATATTATGTGAGATTTTCGTGCACCATTTTTGTCACCTACCGTACTGCTGTCTAAGGCAGAGATCGACGGAAAGGACTTTAAACGAGCGAAACATGAGAAAATCTTTCGAATAAAAACATTGAAAAAAATTAAACCGTCAAAAGTCGACACATTCTGGTGTTTTAGTTGCACTCGCTCAGTATGACTTTCTCTCACACACGTTCTTTTTTTTCTGTTCAAAGTCACACACAACAAAAAGAAATCTACGGACGCGATACAGTAACTACAGCAACTGTACAGAACTACAGTTAAACCCCTGAGTTGGTTTCGTCGCGTTGCGTTGCGGCTGTTTGATTTTGATTTTTTTAAGTCGTGTGTTGTATGTCTCTCTTTGTGTCTGCTTTTTCGTAGCGGCAGTCCAGTGGAAGTTACAAGTTTCGTTTCCATTTCACAAAGTGTTTGAGTTGGGATCGCGACAAACTCAAACACACACACGCCCACACAGGAAAGAAAATATGAAAAGCGACATCGTAACATCAGCTAATCAAGATGCCGCGAACATTGCCAAACAAACACAACCGTAATTCACATCAGAGTTCAAACAACTGAGGCACACAAAAAAGAGACACTCGTAGAACAGTTGATTGGCTCAAGACAGTTTTGAGCGCAAAAACGCTTGGAAAATTAACACTGAGAAAAAAATGGAATGAGCGAAACATCACGTGTTCACTCGCTGTTTTGATTGGTCCGTTTTTTTTTTTTAACAAACACAGTTTACACATATTTATCTCCTGATGCGTAACACAACTGCTGAAGGTTTTTGTTGTAAAGAGAATATGAGAAATCAGTGGAATGTCCACGGTTATCTTCCTGCCAGAGGGAAAGGAGGGGAAAGATGAGCGAAATGAACCAATCAGAGAGCGGGTCAGACATTGTTTGGAACTCGTCAGACCGCAACTGATTGGTTACATGTCTCCCCTCCCTTCCCTGCAGCCGCCGTCACTGCCACATTCAACGACATATTAAGAAATGCGGAGATTGCATTTTAAGTATGATCACTGAATTCAGCACTAACACACCGCTTTCTGATTGATCAGAAACGTACAAGAACTCCACATTTCTTAGAGTGTCGGTAATAATAGTACACTCTTTTTTTTTAACGCGCGTATTGTCAACTTTTGAAGAAAAACACATAACAAAAAACAACGTCCACGTTTTTGATTGGCTGCTTCTGGAGTGTCAGGTTGGTGTGTGTGTGTGTGTGTCTGTGGTTTTGATTTTTTGGTTACATTTTGATTTCTTGCAGCAACAACTGGTGACACCGGCGCCCTTTAATAAGGACGCGGCGCCATGTTGACTCCCACTAAGGAATTCCTCACCGAAAAAAAAAGAATGCGCGAAGCACGCAGACCCTTTAAGTGCGCGACGTCGTCACTCAGTGACAGGTTCGTGACGTAAGCTCGCTTGGTCACGTGACCATCCGTAATAGTAATAATAATAATAATAATAAAGAGCAAACACACCACCCTTGGAAGTTGTACTCAACGCGCAGAACACAAACCTCCCCATCTTCGTGTTTTAAAAAAGACACAAAGACACCGCCATTTTGTTTTGTAGTATACCTCGGGCGTCACTGGGGTGCCTGTACGAGAGGCGCGTAGCCCGGCGGCTCCTGTTGAACCCAAACTGCCTCGCCGTTGCAGTTTTTTTTTTATCTTGTAGAGTCAAAAGGCTGGAGACGATAGCGGAAGAAAAAATGTCGAGTCATGGTCATATCGTAGTGATAGGAGTCGATTCGTAGGAAGGTTCCGCTGATATCAGAAGAGAAGCTTTTCGAATGCTCGTGTGCGGTTTGTGGCGCGCGAGCGTGCGCGGCGAATCAACCCTAACTTGGACGGCGATGGGACATACATACACTGTATGTCGTCGTCGGTATAGCAACACTTGGATTTCATCCGCCACGTTGTCGGATAGTACCCGTATATTGTGCAGAGAATACGAACTCGCATGCGAAGATGTGAACTTTTTGAATAAGATGATATTATACAGTCACTCAAATCTGAAAATAAACAATAATACAAAATAAACTAAGAAATTAAATTTTTATCTTCACAAACGAAAAATAAAAATAAAATAAAAAAAGTAGCTCGTTTTAATGACGCAAAGGCTATGAATAAAGAATTGAAAGAAACTGACCTTAGTGGAAAGTCTACGTTCATAAAAATCAAAAATGAAATATCGAGAACATATTTCTCTAATGTAATATATCATTAGTAACCTTCTTTTTAAAACTTTAGTAAAACCAAAAAAAAGAAAAACGCTTTCTGTTTTTATTTAAATAGTTAAAGTTTGAAATTGGAAATGAATTCTCCTGCACATAAACGTACATAAAATCATTTATAAATGAGGTGACTCATAAATTGTTTTGGAGCACGTCTTTTTTACTTTTTTTTTCTTCAGCTGAGCGATGTAGCGGTAAGCCTTCGAAAATGGCGGGCTACGTAACAGTGCGATGCATTTTCGTAACATGACGTCTGAGCAGTTTTTATTGGTTTCGTTATCGGCGCGTCGGTATCACAAAATGACAACTGGTCGCCACTTGTTAGCAGTCGGCAACTTCTGGATGTCTAAATTGCTTCTTTTATGAATGGTCACTCTGGTTTGCCGCGAGTTTAGTGGACTAAAGTCTCGAAATACTGTGGAGGAGAGGAATTGATTGAATTTTGTTGGCCGTTACCCTTAGCATAGCGCAACACGGCCTCTATTGCTGAATGCAATTTGTTTTACAATTGATTCATTTCACAAAACAAAACAAAAAACGATCGGATTGATTGTGCATTTATTATCTACGGGGAACTCACTTGACATTGTTCGAAGAAAAAAAACGAAAAGTATTTAGTTGGACATATTCGGAAATATCGCTTAATCAAGGCGCGCTTGAACTGCATAAAGAACAATGTGTTCTAAAGATGTTTATTCTTCCATTCAAACGAATGCCGATCTCATAAACAGGTTTTACTCATGAACTTGTGCATAAGAAACATCATCATAAGTTCTTCCATTAATATTACGTTGCTGAAACATTCACGCAGCAAACTAATCTTTCATTCATTTCGTCGCCGAAATTATATAAACACACTTTGGTGAAGTAAAGCATTCGTATAGCGCATAATTTGCTTTAATTTTCGGTCCACTCCTATAAAAGCTTACCAGACTTTTTTTTTTTTTCGTCCCGCTTATGTCAGCATTTGTTCGCATACCGCGCGCATGCGCAGTAGAAGGCTCGGTACTAAGCCAAAACGAGGAAGCAGATATAATTCGTCCGTCGTGTTTCTATTTTTATGTTGACGCGTGCAATGTTATAAGGCTGCCTACGCCGAAAGAAAGGCAACAGCTTTTTTGCCGTTGCCGACCGGACACGTCAGCTTTCTGCAAGTGTGAGGGAGAGAGAGAGGAAGAGAGCACGTGTAAGGCTTTGAAGAAGATAAAAGAAAAAAAAAAGATCAAGGTTGGAAAGGAGGGGGAGGCAGCGGTGATGGAAAATAAATATACACGTAGAAATAGGAGCTTCAAAATGGCCGCCCTGGCGCTGTCCAGTTCTCCCCTCTTACTGGACGCAGCAGTTCACCGGCTAGTGTATCTATAAATATAAAAGTTATCGATTTTTTACACTCGGAGGAAAAGACGAAGGAAGAAAAATACACGCACAAAACAAGGAAAAAAAAGGAGAGGGGACAGATGGGGAGAGGGGAGTACGGGAAACTGACCAATGGCGAGCTGGGGAATGTTCGGCACGCCTGGGGAAGAAGGGGAGAGGGAGGCAGGGGAAAGGAGGGAAAAATAGGGAAAGGGGGTTCTTTTTCCGCGGAGGGTCCGCGAGTCCACTTTGGCGGAAATGTTTCGGACGCGTGGGATGAAAATGCGCCCAGTTAGTGTCTCTCCCATCTTCGCTTCCCGTTCTCCCGATTTTCTCGAATCTCTCGGCGGTGGCTGCTGCCTCTTGGCGCTGCTCTCTTCGTATTTCAGCAATATCTTCTTTTTGGGGTTTATTTTCGTTGGGATCTTTTCTCTCTTTCCATTGTTGATGAGAAAGAGAGAAGGAGGGTGAAGTGGGGACCGTCTCCTAAGTTCTAACTAACTGGGGGAAGCCTTGGCCGTTGCCCGCCGACTTAACTGGCCAGTGTCTAGGGGTCCAATTGAGGCGGCTCTCTTTGTTTGAGAAACGTTTGTTCTTTGTTGTTGTTGTTTTCGTCAGCTGCTCGTTCTCACAATAATTTTATACCGTGATATTATCTATCTATCATTTGCAATGATGGCGCTTGATGCAACAATAATGGCAAACCAAGTCCCGTGTTGTTGTTTTCCGGTCGGTGTTTAAACGATGTATTGACTCTTTTGTGGAAAGAAAAATAGATTACCAGAAAGTTTTTTTTCTTTTTTTTTGTGCGTGTGTGGAAATAGTACCCCCCGACCAAGATGACTTAAGTCAAAAGGGTTCGGCGTAACTTTATGTACTACAGATTTCTTTATCTGGAGTCCCAACATTAGATCGAAGCTTTTAATCTTAACGAACCAATCGTAGGTTTGACAACCACCAACCGCACTGAGAAGCAAGCTCAATATCTTTCGGTATGAACGACAAGCCACAGGGATAACTCTCGTAGGCGAAACTACTTTAGTATTTGGCCATGACACAAAAAGAAAAATGAAACTGAGGAAATAAGCTAGCGTGTCAAAGAAAATAAAGCCACACCGAAAAACACATGCAAAGCAAGAACGAAGATGCGTTAAGTTGAGTAAAATGCACGCCATCGTCGTAGGAATAGGTCGCGATTAAGGAAAGCCAAGTCAGCCACTAAAAATCGGGCAACGGCAGTGCTTAGCGGAAACGATGCTTCGATCGAATTCCTGCGCTCTAAGAGTTTGTCGAGCGAAGAAAAGAGAGGGAGGATGTTGCTACCGCTTAGTTCTAACAACACCCTGGGCGGTCTTGAGGGAAACAGTTGCCCTCAGCTCACCGGCGGAAAAAAAAACAGCCTTTCGCACTAATCGTTTTCCCTTTCAGATCCCTTGTATCCCCAGTGACAAACATTACATGGATGTTTCAAATAAACATAGAATATCGTATAAACATTTATATGCTCCTCATATGTGCATTGTGTAATTTAGATAAATTTGGATATTGTCAGGTTTATTAAACAAATCGTTTCTGAAAATCTTTTTTTTTTTCAATAAGAAACTTTGTTGTATTTTCTGTAGAGCGCTCCACAAGCACTGATCCTACGATCTACTCGATACACTGCACCTCGATTTACAAGTAGGGACAATCGACGAGCATGACGAAGCATTTTGTTTTTCGCGGGTAACATGGCGTCTTTCGGTTCATTCTACTGTAGAATGGCCGCGCCTTCTGCGCGGTGCCATTTTGGTTTACTGGGATGTGGAGTGCGTTCCTAGCTTGCGTGGTAGCTCTCTACTGTGAAATGTGAGACGCCTGCCCGCACGCGTCTATAACCACCGGCATTTTTAGTCCGTTCAATATGCAGGAAAAATCTGTGCACGCCACCACTTGCTTCTAAACAAACTGCGGCGTCACGCCAGTCGGTGCCGCGTATAACTTTGCCACTTGGTAAGAGTCAAAGAGGGCACCTTTGAACTGAGAACGTTGAAACGGCTCTGTTCTGGGATGACGCACAGAGGCGTAGGCCTTGCCAGTCCCAAAGCGTAGCGTGTTTTCTCTTTACGTGCTGTCATTGTTTTTTTGTGTTGTTTTTGGCCAGGAAAGCGTTCTAAGAGTATGTAATCTCCATCGGTGAATACGTTACAGGTTGTGAAATTAGCGTACCTCAGGTCAACACTTAACGTGAAGAGTAGGCACTGGCTCACTCGAAGAAGACAAAAAGTGATGAATAGAAATATCGCGAAAGAGAGAGAAACTTAATGATTATAATAAGCCATGTTACCGAATGGTTAGTTATTGACTAGAGCCCCTAAACAAGAAACACGTAAAGAGTGACGATGTTTTATTTCGCTCGGTAATTAAAAGGCTTTTCCGTCCTCCAAAACGTTAAAACATTCCACGGCTGAGAGAAATAAGATATCGCCCGATCTTCCTGACGCCGCACGTAAAGCTAAGCAAGCCGTATTTCTGAATCGTAACTACCGTCAACTTCGCCCACTCTGCACTACGCACCAGGATGGTGGCGCCCACAAAATAATCAAGGGATGAAGTACCGATACTTTAAACGTAACTCGATTAGTGGCTCTACTGCTACCAATCCTTAAGAGCACCCCCCCCCCCCAAAAAAAAAAATTCGAACTGCAAATATAAAAGGGGATAAAGAAACTGACAGCGCGGGAAAGAGAAAAGGGACGGTAGAAGAACAGCAACATAAAAGCGCGGCGACAAAGAAAGAAGTGCCGACGCTCAATTTCTTTCGTCTTTTCAACGCGTCGTGTCCTCGATGTCGTCGCTGACTCGGCAATGTCGTATCTTAACTCACTCCACGAGCGTTTTACCCCCGCTCACTTTGAGCAACGAACACACTCGACACGAACACACACACACACTCCACGCCGTGCTATCCGCCACCCTTCTTCCGCTTTAGAGAAAAGGAGGGGTGTGCGAAATAAAGCAAAGGCGAAACGGTTTCCGACATCCCATTTCGGGTGCGTAAAGCTACGACAGCAATGGCGCACGACAACGACGCCTACGGTGGCGGCGCCCCGGCGAACCATCCGAGGTGACGTTTACGACCGCCTCTTCTCGGCTTTACGACTTGAACCTCTCCTCCTCCCCCCCTCTTTTCCCCCTTCCCTCTTTATCTATTTCGCTTCTTCCCTCGCCGCCACCCTCCCATCACCACAACACTTCCATTCTTCCGGCTGTCAACGAAGATGCGGCGCGCCGCTGGAAAGTCGTCGTCGTCGTATTGAATACCCATGTTTATTCGAGCGTTTCTGATGTAAGTCGTATTTTTTAACCTACCACTTTTTTTACTACGACAGCGGTTATTGGCTAGGTTTCGCAGCGGATCGCCGGGGTGTGTCTCGGTTAAGTCATGACATAACGTCACAGTTTCACCTGACGTCACTTCCTACGCCTACGCGAAATCACACTAGCACCAAACGTTAATAGATTAGCTCAGTAGCGGAACTGCCCAAAGGCGCTTCTTGCACGAGCAGTATCCCCTCTCCCTCCACGGTTCGCTCCCCCCCCCTTTGTCGTTCGACGCACCACCGTACTGAGGTGACGGCTGCGGTGGTAACTGCAGCGTATTCAGTGGAGTACGTATGTTTCGAAGCACAGCGTCCAGGTGGCATTTCAACTCTATGGAACACACAGTTTTGAAACGAAGATCTAGATGGAGCTTCAAACAACCGGAGGGAGGGGGGGTGCTTCTCTCCACGGGAGTTCCCCAACTGATGGACTGAAAGGGGGGGGGTGAGGAACTCCACTCCACGGGAGTTCCCCAACTGATGTAATCTAGTAACGTTGACTGCACCCTAACCATGACATCATGTAACGTCAAAGTGTCGGTTGATGTAATAGCGTCACATGACGTAACGGCATCGCGTGCCGTGACGTTAGGATGTCACGGCACGTGATACCAATACGTCATGTGACGTCATGACGATACGTGACACTGTGAAGTTCATTTTCAAAACGCGGCAAAAAACCGTGATTGTATTGTTGACCTATCGAAGTCAGATTATAACCAATACAGATATTTACTTGATCACGCTTGTGTACAGTACCGGGCAAAACAAACGATAACACGAGAACGCTAATCGGGAAATAGGGGCTTCTTCCTAACAGCTTTTTGTGATATCGACGGCGAGAGAAACTCATCGGCGTGTTCAAGTTTACTTTCGTTCTTGTTCGTTCAGTTTCTCCGAGCTTGTTTCCTAATAGTTTATCAAGTTACTTCTAACTATGCTTGCCTCTTCTTTTTTTTTATGTGGTGTTGTTCGGGCTATGCCGATGAACGTGTAACAGGCACTTTTGCGTCACGGCGTACAGCTGCTGCTCTTCGTCATGGTTATGCCGTAGAGAACGATTTTTACACCCGTTGTATACTGATCGTGAAAAGAAAACTATCAATCGTTAGGAAGGGCCTTAGATGAACGCCGTTTTTTATGACACCTACCGGCTTGCTTTGGTTTTTTATGTTGCTTCTTTTTTTATCATCTTAATATGAACCTACACATGCTTGTTTACGCGCGCCAAAATAGTGTTACGATGTTTCTGACTTCTTTCGTTCTATGTTGCGGAGAAATAAAGTATATTTCCCAGGGATTAACAAAACTAAACCTGCTGAGAAGTATAGGGGTTGGCAGGCGCCGCTTAGCCAAGGTACTAGAGGTCTTCAAGGATAGTTTTTTTTTGACAACAACTCCCTTTGCAAAAAAACACAGACTACCACTCTAAGGCCTAGTGTTTGATTTCATTTCAAACCATCTAACCCACAAATTTCTATTCCCGGCAATCTCCAAAACGAGGTCGTTATTCAATTAACCTTCGCAACATTTGAACATCCTTATAAATCCTTTATAATGCTGGTTGTATCGGAAACAAAAAGAACGGAACTGGTGCTGCCACTTTTGTTTTTATTCGTGTTTTTGATGCTCCTGTTTGTCTCGCCAACTTAACGCCACGTCATCACGCGTTTTCTTTTACGAGTCGCCTTGCACTTTTCTCTCCCCGAAACATAAACTGACATAGCGACACCCCGCTCTGCAGGAAAACAAAAATATGAATGATGCTCGTCAAAGGAAAATGGACATACATACATACAAACAAACCAGGGAACAGACAAAAAATTGGCGGTAGCCCTTATTTTTATTTGTTTTTTGCCCGGCAACGGACTGGAGGTTTTACGAGGCAGGCGTCGCGAAGGAAGCCTGGTGTTGTGACAAGCGCAGTGGTGCTGGTGTCATAACTGCTCCTCGGGTGCTTCACGCTCGTCTGAAGTTAGCCTTTACGAGCCGATTTACGAGCTGATTATCTGTCTCCCTGCTGCCATTTTGTATTTGTTCACTTGCTTTTTGTTGGTTTCGCTGTTGTATTTTTTTCTTCCTTTTATGAGCAACGTGCGAGTTTCTAAGGCGCCCGCCCGAGTTTGATTCGTGTTATATTCATAATCGTATTTATTGGGGAGGTTGAAGATGCGCGTGGTTTTTGTATAAGTCAGAACATAAACTGACGCTACGGATTAATGAATTAATGAGGCCAATCACAGGGCATCAAGAGCGCAACGTCGAGCGGTTTTAAATACCTTTTTGTGCTTGTGCGAACATCCAATGAACCATTCAAGCGCAGTGAATGAGCCACGACCTTGCGTTTTTGTTGGGTGGGTCCGTGCCAGCGTGTCTCCTAGTCTTTTACTGCGTTCCGGCGTATGATAAAGTGCAGTATAACATAAATAATTAAAAAAAAGCTTGTACTTATCGAGTTTGAATTGTTGCGGATGCGCGAAAAGAGTTTCGAATTTGAATAGCGTTGCTTGAACCATCAACTCAAATTCCAAATCAATCTAGAGCATTTACACCCAGAAATGTAAGACTGCCGGAGCAAAATTCAGTTAGGTTCTATTCCCGAATCCCTCAAACATAACTTCATTAATTATTCCTTTAACCAGTAACGTGCATACAAAATCTCGAACACATTCGAACATAGGTTGCATGCCGAAGAAATTCGTGAGCGTTTTAAATCTGTTTTACATTTCACAGTTTCAGGTTTTGAGCTATAATACTACTTGTATCATCACGTCGTAGGATAACTCTGTTGTGAGATTGATTAACTATCAAAAGGCTCGCCAAACCTGTTCGACGTTGAAGACAAGAAAACAAAACAAACAAACAAAACCGTAAACCTTCCCCGCAAGGTTGCTTCACCGCACTAGGACTTACTCGGCGGAGAAGCAAGCGTCGCAGGCGCACGGGCCTGCCTCCGCGCGTTTCCCATTGCATCAGCTGCGCCACGACGGCTAAAGGCAGAATTAGCTGTGCGTGTAGCTCGACTGATTCGGACTGTAACTAGCATCGCAGAAAAGCGACGTTCGAGTATAGCTGTTGTTTGAGTCTAATTTATCACCACACTCCCACTACACGCCGCGACATATCGTTACGAACATAAAATAACGACAAAAGCGAGAGATAAAAAGAAAACGAAAAAAACGATCGTAATAACGGTTGTTCATAATAATAGCCGTTCCCCGGTTCTGACAAGGGACTTTTTTTGTGTGTATCTCGTTATTTATTATTCTCGAAGTTCCCCAGGCATAAATCTTCGGCGAGTGGACGACTGACCATTGGAGCGAAATTTTAGACGAATATTGCGTGTGTCTTTTTCTCTCTCTCTCTCTCTCTCACGACGTAATTTATAGTGGCCGCTGGTCATAATAGATGTCGCTGCACGCTTTTACTTCTTTTTTTAATCTTTGCATACGATATGGTGAGCGGTGCGGCGGCTGTAACCTCGCGTTCTTTTTCGCGCATGCGCAGCGGACGAAATGAGCGTGTCGGAACAGGATGATAAAGAGTAGTAGCGCCACTTGGTTACTTTTCCTTTAAAGTTTGTCTCGTTGTTTCCTTCTTTTTTCTTTGTGTTGAATAGCTGTTGTACGATGTCCGGCGCTGTTTTGGCTTTTGTGCTCGACTCAAAGGGGGGGGGGGAATTGGCGGGGGCGATTAATTTTACAGATTCTAGTCTGGCGATGACGTCAGCAGTGTCCAGTGGCGTTACGACGGCGCAATTTATGTGCCCGGATGAAGAGGGTTGGGGGAGTCGAATGTCTATCGGCCCGACGCGCTGACGAGAAATGACCGGGTCATATTTTAAGTCGGGCTGTTTCGCTGTCCGGCTTGACCATTTACGAACATCCATCCATGTTTCTGTGTTACCGTTTATATTTGTAATTTTAGTTCTTTCTTCTTTTTTTTTTAGAGGGAAGGGGAGGGGAAGAGAATCTTGCGTATCTCGTTTCGTGACGCATGTACGCGAATAATGACTTTTGTATATATTTTGGTTGCAAGTACATTCCTTAACTTTGATCTAACTTATTGTACCTTTACTACCGGCAAGCTTTGGACTAAGCATTTGTGGTCTTGCGAAACGCCAGAGATGCATATAATTAATTGTACGTGAGATTAATCTAACTCCTGGTGAAGTGATGTGACATAGTATAATTTACGTATCTATCTTGAATAATGTTTACAAACACAATGTTATTACGTTCTCAATGTCAGGAGTTTGATTGGTGCTATCTATAGCTCTCGGTGAATGTACTATATTTTTAACATTACATCGCTCTTCGCAGGATTACGTTATTCTCAAATTCGATTCTTAATCAACATCATCATTTGCTCGTTCGGCTGCGGTATTTTAACCCTATCAAGAGAATGCTTTATAATGACTGGTTCGTGAATAAGGTAATTTTATATATATTAACTCAACTTCATTTTGCGCCTGTCTTCAGCAGCTTTTGACCTTGAGACAAAAACAGTAAAAACAGCGCTCAAACCTTCATGATTGGACTCGCGGCTTCAATTGACGAAATCGACTAACCCCCAAAAAAGCGCTAAATATATAAAAAAAAGAAAATGAATACGGAACTCAAAAAGAGAGTTCGGGAAGTCCGCACTGACTGACCACTGGACTTTCCCTCTGTGTCACGTGATGGGGCGCGCGGGACGAGGAGGAAATTGAGGAATGGGGAGGGGGAATCGAGTTGAACCGGACATTAGGCCACGAGGCTGGACCCAACTGTCCGCTGATTTATTCGTCGCTGATAAAACGTGCGTCAGCCGCTCATCTGGCCTCGTGTTGCGCCTTCCGATTCATTTCCCCATTTTGAACGCGGACGGTCATTTCGGTCCCCATTTCTCTTCGCTGTGTCCAGACTGCGTTTTTTGTTTTATGCCGTAGCATGATTTCCTTATGTTATTAAGTGTCGACTTATTGTATGCGCGGGGGCCCAATTGGCAATCGTTTCTGATGGCTTCTTTGTTAATTTTGGGGGCTGAATGTTTGTCCCTGTTTCTTTTCTGAATGCTTGCGAGTGATTGTTTGCTTATGTTGCACTTAGGTTAGTCCTTCTGTGCGAATTTGAGATAATTAAAGTTAGGCGAGTCCGTACGTTCTGACTTCAAATATCAGTTCTCGATTTAAGCCTAAAACTTATTATGCCCGTTTCATCAGATTGGTAGAAAAACTGTAATAGTGACCAAGGTTCGAAGAAGGCCATAGCCATTAAGTAAACGGAGAGAAGTTGCCGATGAACAGCCAAAAGCTCACTCGTTTGCAATTTTCAAGTAATATTTGTTTTTTACGTTTCTCCTTGTTAAAGTTTTTTTTCGTTGTCCAGAAAAAAAAGTTGTTTAAAACTTAAAAAAATAAAAGACATCGGAATGTGAAGGATATAGCTTATGATCCACCAAAATGGCGACTCGTGAGGACTTCGTCTCTAATCACCCTTTGCCTTTAATTTTTACGCCTCTGAATCTTTTTTTCCCTTTGTCTCCGATCACCGCACAAATTGTCAACCAAATCTCGCCGAATCGCGAAGCCAGCGCTCTCTCCTCTAAGCCTATTAAGGGGCACACCGATGCCGCGTTCCCGACTTAGCAGACGATACGCAAACGGGGTAAGATGGCGGCCCACTTGAGGACTTGTTCTTTCTCTCTCTCTTTCCCTTCGTCTCTCGCTTTCTCCATCTAGCCTCGACTCTCTCGCCGCAGCACCCTCCACAAGCCCCTCCAACGTAACGCCGGCCAATCAGGGCCGAGCCAGCACGGCCGGCCGGTTCGCTGTACCCTCCTCTCGGTGATGTTTATAAACACATTAAGTCCTAATTTAGGAAGCCTTCCCTCTTTTTCTTCTTCTCCTTCTCTGCGACGTCTGGATTAGCCGAGAAAACTCGTCATCCGTGATTCCTGATTACCGAGAATCGGGTTTGGTTTCTATTCGTTCGTTCGTTTGTTTTTGTTTGCCGGTTTTCTCGGCGGCAGAGACACATCCGCCGTCCACCTACGACTCGCGCAAGTTGCGTTCGGTGTCCGCCGTACACTATGCTCCATTTCAGCTTACGGTGGACCGCAATGCACGCTACGTGCCTTCTCAGCCAATCAAGCGCTTCGGGAGTGTCACGTGACAACGTGGCCCGCGCGTCGCTGCGCTTCTCCCGAGTACCACGTGACACTCACGTGGCATTGGATTGGCTGACATTACTGGTATAGCGTTATTTGCGGCCCACTGTAAGGTAGAACAGAGTAGTGAGCGATGTCGCTCCCATTTTTATCTGCGTTTTATTGCGGTTCTTTTGGTCACGTCTCGCGTTTTCGCTGATCGAGGTGTGTGTTAGGCGTTTGATCGATTCGTTGTGGGACCGGCGTGCGCGCGTTGTGTTTCCTAGGTTTGCGCATAGTGCGTAGCGAGTGGTGAGAAATTAGTATGGAGTAGTTACCACTTTGATCTCTATTGTAGTAGTAGGCTGGAGCACGGATCGAGTCTTGTTTTGCTGGCGTCTAGTGGCATCACAGGCGGCCATTGCATGACACCAGCAAAAATGCACTAAACATCTAAAAAGAAAAAGTGAAAAAAGTGAGATTTTCTTCATTTGTCTCGCTTATTTCTCACTATCCTTGCGAAACTTCCTAAAGATTTCTTTACAAGACAATTCACACGAGCTTCAGAGAGCTAATTTTTATTCGTTCCTCCCACGGATTTGCACGCATTGTCAGGTGTCAAGCAATGGCCGCCGATGGTGCGACCGTCGCGCTCCCGATCCGCGATCCAGCCCACTAATATAAATATCAGTGGTGGTCACACGTGGTCATGTGAGAAAGCGATGGCTACCGACAAAAGTTGCGTACCTGACTAATCTAACTTTGGCGCAGTTTCCTAGTGTTTTTTGTTTTGTTTATGTTTTTGTATCTGTTAACGCGGATCACAAAAGATTGGTATCGCGGTGATTATTTTTTTTTAATTTTTGTTCAATAACTTTGAACAAGCCACTGGAAGCAGATATAGTTTGAGATCTTGTTGCCTCGAAAGCAAAAAAGTGTTCAACGTTTTACCCAGCTTAGAGTTGACTCGTTATGTTTTCATTAGCCGTGAAACCGTGTGCTCTAAAACTCAAACAAATATAATAGCATCTTAAAAAAAAAAATACGTGTGCTCGTTTTGTTTAAAACAACAACATAAAAAAGGAGCTACTTTAGTTACATACCAGGGAGACAGGAAGTATGTCCTACGAAGATAGACGCTCTCAAATTAAAATGTTAGAGCCTGCTATAGATTCCGGAAAAAACAGATTTGAGTAAGATTCTGGCAAGTTTGAATAACTCTTAATTTCATATAGACACGCAATTTCTTCTCTTCCACCTCCCCACCCTGCTCTTTATGCGCACACTCGGAAGCAAAACAACCGCTTTTAAGCAAAAAAAAATCATAATAATTTAAGCGTATTTATTTGGTGCGCACGTATGACTTCATCAAACGGGCCGTCTCAGAATACAAAAAAAAAGTAACCGGTAGCAAAACGACGTTTTCTTATCAGCTGAGTTTACTTTTTTCCTTCCGAATATATCCAATCAGTGGCCTATTTTTATTTTTTTTGTTTTAGGTTGGGGTACAGAAGTACACAGTACCTAAACCACATTCATAGTCGTTTGTGTCATGTGTATGCTTTTTAATCTATTCATAAGTTATTCTCTACCTCCTATGTTTTGTGCTTTCCACTTTTTTTTTGCTGCTTATTTTTATTTATGGTTGAATCTCTTCATCGTTCGTTACGAAAAGCATGCATGCACCAGTATTAGAACTCGAGCGGCGCCTGCACAAAACGAATTTTCCCATCTGGCCCGGCGATCCTGAGCTCCCTGCAATGTGCACGAAGAATTAAAAAATAAATAATAAAAAAGTGCGATGAACAAATATGCGTCCGGCATTGCTAGAACGAAGGCGGAACTATGCTCACGGAGTTCAACGTTATCGCGGAATCTCGACGACCGCGAGATTTTTCCCCGACCGCGAGATTCCGTTGTCGTCCTTAGGTTGATACCCTATATGCCTCTGTTGCTTTGGTTTGTTGCTTCGTTAATGTTCACAAAGCTGCTTTTTTTTTTCTTTTACGACTTTTCTGAGAAAGAGAGCTATATTAAACGTTATTCCTTTAAGCCTTTCGTTCGAGGCATCGTCATTCAGTCCTCTTCCCCGAGGACTTCGCTTATAAGTTCTGTCTCTGAAAGGCAGTATGTTCTGCGATTGGGAACGGCAACGACTACATAGGTGTACTTCGCAAACAACTGTTGGAGTTGAGTCGATCGGGAACGTGTAAGTAACCTGGTAATCCTATTCTCTACTGTTCGTTGTAGGGGTTCCAGGAATCCAAAAGCTTTTTTGCTACTTAAACTGACCCCTCAACCATTTTTGTTTTCGTTTTTTTTTTTTAAATATCATAGTGAAGTTTGCAATGAGGCATTTTAAGTGTTCATATTTAGGGAAAGGAAAAAATACGTGCATATCTTTTCTTTTTGTTTTGGGTGTAACTTATAGGTCCAAAAAGTACTAAATTTAACGTTACAAGTGATGCGGAAAAGACACTTCACTTTCCACGCCAATACGAAAAAGCGTTCGTAATGTGAGCACATGAGAATGCACGAATACTCGGTTAATTGGTTAATAGATTCAAAAAGTAATTATAGAGTCGACTCTCATTAATTCAAACTGTCCTAATTCAAACTTTTGGATAATTCAAACTAACATGCAGTTCCCATCCTATGCGTCTCTACGGGAGGAAACTCCCGATAATTCAAACTTTGCTTTATTCCAGCAAATTTTCGCTCCTTTCATTGTATTCAAACTTTCGATGTACTCACCATTCTCGTAACTCAGTTCAGCTCGTCGTCATAGCCTCAATTACAATTATGATCAGTAACTTGAATAAATAAACATACCAAATCTAAAAAAATAAAAGCTCTTCAGGTTACGTTAAGGCGGTCTATCGGTGGCAATACTTCTTCACAAACGTTGATTTCCGCATTTATTTTTTGCAGGACTGTAGAATGAACTAAAGCTGACCCCAGCCGACCAGCTACAAAGAAGAAAAAGCATTTGGCCATTGTAGAGGTTCTTCTCGCGTTACCACGCTTTCTTCAGAGCGTGGAAAACGATAAATTACTCCCGCCCACAATGCACAATAAATCTCGCCTCCGCAGCATCCATTCCACACTACCGTGTCACGCCTATTGTGCATACCTTCTCAACGTCGCCTGTTTGTTATTCCAATCTTTCACTACGTCTTTTTATTACTTTCTTTTTTCTAACCTCAGACAACGCGCCATCCTTCATTGAACTACACGCGATAGAAAGCAAAATCCCAATAATACAATGGAAGAAAAAATAAAAAAAAGTTGTCCGTAATCTGCTCTGCGTAAGGCCCGACAGTAGGCGTTCGGGATTCATATGCAAGTCATAAATCCAAAATGGCGTCCGGCAATACGTCAGCCTGTCCAACGTCCGCAATGCACCGGAACCGACTGTGAAATTTCCTTTCTCGAATTTGACACCGCCACACACATATATATATATTCTCTTTTACAGGGTAGCCCTGACTCAGCATTTTCTCTGGTTTAGCCAGCGCACCCAGCCCGACACGAACGTCTGACGCAGCATTTTTCTTGTCACGTCAAAAAGAGTACAAAAAGTACACGAAGGTTGGGTATGAAAGAACAGCCGCCTGCACGGAGCTTAAGTTTGCAAAACTCTCCCACCCACCCGACAGCCTTAACGGACTCTTGCGGTGAGATTATTCTGTATTTAGAAAAATCCCACCCCCGCACACACGCTCGCACACGCGGTCGACCGGCAACAAAGAACGAGGAATACTTGAGAGGATAAAGTGTATTCTAACCCTCTGCACTTTTTAAATATTTATTTCGTTGTTATCGCAAGCTTTAGCGTAAGGATTTGCACGTGCGCCAGTGGTCAGCACGTGCCTGTTACAACACAAGCGTGCTAGAGATGAAACAAATTACAAAAGACTGACCCCTAATCACCGTTTTTTGTGTTATTTTTTTTCCTTTTTCTAAAGCCCGCAGGGGACAAAAGATTGTCGTCAGAGTTTAACGCTGACAGGAAAGGACGGGGAGGCATATTCCATAAAAGTAAAAATACAGTTTTGGAATAACAACACGCGACTCGGTTTTGTATTTTCAATGATCTCCACTTTCTTCGGCCACAATGGCTGGCGGTCATAACTGATAACCTCTCCAGGAGCTAGTCGGTTGGGTTTGTTTTGCTTTCTTTTTTTTGCTCTATCCACGCGCAACAATGTTACGATAAAAAATAAATATATATCTGCATGACATTTTTCAAGCGATTGTGAGCGACCGCTTTTCAGGGAGGTCAGAAATACCCGTATTACGCGGTGGTTCGAGGAAAAATAGGGTTCGAGCTGTAAGGGTAGGTAATAATCCCGGCCATGTGCGGGGGCGGGCGGGGGTGTAGTTCCTAACTAAAATAAAATGGGAATAAAAGGGAAATAAATATCCCTAAAAATAGGGATAATTATAACAAGTTTCGGGGGGAAAGAGCTTTTCGGTGTGGAGGTACCCAAAGAATAAAAAAAAAATATAGCAGGTTTTCAGAGGAGGGAATTCTAGAAGGAATAACATACAAAACGACGGCAGAAAGATAGGAGGGGTGCTTTAGGAACCCCTAGAAAGCAGCAGGGAAAAAAATAGAAAAAAGAAAAGAAACATTGTAAAAGGGAAGTTTCAGACAGAGGGGGAGAGGGGACCGCGGGAGTCGGCTGGCTTACCCTCTCTCCCCAAATCTCCCCACCGTGTCCTCGGCGATTCCCATTCGCGCATGCGCAACGGGGCACGCGCCTGGCACACGACTGGGCACGCGCGCGCCTGAGCTTGCTTCCGGGGGAGAGTCTTGGCTTTTCAAGGAGGCCATCTTGGTTCGTGCCCTGCTCCGTCTGCTTCCGCCTTACGTTAAATAGCATAAAAAAAACCGAAAGGCAAAAAAAAAAGAATACGATGAAGCAAATATAGTTTTACAGATGTTTGGTTTGGAGGGAGCTATGGAGAAAGAAAAAATGACGGAGATATGCGGAAGTTAGGTGAGCAAGAAAAGCAGACGAGATATAGATGGAATGACATGTGCAGAAGAAACCCCAGATTAAATAGTTCGAAAGCTTAAGAACGGCTGTAACTTCCAATGGCAGTGATTGGTTATATTGAGTTTCTCCTAGGATACATTTGCGGCGCTCCTTGACACGCTAAGGTAATAACATTAATTGTTATTATCTTAAAGTGATCTTCAAGTTAAGAAAGCAAAAAGTAATCTTAAAGTAATCTAAAAGTAAATAAGCATTAATTTTTATTACCTTAAAGTAAAGTACCGTAAACTAAAATATGGTTTCAGGTTCTCAAGGTGCGGGCATTTTTGCGAAAAAAAGTACGAGCAGTCATTGAAAAAAAAAAATAGGTATGTATAAATATGTGTAGGTATGATATCTACCTGGTTTCCTTGAATTATTGTAAACTTCCATTTGGTCGGAGCATGTCATTTATAATTTTGAGTTTCGCTTTAACATATGTAATGTATTCCAAATAGTAGAAAATCACTTTACAAAAATAATGGTGGTCCAATTTTAGAAGTGACTAAAACACGTTTTTATGTTGTAGTCTTTGAAAAATTAAATGGTTCGCGAATATTAACTCAAAGTAGAGAGCAATCGCTTTCGCGGATATCATTCGTGTACCATGCATAATTATGTCTTGCCTCCACAAACTCAAAGAGTGGCGGAAGTATGTTACTTTATTCAATTGCACAAATGAACTGAGTTTATGTTTATCCCCCCCCCCAAAAAAAAAAAAAGAGTGAATGATTGTTATCCGCACTCAAGTTAATTCATGATTTATATATTCAAATCATATCATGAATCCAGCTTAACCTCTGCAACTCGTGATTGAACTTAGTAGTGACCTATTTATATCATCTTCAACTACGCCTCATGCTTAGACTCCACCGTTATTTGAATACGTTGTCATATACGTTGTCATATACAAGTCGTTGTCGTATCCAGGTACTGGGCACGCCATAATCGGATTCAGGTGGCTCTAGACGACGTCAGAGCCGAAATCCTCTTGCCGTGGAAACCAACTTCGGCCAATCCAAGCCGTCGTTATATCCAATCCGTAGTAACATCCAAGCCGTTGCCGTATCCAAGTAGTAGTTAGACAGCAGGCCACCACCGGATTCGATCGGCTCTATACGACGTGATAGTCGAAACCGTTCATGGCGTGGAAGTAGAAGGTATCCAAGTCGCAGTCGCATCCAGCTCGCAGTCGCATCCAACTCGCAGACGACGCCAGCGGCCAGAAATCCTAGCGAATCCAGGAAAGCAGACGATCTCCGATTCGAGGGGAGATAGCTTGCGAGGGAGGAATGGAAGTCGGTTCGCAAACGCTTGCAAGGAGAAGCAGCGAAAAGAGCACCCCGCCTTTTCTTTCAGCTCTGTCTTTTTTTCGTTTCTCGCCCTCTCAACTTTGGAGAAAAGGAGAGAGAGGTGCGTACGCGAAGCGAAGGAAAGGAGGACCGCTTGTCGCCTCGTTTTTGCGCGGGGGGGACCTCGTCTGGAGCATTCTTTGTCGTCTTATTCGCCACGGCGTGTAAATTTCTCTTCGTACTTTATTTTCTTGCTTTGGAGGGAGGAAGGAAGGAGGAGGTTGGAATAGAAAGAGGGTGAGGGGGTGATGAGGCGACGGGAGGTCTAATAAGAATGGCAGACACGCGCTCCGAGAGTCGTGTGCTGCTTGGACCGCCCCGCGTCATGCGCGTGGCACGCGAAGTCGTCTTGCCGCGTACGGAGATCTGATTTTTTTCTTCTTGTTTTGCTTTGTAGCGAGAATCTGGGAGATCGCTTTGGTTGTCCTTTGGCGGCTGGTGAGATGAGAGATCCGAGTGGAAATACGTTGGAGGCATTCGGCAGGGAGCGTCTGAGTTTGCGTGATATTTCCGACCGCCTTGCTTTCGTAGCTTTAGTTTCGGAAGAAATAACAGAGAGCTTACTGTTAAAACTTTTGCATAACATGTCGGCTTTTGTACGAGTATATAAAATATGGGTTTAAAAAATCGTTTTTTTAATGGTTTAAATACGTGATTTCAGTCCAATACCGGTGGCGAGCTGAAAAGTCCCAGATATTTAATTTCGGATGGGCCCTAAATTGTCTTGGGTCTAGGTTTTAAGAAAATGAGCCAGCCACTCCAAGACAAACTCCGAATGTATATTTTATTGTGATAACCGTATGACAACTTCTCTAAAAAATACACTTTTTAGATTCCCTTTATTTTTGATATGTATATTCTTTTTATTTGATGAAGTGGTAGCGGTAAAGGCATACATCGTCATGATTTTCAAGCTTTTTGCTCTAAAAGTTTAGAAAGACATACTTTTGAAGTCGACGCGTTTCCACGAATTCAGACACAAGAAAGAAAATATAAACCGATTCAGTACGCGGACGACGGCTTCGGTTTTTAGGGAAACCGAGCTGGTATGGCAGCCCTGACCCACCCCGGTTTTTCGCAGACGACGGAATCCACGCTAGGGCAGACCGAAACTCTCTCGCGAGAAAGTAAACAACGCCGTAAGAGCAGACGGCTACCAGACGGTAGGAGGGGAGAGAGAGCACGTTTCCCGCCACGTGGTCCAGAGAAAGAAAGAAAAGAAAAAGAGTAAGAGAACCGACGTTGAGAGGAGGATGGAAGAGGAGGCAAACACGAGACAGAAAAATAATACGAAACTTGGCCTCCCAAGTTCGTGTGCTGCACTGGCCAGCCGCTGCGCCGCACGAGCCGCAATATCATTTCGTCTGCGTCTTGTCATGGGAGAGAGGAGGAATGCATAAAATGGAGAGGGGGAAAGGGTCCATCCTCACCCACCGTAGATAGAAAGGGAGGGGGAAATGGTGGTAGTCTCTATTTAGGAGCGAAAATGCGAAAAGCAGCCAAGGGGAAAGGACTAGACGGGGTGAGGAGGTTTTCAGAAGATGAGAGAGTGAACGATGAGATAAAAAGAACAAAGACGACCGTTATTTAGGAGGGGAAATGGAAAGTTGTGGGAGGGGTGGAACTCGTGGTTGAATGCAATCCGCCCCAAAACCAAATGTTTTTTTCTTTATTTTTTTGTTAACGTGTTTGTCGACTATTTAGATGTGGCGGGAGGAAACAGCAAAGGGTTCTGGGAGGAGGAAAAATACTAGAATTTAAAACAACAACAAAACCGTGAACGGGGTGTGAGAAATGCGTGTAGACCGGCTGAGTCAGATGTTCGAAAGAGGAGAGTGTAAGCTAGGAGAGGAGGTTAGCGAAGCGGTTGAGGTGGCTTCATTTTTTGTTTTTTTCGGCGTTTTCGTAGAAAAATGGCCCATCTAAGTTCCAGACGGTCTTGAAAGTTAGATGTCTGGGTGTCCGGAGCCGAGAGAAGGATGAGGAGGAAGAGGAAAGAAAGAGAGTCTGCTGGATGTGGGGTAAGGGGTGAATTGTAGATTAAGATAAATCGGGATAAGCAAACGCACGTGAAAAGGGGCCGGGGGAGAGCTTCGATTGTGGGGTGTGCGAAGGGAGAAAATCGGTGGTGCTGGCTTAGAAGGGGTTGGGATTCGGAGAGCGGAGCGAGGGGGGTCGGAAATGACTGACGCTCGATTTCGTCTGGGTTCTGGATTTGCAAAGCGGAAAAAGGGCCGAAAGATGGGAAGGGTAGGAGGGGAAGGGGAGCGAGACGCATAGGAAGAAATATCCCTCGAAAAATCTCGTCTAATGTGACGACTTTTGCCTCGTATTGTAACTCCCAAATTTGCTTAAAATACTCCATGTGCTGTGTGGCCCGGAGATTCATGTGTTGAACACTCAGCCTCACATCAGCGTGGACCAGCGAAGACGACGAGGATTATCTGCGCGGAACCCCCACCAAAACCTGGCCCTGGCGGTTTTAGTTTTTGTATATGCCATGTCAATGTGAGACGAGGTACAGTACTCAAGCATCTGGATATTGAAGAGCGATTGTAGTTTGGGGCAACAATGAATGTTTGATACCTTACAGAAGTGGTTGCTGATTTGCATCCGTATTTCTTGGGTAGGACTGCATTTTTAGAACCCGTACAGTTCGAGGTAGATAAGACGGCATTTCGAGAATTGTGAGGTTGCTTCGGTTAGTTACTACGTTTAGAAAGGACAAGTACAAATGATAATGTTCTAATAATGCAACAGCGCGATATCGGGTTACTGCGACCTCAAATATTTATGGTGTATGGTGCACAAAACTGTCAACAAAACACACTAAGGACTGTCTCGACGTTCGTAATACCCGGGCCTCCACAACAAAATATTACGAAAAGACTAAAAAAAGAGGGAGACTGTTGTGTCCTCTTTACCCCTTCATTAAAGGGTGAATCACCATGGCTTTTAAACAAACAAATACAGAAGGAGGACGGAACAATCGGGAAAATGGGGACTGTCAAAAGCGCAACTGATCGCAAATGACATCAGACAGCAGAAAAGACGATGTGAGAGAGTAAAGCAAAGGGAGGGGACAAAGGAGAGAATTTTGGAAAGGGGGAGTAGAAGGGGTCAGTTAAAACCGGATGTTACTCGACTGTAATGAAGGGGGAGCACCCCACGGAGAGTTTTCCCGAATTCAGTAGAGGGAAAGGATTCTAGTGAAAGAGGGAAAGTGAGGCTGGAGCAGGGGGCCGTCCTGACGTCATTCATTAGGGGAACGTACAGAGCGTGTAAAAGGCTGGGATGAAAGAAAAACGCTGTCCTGTTCCTTCCCCATCGATAAGGGACGTGGGGAAGTTCAAAGGAAGTCAGCGGAAAGAGAAAACAACAAAATAACGAGAATGAAAGGGAACGACTGAGTGGAGAAGTGGACTCAAGGGGAAGAGGTGTTGAACCGGAGTTGCTCTTGTGAAGGTTGCTGCAAACTTTGGGGATGATTGTGTTAACTGCCTTACTTACATCAAGCAACAATGATCACGAAATTCATGGCTCCCTTTAGTGTCGAAAATTGGTCCGTTGTTAGAAACTCTATTCGAAATTGTGTTTTCCCAATGTGTTCAACTTTTGTCAGAACAGTATTGTCGTATAGTGCTTCTACTTCGCTCCAGCAGCAACGCCAAGTTGGGGACCATGCATCGACCTTGAGACCAAGGATTGAAACTCTAGCGTGGTCGAACGAGTTGCGAAGTGTTGGGGAGACTAGGGTTGTGAAAGAGAAAAATGATCGGACGTCGAACCCTTCCCTTATTGGGGAAGGACACGGGGAAATGAGTGATGGGTTCTCGAAGCAACGGCTGTCACACCGGTTCGGAGAGGGGCGTCGGGCAAACACGTATCAATTTCGAATTAGCCCCTGTCCGGACGCATTTCTGGATTCCATTTTCTTTTTGTTTTGTCCCTCGGTAACAATGCACTTGAGACGACTCTTCGCCATCTTACGTGCAGACTGTTTATTTAGGTCTAAGTATATTCTCAGCCCCGTCCTTCGCCGAGCTCTTTTAGTAGATTGCAGCGACTGGCTCTGCCAATTAAGTGTTTTGCAGAAAAGTAGGCGCACTACAGGTTTTAGTGTGATATAGTAACTGTAAAGAACAACCGCTATTTGAAGATATATCCGCTCTACTCGCGTGGCGTGCGCGAGAGATGTGAGTAAGAAAACTCTTTCTTCAATGGGTATCTTCGTTATTAGTAAAGGAACAAATTGAGGAGCCGGAAGCACCAACGAAATGACGATGATTGGCCTGACCCTTTCAATTGAAAATTGAAAGGGTCAGGTCACCTCTATCGCAGAGTCAAAGCCGTTTGGTGCGTCACTTCCGAGCTTATCCTATTATTTGAGTTGGCATGCATAAAGTTTACACTTCATATCGCCTTATTCGAGATCACGTTGTTCGTTATCCAATTCAACTATGTCGTTTTCAAGTTTGGATCGACAAAACGAAGGAAACGCCAGGTAGCGGTCACGGACAGTTGACACTCACCTCGGCAGTGCAAAAGACAACAACAAAAAACAAACCAAACAGGATAAAAAAAACAAAGAAAGAGCGGATCAACGAAACTATTTCGCTTACAGACCCAATCAAGATGGCCACGTCGACTCCCCCGGCATCTTTGAGCGCTCCCTATCTGCTTCTCCTACTTCGTGTAGGGAAGCCGTGTTTTCCTATCTGCATTTATTTCTTCCCCCAAGCCGTAATTATTTTTCTAACACGCGCAACGCCAATACGCGGCAGCCAAACCTGGATATGATTGGCAGTGCTCCTCGCAGCCGTGTTTTTTCTACCCCAGCCGTCGCTACTTTCCCAGTGGCATTTTTTGGGCCCTCCGTAGATGTCTCTTCTGCCTTGTTTCTCTTGACGATTATTATTACTAGGCAGCCGAGGCGTTTTTCCTTTGTACATTCCGTACACATACAATAATAATAAAAAATACGAGTGACAAATAAAGAAACACGAAGGGAAGTTGCTGGCGTTTTGTGATTGGCTGTTATTGGACGTCCGGAGATCCAATTACAAGGAAAGGCCGGCCCCTCGGCGCAAGCCAGAGCCGTCAAAGTTTCTTCCTGTCCGAACGATAGCCGATCCAAGCCGACTCGAGCCAAACCGAACCGGCACACCATCTGGCTTCTGGAAGCTCTTATCCGCGCGCGCGCGATGGGAGATAGGGAAAAAGGGCGAGGAAGGGGGGAGGAATCGAAGCAGAAGGAGAAAAGTATGGAGCCTGGTAGGGATAAAAAGATAAATAAATGGAGGCAAAAGTGGGAAAACGGGGAGGAAAAAAAAAAGGAGACGGCGGCAGCTCAGCATCATCCTCCGGTGACACATTGATTCATCCGCATGTCAGTTCGGGTGGGCCGGTGTTACGATGATTAATATTACAATTGGGGTCACCCGATCGCGTGTTTTGAGACGCGGTGCTTGTATCCGGCCCTTCCCTATCCTTTTTTTCCCCTATCCTCTTCGGCCGTCTCATCTTACCTCTCTTCCCCATACATCTCTCGCGTTGTTTCCCCGGGATCTTAGCACACCCCTGTACCTAGCGAAAAGCAACAGTTTTCATTACTCAAGCTTGCCATATAACCAGCGGAAAGTACTCAGCATCGTCATTGGCATCTTGTATTTCTACGGCGCACGAACGTGTTTAGAAATTCCGGCAGGTGTGGCGACATCTATAGCTATGCTTGTCGTGGTTTCTTTTTTTTTCCCTTATAAAAAACGCGACAGGGGGTAAGTATGGTAGGTGGCGTGCACAATCTCACTAACAGTGCCCTCAATGTTTCATTTCGTAAATGTATATTTTTTAACCAAAAATATTATACTGCTGTTTACAATTCTGCCGTGGAATATAAGGATGTCCGCAGTCGCTCGTCCGAAATCAATGTCTTACAACGTTTCGCTGAGAGGCGTATGTCCCAGAATCTTGGGGATACTAAGACGGGAGGAGGCGAAGAATTAGATCCGTAAAGAGCGTGCTGATATAAATATACATCTAGCAGAATGTGCCCGTCTGTGTCTCGTCCTCTTTCTGTTTTATTTCTTTCTGCTGGAAGGAGGCGAAGAAGTTGGAGCTTCAAACCAGCCGAGCAGATTCGAGTCCAGCGAATACTCAAAGAGGCTGCGATAAAGTGAGAGCGATGGGAGATCAAACTAAAAGGACGAGTAAGCTAGGTGAGGATTTTGCGGAGCGGAAGAAGATAAAGTGACGGGAACCTCGAAGAAACGAGCCCCAAGGACGGACCGTCCCCGTTTTCTCGACTCGGGGCGATCGTCTCTGGGCCGCGCCCACGAAGACGGACAGACACCGAGACGCCACCCGTCTTGGTTAGGTGGGCGTTTACGGCACATCCGCGGGGCCCCTTTACGAGCCCGTAACCCGCCGCACTTAGTGCGCACTTAGTAGCCGGAGCAGCCCCTTTACCTCCAGGCTAAGTGGACCCCTAGCGATCCCCAAGTGCCAACCTCTTCCCCGATTGGTACAAGCCCTTTCTCCCGCTTCTGCCGGTCGCTGTTAAGGTACAGACGCCGTGTTTCTAGATACTGGGACTATACGTCGTTTCGTCATAAGTCCGAGCGCGGTCAAGTACTAGAACACACGCAAATTAAAAGCGCGAGGTCATAGCGCATTCATTGCGTTTGATTGGTTTCGCCCTTGATAGCACACGCACAGGAAGATCGCAATTGCTGTGACTGCCTGTTTCGATCGGGCTTTTGGTGTTTGTCTTAAGAATGAGCAGTTGGCTTTCAGATACATTAAAGCCTTTCATGTAATTCCGCTATGGTAAGTCGCGAATGAAGCAGACGCCTTGAGCGACCATTCTTTGTTAATGTTTTGACACTGTTCAGCCCTCTTCCCCATTAAAGCCAAGCATGCTTTATCTCGGGAGTTCCGTAAAGCACTGTAGATGCCCTGTAAGCGAGCTCGTAGCTTTCGAACGGACTTTCCGTGCGCGAGCGGTTATTCCAATTGAGTATATTTGAACACGTGCTGTCGCGCCCGTGCCTCTGATAACGATAGAAACAATTTATGACAGGGAGCATCACAGTTCTCTAAAGTACTCCCGTCACAAAATTAGAGCTGTCTTATTCGTGTCTAATATTTATTGAGACAAAAAAAAAGTGCATTAACGTTTGGCGTTTACCGATCCAATTAACAAACTGGAGTTGTACAAAACAGTAATCGATGCACGTCTTCAAGTCCCTTTCGAAAATATTCTGCGTTCATTAGACAAATGCAAGGTCAGTCTCGCATATAAATCTGCATTCTGTAATCCAATCAAGCCGGCTCTTCTCTTGAATTATTTTTCTCCTTCATTCGGAGCTGCATGCTTGTCCAGCTTAAAACGTTGTCGTCGTCCGAGTTTTCGTCCAGAAAGGCCATATGATAGTGGGTATTCAAATCAAGACCGACTCAGGTTTCCTAGAAGAACTTAGGACCGCAGACGCCCTGGTGATCCTCGTGTTCGATATGAAAAACGGCAACGCAGAAGGACCAGGAAGGCACCGCAAGAAGAGGCGCGGCTTTGATGCTCTTCAGCTTCTCCACGATCGTTTCGGTAGCGTCAAGAACGTCTAGAAGCCTGGTTCGAGGGTTCGCCACCACGATTCCCTCACGATCCACCTTAACCAGTTTGACGCATTATAAGTGACGCTGTACGCTGCAGCGGACACGTTCTTACGGGCACTGTTGATGTCCATGGTACTGTGCATCAAGTACCGGTGGGCGCTCAGCGTGAGCGAAGCGCAGATCATCGCAGGTCAGATGGTGACCCTCGAAGTGAAGAAGCGTGTCCATGGCGTAAACTGCGTCTTGGAGGGTTGGCTCTTCATTGCCTGTCTGGAAATGTCTCGGTGTTGGAAAACCGCTTAGGCAGGAGCGCTTCTCGATGGAAATATAGTTGTTATTGCCGTGGTTTCGCGGTGGAAGTTCAGGGTGCGTCTCATGGACAAGCATCCGGACGTGTTGAAGGAACGCACTGTACTGCAGAGGGAATGTTTTGCCATCCACCTGAGTGTAGCCGTTACGGGTAATCCCGAACGCGATGATGATATTTTTACTGGGTTTAGCGTGGGCTAGTTGCCGCCTCATAGCATCTAGGGCCCACATGACCTTGGCGAGAGGTTTGGCGTCAGTAAGGTTGGTCCAGGTGGTACTCAGCATACCAAAAGCCGCGATGTTGTCCTTGCGGACCGACTCACTGACAAACTCCTTGATCTGGCCCAGACGCGAAGATAGCATCCCGTCTGAAAAGGAGTAACCAAACCTGGTACGGTCGGCCTTCTTCGCCACTTGCCAGAAGGTACGCAGGTTAGGTGTCGCGCTACGTTTGACGTTCGTCACGGTGTCCAAGTGGATGTAGACGAGCGGCATCCGTGCACGGGTCCATGCCAGGGAAGCCGGCGCCCGTGCACGGGTCAGTTCTCCGAGACTGCATAGGACCTGCTGCGGGCCGTAGCCGTGCCTTACGCGTCTGGATCCCTGGTAGAGCGCCATGCCTGGTGGTCTGAAGTGGCGTACGTTGCGGAAGTTGAACAAGCGATGGCCGAGTTCGCGCGCAGGATAGCCCATTGCTAGAAGCGCTAAAACAAAGATGGACAGATAAGAAACCTGTTTTCAACCAGTTGGGTGTCCCGCCGACTGGGTGCAATAACGCCTGCGTGTCCAACATGGAAGTGGAAGCCGTGGAATTTGTGCGAGGCGTTCATTGGGAGCTATTCTAGTTCACGGCTGATTCTTCTTCGGCTTCTACATAATTTCTGGTATGGGACCGAACCAGAACTAACCACCGGTCTTCAGTCCACATTTGAAAGTTATATTTTTGTATCGAACGCATCTAGTAATAATTCTTAGCCAGTCATTAATTTCTGGATCCGAAAGAAAGATATATTTAAACGTCGAACTGGAAAACAAAACTAAAACAGAGAAAAGCATCAAGAAAGATAAAATGGGTAGAGCCCGTTTCTGACGAACGACGCTCGAAATATTGGTTTCTTTTACACCTGCCCGTTGGACACAGTTAGCCAAACATTTTAGATAATAATTCGTCTTTTAATCCGTAGCCAAAGAGTAAGCCTGTTCACATATTGATAAATGAAAATGTCGCTCGCCTATTTCAACATTTTGTTCGGTATTCTAACGTATTTTTAATTATTTATTGTTTTAGATTTTGGACGTTGCCAATCCACAGTTCAATGCGTCATTGTCTCTACAGTTGACGACAGTGCAAAAGGCAATTAGCTGCTCTGCCTGGAGCGCGATATTTCTGCTTTTGAAAAAAACTTCGTCGCACGCCCAGCCAACGCTCGGCGCAAGAAACCGGCGGATGGCGGAGGTGTAGAATCTACTGCGTTATTAACCTGTCCCCGACTGTGGATACGATCCCGAACGCTGATCTTCAAACCGGCCGATTGAATTCGAAACCAATTTAACAGCCGCAACCTATACCAAGAGCTTTCGGTGTCGAATGCCACTCGAAGATCGGCACGCCATCTTCGCACAGCGGATCATGAATCTACGCAGCGGTGGGATTGGAGACGGTCGTCGTCTCGAGCCGCCACGGAGAGCCAGGCAGAGGAGCGACGAAAGCAATAACTCAGGCCCCATAACCGGAAACTCGCGATTTGCTCAACTGAATGCCATTAATTCGCGGCGGGGACATCGCCGGCCTTTTCCGAGGCAGATCGTCTAACGGTTCGCAAACAGCGCGTCTCATATCCTCACGTATATGTATATATCCCGGCAACACATCGACAAATTGCGCATCTCTCGCATCTGAACTCGAGGAGGAATGGGGAAACCAGAACGGCGAATTACAAATGTCGCTCATATTCGTCTGACGTTGAGTAACGGACTCTCTCGCGTGTGTGTGTGTGTGTGTATGTGGGGAGTAACGGGAGATGGCTGGCGCATTATAATAATATCGAATAGTACTTTGCTTTCCTAACGCCGAGCGGGGAACAATGAAAATAAACAAATATCGTAATTTTGTGGCTCGCGCGATACTCGAAATCGGAGACGTAGGCGGCGCGGTCCCATAGCGTCCGATTGTGTCGAAAAAGAATACGTAAGGAGTAGACGAAGTCGCGGCCAAAGTCGTAGCCAAATCCAACCAAAAATAAAAAAGAGCAAAATCGAAAAGAAAAGAAAAAAGATTGCAGTACCCCGGACTGGAAGAGAAGGAAGTTTGCGTCGTTTGCTTTTCGAGCTCTCCTCTAATCTTCGTCTGCTTTCTGGCTACGGGAATGAGGAGGTGGGGGTTGCGAGCGACCCCCGGAACAGCCGTTTCGGCTTCTTTCGAACCTAGGGTAAAGCTTTTCCGGTAAGTGGAATTCGTCCCCTTTCCCCCTCTCGCTTTTTTTTTCTTTTTACTTTTTGTTGTTTTGTTTTTGATGGCGTCTGAAACTGGAGCCCGCTGCCACACGTCGTTGGCACGCGTCATAATGGCGGTCGTAAGATGGAAAGTATAGAAAGAGACGGGAGCGGCAAAAAGCCAGGTTGTGCCGTCGTCGCGACAGCCGTGAGCTATATCTCCTCTAGGGTGCGCGCACGCGTGCGTCGCCCGCTCCCTCGCTCCCCAAAAGGTCCCGAACCAGGAAGTCGCACGAGCCACATTTTCGGGGGCTATTTTAAACCCCCACTTCCTTTCCTTTCTTCTCGTTATTATTTCCTCGCTTTGGAATTTAGGAAACAGCCGCGACTGGTGCGCCCTCTAGAGGGTAAAGTGAGGAAAGAGGGGGTCACATCACAAACTATACACAAATATTTCAGCTACGTCAGCTTACGGGAGCCACACTTCCCTGCACGCGCGTGCACGACTCGCGCGCACGCCTGACATCTGAGACGTTCTTTGCTGGATGTCCACAGTGCACGACGTTTAGATTTCTTAGTCACATTTTCTTTCTGTTTTGTTTAGATTTATATTATTATTCCCCGAAGAGCGAGTGTTTAGAAGAAAAGAAAGAAAAGGGAGTTGGGGTAGGGGAGGGATGAACTCGAGGACAAAACATGGCGCTGATTGACGCGGAACGTTACGGAACTCTAACCCAGATGGGAGGCGAGTCTTATTTTTTTCTTTGCATGGTTTGATTTTTTTTGTATTTATTTGTCTTTCGTAGCCTAGGGGTGTCGCGTTTGTTTTTTAGGTGTGACGATGCCCCTCCTCTCACTTTTCCTTCTCTCGCCCGTTAAAATTAGAACGTCCTGTTTGGCCATCGTAATCGTTTCGATTCAGCTGTAGTACGAAGGAGAATCGGCACTGGAGCCACGCTCGCTCATGAATCTCCGTGGTGGTGTTCGCTTTTGAATTGGTCATATCCTGCGTTTAGTGAGGAAGGATGCGTCTGTAAAGTGGTGCCTTTTATTTTACGCGCGCTTCGAACCTGAGAAAGGGCGGCACAAATAAATAAATAAATAAATAGACGTTCGGTTTCGAAGGCCGGACCCGCCTCCCGTGGCGTTTGCTTTCCGATTCGATCGAAGCCCGAGACACTTGACGCGGTCGTTTCATTGTTTTGAAGTGGACGGGAAGGTTATCGCGTACTGCAAGGACGCTCCGAGTCTTCGACAAGGTTGCGGTACCGTTTGTTTTGCGCCCGTAATAACGGCCATTACTCTTGAAGCTTCGTGGCATTGGGTGAATCACCTTTACGAGAAGAGAGCCGCGTAGTTTCTACTCACATATCTGGTGGTTGTGCCGGAAGCGTGTGATTTGCGATTGAAATTTGTGCTGATACTAACATGTAACGGGGATGTACCAATTTAGAAAAGAAGGAATATGTAACCTTGAATAAGTACCTATAATTATAAAAAAAAATTTAACGTTAGAAAAAAAAACGTGTGTGTAGTTTGCGGTTGACGCCTCACGAAAACAAAATATTCCCAAAGTCATGACGTCACGAGATTGTGCGGTTTATCGAGGCGACTTTGCCGATACGAACCTGACGTTCGTACCCTAAGGTAGTTTTTGCGATATTGGTCTTAGTCAAAGGAAATCTCGGACGAGGACGAACGTCCAAAGAGATCACGACTCGTTTTAGTCAAGTTGTTGTGAGTTATGGTTTTAACAACGCCGAATTCGCTAAAACAAAAAATCGACGTAGTGCGAAAAAACAGCACGAAGATACGACGGACATACAACGAGAGCTGAAAAGTCCAAGCGCGGTTAGAGAACGTCGTATCTTTTTGTCTTAATTGTTTAGGGTCTTTCCCGCAATGCTTTCGTTAAACTAGCCCGACTTTCCATCCTATCGAAGTCGACGATTTCAGAAAGCGGATCCAGCTTGTAAACATTTCATCACGTTTCGTCGTGGGTGTTGCGTTGAACTACACATTAAGAATAACTGGCCCGTTTCTTTGGTTCCTGTCGATCACGTATACCGGAGAAGAAATAATAAACGCGATGTTATACAACCACGCCAGTGGGAATTTAGCAGGATGCGGCAGTTTGACGCGACAATCGACAAGAATCATGATTTGGCCGCCACGGCAACCTCTCGGCCTCAACGTTTCAAAACATACCCCAGGACGCGAAAGATCAAGACGAATTCGATCGAATAATGGATGTCGGTTTATCTAGCGGCTTTCGGGGGAGAGGAACAAGACGACACGGCACTCGAAAGAAAAAAGAAAAAGTCAAATCTCGTCGTCGGGAGAAGCAGTAGCGGACGTACGGACGACCTTCCACCCTACGCTCGAGAGGGACCTCAAGACGGATATAGCGAATTGGGCAATATAACGAGAGAGATTCGAAGAGAGGGGAACAAGCTCTAAGAACAAAGCCGCTCTCTTCCCAGGGCCACCCTCCCAACTCTCTTCCTTCTTTCCCCCTTCAGTCTTTCCTTTGTCTGAGGTTCTCGCCGCGATGAGGATTTTCAATCCGCGCGAGCCCGAAGAATTGTTTTACGACGTGTCATTGGCGGTGGCCGCACCGACCGCGCGTTGTATTTATTGATCACGACGCGGGATGCTCCTCTTCTGCTTTTGTCCGTTGTTTTGTTTCGTCTGCTTCTGGAGTGTCTCCTCTTCGAAGACCGCGCGTCGTTTCGTTGTTTGGTAGTTCGTCTTTGTTAGTTTTGTATTTTTGCCGGGAAAAAGGGGGGGGGGAGCGTTAGTGTTTGTCTTGATTTCAGAGTGTCTCCAAGTGTGCAATCTCGTGGGACCAATATCACTGTATAGGAGGCGTCCTCTGCCATTACAGCGCAAACGTTGTCCGTCGTTTCAGTTGCTTCCTCTCTTCAATCCAGGCCCTCTTGTCTGCGTCTGAATCGTCGCTGTCTTTGAGGGGACAGAACTGGTCTTGTGGAGTCGAACTGTTAGCCGTTTGCTTTTTTACGAAAACAGGATGCTGAGGATTTTTAATCGAGTGGAAGAGAGGGGGGGGGGGAATGTCCCTTCATCGGCGCGAGATTGGACTTGATGGTTGTTCTGACAGCGAGGATCTGTTGGGGCTGCCGGGGCTCGTTCGTTGGCGAGAACAACGGCATCGCGACCGTTTGAGGAATCTCGGCGGCACGCATTTGTAGGCCGGATGGCGAATTCTTTTTGTTTTTATTTCTCTCTTTCTCTATCTCTCTCTCTTCCTTACCGTCTGTCTGTTTTTGTAATTTAGTGTGTTTTTGATATTGGTTGTTTCGGGTCTGATCTAGGCGATTGCATCCTCTAGTTTCTTGTCGGAGCCGTTGATAGAGCCTACATGTCCTCGCTAGGAAAGATGGAGAGCGTTGGATTGGATAGAACGACTAAACAACAAATATGCCAACTTTTTTTTAAGAAAGAAATTGGTGTGAGTGTTTAGAGATTGTTAACAGCGAAAGCGATTGCATATTCTCAAAAAAACATCCTTTTCTTTTTTATTGCGGGACTTTGCTTGTTTACAGCTTCAAACGTATTATTCCGCCGAAACGCGATAACTTTTTGAAATATGGCGTAGTGGCTTCTTTCATGTTACCTACAGAATTTTAGACAAACATGCTTACAAACGAAGTGACTTTAATATTGAACATAAGGTTTAACTAAGCAACTACTTTTCTTTTCTCTGTTTTAGACATTATTTTTTGCTGTGATTTCATTGGGCTTAGTAAATTTTCTCTCGTTTTGACTGTTCTTTATTTGCATATCTTTTAGTCGATTTTCGTTCCTTTGCCTTAAATATTCCAGTAATCTTTTGCTATTTCCTAGTTTGAATTATTCGACATCTTCAATCTATATTAAGCTTCTCAAATATTCTATTTTATTCACTTTAACTTTCCTCTCTTTATAGACAGGCGTAACTTCCCCAGGCACCGTTTTGCTGAAATGACAACTATACAACTGGGCACGTAGCACCCAGGCAGCCGCCTTTCAACATTACAGGGTCCCACGAAATGAAATTTGGGAATACCGACTGTATCAAATTTCTCCACCGATATTTCAAGCTACAAACTAATTACAGGACACGGCTGAAGACTACAGGACACAGCAAAGGTATGTAAATTTAAACTAACATTAAAAAAATCTGGACTAATGTGCGTCGAATGTGAAGGCGGGCGAGCAATGAAAGGCGTCAGTGTCAGTACTCAAAAGAAAAAAAAAGAGATGCGGCGAATATATATATATAATTTTTTTTACGCCTCATATTTGGAACATCTTTTTGTTTGGTGCATTCTGCTAGCGATTTCCTTATGATTTTCAGGAACTTCAGTTAGGCATTGTTGTCGACGATCACTTCTCTTCTCTCCCTCTCTCTTTCTCTTTCTTTATGTATCGTCAAGTACAACTAACAAATCGTCGCATAGTCAAGGATAGTGGCACGGACTGTCCAATGATATTGATCACCAGCGCGAGATAACTCAGCGAGACATTTTCGTGGTTTTTCTTTTACTTATTTTTATGATGTAGATTTCAAGAATGTTTCGCTATCTGTGTTTTATGCGTAAGTTCATTTAATTTCCATCATTTGTTTTTTACGTGGATTTATGACAAATACCTGGTACCACCATTGTATTGAAATGACCTGACGAAACTCAAGAGTTTTTACTCGGTGTCCTCTTGTACTGTTATAACGTTTTACATTAGAATAAAAAACAATATACAGTCGTTAAAAAAAAAATGACGTCAACACGTTTTTTTTGTTTCTTTTACCAGATGCACAATTAACACCTCGCAATCGCAAGTTACACCACAAGCTCGAATCAAATAAATGGGGAGAAAAAAAAACGGTGTTGATTCGTAGAAAAAGAAAAAAAAAAGACACATCAGGAGAAACCTTAAATCAAAGTCAAGTGAGCCCGTACGCAGATGTTACCATTTTCGAGTCCGCAAATTTATACTTCGAAGGAAATACATAATCGCCAGCTCTCGCTGCACGCCAAGTAGAGAAACCGACCAATCACGACGTCGCCTGCCACCGCGTCCCCCGGCGGCGTATAGAATAATACACAGGGGAGGAGATTGACGCCTCCCACCCTCCCTACATGTAGCGCACATCTACGTAGAATGTATACACATATTTCGTAAAAGTTGTAGTATAGGCACCTGCGAGCCGCCGGAGGCGCACGCAGCCCGTGCGGTCGTGATCGGTCTATTCACAAACGGAGATGAAAGAAACTGACGTTTACGTTTTGTGCGCTTCGAAAGTTTGCTTAATTGCGTTTTCTGCTTCTTTTTTTCTTTTTCATTTTTGCGCGTGTTTGCCGAGCGAAAGAAGCTTCTGGCGGTTCTTTTTCATCTCGCAGAATTCTTTATTTTGACGTATTGCTGCGAGCTGCTTCTCACTCCATAGTCGGCCGCGAGGGGGACCCACCTACGTTCTCGATGGCGATGGGTTTATCCACCCCGTTTACGATTACTTCCGGTGCCGAAAGTTTGATCTTGCCAAAAGGTTTTTCTTTGGATGAAAAGTTATATTATACTCTACTGCGTTTCTATAATGCGTCCGAGTTCAATTAATTTCAATGTTACTCGATGAAGTGAAGAATTTATTTTCATATCCAGGAACCGGCTACTCCAAGCTCGAGAAATGAGTAGGGAGTATTCACACTGGCGGCCATAGTTGTGTGCTCGACTGTTGAGCGCGTACTGACGGCGAGCTTCCACAGTTCTTCTGCAACGTGCATTCCGCACCATCAAGATTGCCGGTCACAGCAGCCTATTAATGTGAGCTCGTTCTGAGCACGCGCTCTAAACACCGCCCTCAAACATGACGTCCAGTGAATACTCTATGGACGTATACAGACTGCGTTGAAACATGTAAGTTCAAATTGCATCTGATTATTCTAAGCTCTTGTGGCAGATATATATAAAAAAATGAACGACGAAATACGAAATCATTAAAAGTTAAACAATTTACCGTAGGCCAATTTCGTCTTGAAAACAAGTTTCGATTTTGTCCAAGGGTCAAAGGGGCCATTTAGGCGTTGTTGAAGTGGGTTTTGTGCCGACACAAAATAGCTACATATTTTATGTGAACACCTCGCTGCAAAACTTGTACCGGCAAATGATCCAATTCCTACGTTCCTTTAGCGTTCAATTACCGTCTGAATGTCGGCGCGGCAGCTAGACAGCACTAGTCCGAGGCGACTCAAAATCCGCAACATGAGCTCAACTTCACTTTGAACAGGTATATCACATTTGAGCGTCGCGAACTAAAGCTGCCCGAACGTCGCACTGTCACACTGCCGCTACGAACATTAACTCCTATGTTAATATTAATCCACCGTTACGCACATGCCACCTGCAGAAAAAAATAACTAAGTAAGAGATATTAAAAGAATGATCTCCTCCACAGTTTTCGAGACATATAAGCGGAAGCACTGAACAAAGATACACCTTGAAACTAAATGTTACCAGAACACGAACAACAGGTTTGTTTTTACAGATAGGGTCGAGACAAAATAATTAAAAAAATAAAGAGGCACGACATAAACTGACAAAGAGACGCACGCAACCACATACACACGGAAAACGTTTAAGGCAATGTTGTAGTCGCTCTCCGGGGAGCCTTCAACGTTTTATCAAAAATAAGTCTCCAGTCTCTCTTTCGACACCTGTATATTTATATAGTATAGTATATATAATGTCGCGTGACGCACGCACGCACGCACATAGACAACAATGGCGGCGGCGGCGGCGCGAGTTGTTGTACTTTAAAAAATTACCGACTTGTGTCGCGAGACACGGCGAAGTGTACCGCGCTCGTGCGGTAGAGTACAAGGTCAAAAAATGGCAGAATGAGGGCGACGACGCGTCGTGCGGGGAAGCCTGCCTTTCCATCCCCGTCTACCTCGTGTATAGCTCAAGGCACTCCTCCGGGAATGGGCAGGTCCCACTTCGATATCGTTATTAAAAAAAAGAAGAATGTTTGCATAACACTTTACGACGAAACAGGCAAGAGTGCGCGACGTTGTACCTATCGTCGGCGATCTCTTCAAAAACCGCGACCTGCAGAAACATCTCGCTCTCTCGTTTCCGTAGCGGTTGTGAAACAAGATGGCGGACGGGTTTTCGAACCCTCAACCTTGGGTGATTCGCGGGAACGAGACCATGACTCGACACTTTTTTTTGTTTTGTTTCTTTGTAGGTTCGTCTTAGCTTTTTAGCTCGTTGCGGGTTCAACGGGAGATGGCGGGTTACTCACGAACACCTGCGGTGTAGTTACTTGGTCCTCTGGTTCGGTGTGTCGCGGCCCCAAAATGGCGACCCCCAGAGACAGTCCGGGGGAGGTTTGTGCTTCCTGAGCTTTGTTTTCTCTCACTGGAAAACGTTTTTGTCTGTATTTGTTGTGTTTTTTTCTTCTTCTCTTCAAACAACCTTCGCTTTGGTTTGGTATTAGAAGCAGCGTAGAATAGCTTCACCCCGTTTTCTCTTTTTTTTCTTCGTATGTTTTGATTTCAGTGTCGTCGCAGGTTTGTCGTCGTTGATCGGAGGGTTCCGTCCTGCTGTCAGTGTCGTAGTCTCGAGTACGACGACCGGGATGTTCAACTCTTTTTTTCCCCGTCGTCTCTCGATGTAAGTTGAAAGAAAAAATATCGTCTCATTTCTCTGACTTAGCTGCTTGGCGGGGCTTAATACGCAAAGATAACCCCTGATGACCATTAAATTCGAGACAAAAAATAAAAATATACAGTTTTTTGTGTGTTTTGATTGAGAGCAATCTAAAGTTCAGTCTATTCATGGGATAGCACAGTGTGCAATTACGAGTTCTACGTCTTTAAATATCATTTCTCCTCACTAGGACGCTGGTTTTCCGGTGTTTATTTATAAGAGAAATAAGCAAGTGCTTCATTTGAAGTCTTTTGTTTTTTTTTCATACGTGGTGTATTTTGGTTATACGTTTCGGACTGACGCTAAAACGGTAATGAACGGGAAAAAAAGTCTAATGAAAAACTAATGGTTCAAATCTAAAAAGGGAGAGTTCTTTTGTCCAAAAGCAGTGTTAGCTGGATTAAAGGTTTCCGGAAATCGGTGTCTTTCCGGTGTTAATTGATTCTGTGTTTTCGACTCTGCAGATCTTTAACGATGTTTCTCGGCTTAAACCGATTTTTGAATTTTCGGACACCGACGAACGTCTTTTCGGTGTTTTCCAGTTAAAACCGGAAGGTCTAAGGCTAGCTCGTAACGTAGTAACTGCCATAATGATTCGTACTAAATACGCCAAAATATTAAATAAATACAAAATGGATAGAAGCGCAAGATAATTTGTAAATGAAAAGACACAGACTTTTGGAGTTTTGTTTTGTCCTCTTTTCCTTCCAAGAAGATGATTTATTTATATAAAAATATGTATATGTATATACCGTCTTTGTCTCTTTTTTTTCACGTCACGATGCACACAGTGAAACAACCCTTGACACACACAGAAAAAAAAAACAAAAAAACAGAGGGAGAACATACAATACGCGAACAACCAAAAAAGGATAAGGCAGGCAAATTCCATTCCGTATCATCATTCTTGAAACATGCTTCGTCTCAAAGTCCACCGCAACATCCACACAAATGGTGCAGGCAAATAAAAAAAAAAACACACTCTCACAACATACGGGCGCATTTGTCAACGCGAAAACACAGTTTGTACACAATCTTGATAATTTATTACCGTCTGACAATAAAAAAAGCAATAATTAAGTGATACTCAAAAATTGGTCCTACAGAATTTTTTTTTACACTGTATTAATCGAGAAACAAAAAGGAACATTTAGCGAGATATACATGCGAGCAATTTTTCTAAACATGCAGCAGTGCAAAAGATAGGGGGAAAAAAACGGCTTGTAGATACAAAGCACACACAGGTCATTCGTTACTATTATTTTGGTGAATCAAGACTAGATAACGTGCTAGGGATTCGAACAACACAACTAGGAAAAAAATAAGAGCAGTAAAAAAATTGTAATACTTATTTAAACAAAAATAGACACACACGCACGCGCTGACCAACTCATAAACGGGCGTTGCCCTCCAAGTGTTAGAATCCTTCTTTTGTATGCAAAACGTAAACATCACTAATGATGATAATAAGAATAATAATAATACGACGAAACCGACAAAACATAAGAGACAGATTGTGGAAGTGTATACGAAGGCTATGTACAGGCCAGCCTCACGGTAGCCGTTAGATGTAATAAATAAGAAAGATACGGCGATATGCGTGTTTGCGAACATAAACAAAAACTCGTGGGAAAAAAAACCACAAAAAACCAAGGTTGTGTGTCACTGGGATGATGTCGAGATAAAGATTATTAATTATACACGTCGCATAAATACTTGAAGTTGAAAAAAAAAACTAGAAGAACAGAGAGGGTGGGTCCACAATGTACGTCTTTTGTTCGTGCAAACGGGTGACAAAAAATGGGCACATTTTGGGGGGAATGGTCATCGTTTCGTTTCTCTGGCGTGGCGGTACCTCATAGGTATCCCACGCCGCGAGAGATTTTGATTGGTCGCTCTGTAGGGGGGAACCTCTGTCGCCCCCCGATTCATTCGTCCGTTTGTCACGCGACTCCCGGTAGCTGTCTTTGATACTGGTTTGCGCGGTGAAGCGCAGAAACCGATATCCTATTCGTCATAGAGTGGCATTCGTCTTCAACTTTGAATAAATTAAAGTACACTATTAGGTCGACTCAAACTTCGCTAAACCTAGGGTACTTGATGTGGAACCAAAGTGATATTCACGTAGTACACGCGGCATACGTAGTTGGGTTTCTCGTATATCACCGGATACCTTAGCACCCTCACCCTTCTTCAGATGAACAGAACAGAACAGGCCGTAAGCCGGGGTCACACTGTTCGTATGCATCATACAAAAGACAGCCTGCAAACACGAGTCAACGCAATGTCCGTGGTTCAGGTTCGAATGCCGCGTGCCGAGTTTTCTCCTTGGACTCACATCCAAGCGGCATTCGAAGCACTGATTTCGCGACGACTCGCGTTCGAATCTGTGTGCGGACTGTCCTTTGTATGATGAATGGGCAGTCTGACCCCGGCTGTGAGCGCGATCCCCCAAACTCTACTTTCGCAAATCCCGTGTTGTTTGTTTCTTTGTTTTGTTTTTTTATTATTAGTTTTATCTACGTATGCGGTTTTACGACGGGATTACGGGCTAGTACGTTTACCATCCAGACATCGCAGAGTGTTTAGAACACGGGACGAGTGACAGTTGTTTGGCAGCTCGTGTAACAAGAGGCTCGATCATCATGTAATTTCTGTTTGTTTTCCGTCAAACACAGCCGTCGACTTTTTTTTAGTAGTTTTGATTTTTTTTCGTGTGTCTTAGTCAGAAATGGGAAGCGATGGCCCCTTACCCTATATGAGATAGTATACCGTTTCTTAGACTCCCAATATCCTCGCCCTATACTCTATGTCATCTCCCCCCCCCTTTCTCCTCACCACCTCTAAAAATATATATAATAATGCAACGAGCACCTAGGACCCCTGTCCATCTGTCCGCCATGCTGCACTTGTTTATGTAACTTCCACCCCACGTTTTAATGCCTAGCTCGCGTTTTTCTTTCACTATTTTCGTTCGGACTCTCCAAACCATGTTCGCCTTTTATTTTATTTTTCTTTTACTTTATTCCCCTAATGGTATCCATCCTGCCGTCATCAATGTTTTCTTTACGACTAACAATTTACGGTTTCATTTATTTTTCTTCCGGATTATTTAGAGTGGAAGAAAGACGGAGGGGAGTCAGGTTTTTAGCTGTGTCTTGTCTCGCAGAAATAGACCTATTTACGGAAAAATCCGTTTTCGCTATTTTTGCGCATGTGTGTGTGTGTGTGTGTGCTAAGCCGCCTAACATGGGGCCCTCCCTAGACCATTATAGGAGAAGACCATAGAAACAAAGATTCCCGCCGTCGCTACTGGGCTAAGGACCAAACAGTTTAGTCTCGCGCCCTTCAAATTGACGAGAAACCGTTGGTCTTCGATGTCGACGGTTGCTTTTTGAGAGACGACGGTAGGGGAGTCTTAGGACCGCAGGTTCTTCGCAGTAGCTTGCGTTTTATTTATTATTTTTTGTATTTCTTTTGACGGGGTGGGGGGGGAATGTTGACGGTACCCTACCGGGTGGTCTTCCATCTAGACCCCATCGAGATGTCTCTACCGCGAACTGAACTGTTGTATAGGTCTACGCTTTTGTAAATAGTGTGCCGAGGGTTTCACCGTAAGCCTGGAATTCGCCAACTGGCGATGGTTCATGTTGAGATGCTCTTTTTTTTTTGCGGTGGATGTTGAGAGAGGTGCTGTAGTCGTGGGGGCGGATATTCAATTCGCTGAGTGACGAATCCCAGCTGCTCTAAAGACTCATTGTTTTTAGATGTGGCGGTACTTTTCTGTAAGTCCTTTATTCTTTTTCCCTGGAGAAGAGCAATTTAGTTTGCTGAGTGTACGTTCGCTTTGAACGTCTAATTAGTCTGGTTGATGTGTGAATTTATAGCTACAATTTTGTTTCCAACTGCAAATACAAACCGATAGGAAATTTTTAGTGTTCGTGTGAGTAGTTTATTTTTATCTCTAACAAAGCAATCAAATCCCCAATTAAAAAAGCACAAACAAAAAACGTTAATCTGTTTGTTGGTTTTACGCAGTTAGACAGTATTTTAAGGCTATGACCTTTTAGAACTTTGAAAGTGTGACGATCCAAAAGTTAGAGCAAGTCAAAAACGCCACACAAAGAATTGATGTGAACTTATCACGGCAGCTAAAACGCCGGTTTCTGAAAGCCGACCACACAGAATCAACTTTTTGGTGATGTGAGCAATTTTACGCGGTGTCGCTTTATCACTTTCGTGCTCTTTGGTGACAAGATGGCGACAAGATGGTGACGCCCTAGTCTGAACAGAAAGGGTGACTAACCAGGTGCATTTCATTTGCCCGTGAACAGTATCTGTATATATGAAGTGAAAGTGAAATGAACCCCTAAAGGGTGTGTGTTATAATCCGCCATTAATATCAACCTGGAAACATTAAAAGCAGAAGTGTGTCTCGAATCTAATAGGAATTACTCCCCTCACTGTCTTGAAAAAAAATTGATAAAAAAACGCATAAAAAACTTAAATTAACATAGGAAAAGCTTCACGTCAAATCTTGTTTGCACAGCTTTTTGTGTAGCCCTCAACGCACCCCACCTATGCAATGTCCCACTACTGTCGTAACAGTGACGCATGAGGCCAAGTGCTCCACGCTTTTGAGATTAAACTATATCCCCATCTTTTTAGACTCTTTAGGTATTTTTCTTTCACTCGGCGGCAAGTCTGAAAGCTGCAGATAGGAAACGCAACAATGTTAATGGAAGCTGCAGGAACAGTATTAGCGACACGAACGAAGATATCCAATAACAGAGTAGTAAAGTGTATTTATTATCTGTTATCGTTTTTAATACGTTTCTATCATTCAACGTGTCTCCAAAATGCACTTGAAATAAAAAAAAGAACACCCGTCCTAAATAAAGCTATGCCCTAAGCCTCAATCTTCCCAACACCCCTCCCACAAAAAAAAGAAAACAAAAAGACAATATTAAAGTTTGAAGAGAAAAAAAAACTTAGAAAACGTCGCTAAATTTGAGATAACAAAAAACTCACTTCTTAATTTAGGCAGGCGCTAGAGACCGCCTTTTGTTTGTTTCCTTCTTCTTTATATACACCGGGACATTTCAATACGAAATTCAAAAAGAAAAAAAAAGCAAGAGCACAAACTGGACGATTGTAGAACTAACTACCAGCCTAGTCGGGGTTGCGGGGGTCAAATCGGACGGAGCGCCATTTCTGAAGCGAATGCTGTGTCATTTTATGCTTTTTTTTTCCAGTCTGTGTCTCTACTACCGGCTGGCTCGCGTTGTAAAGCGCGAGCCGTGTGATACCATTAGCCGTGTTCGTATTACATATCCTCTTTTTTATCTGTTTTCCTTTATTGGTTCTATGAATGTACCTTTCGTTTCACTCAAATTCAGCCAGCACTCAGCAAACAAATATAAAAATAAAATAAAAGGTACATTTACAAAGAACTTGGGGGAAAATCGGGGTGTGTCATGTCCTTATTATAGTATTATTTACTTTCGATTTCGACATTCTGTAAATCTTTGGGGGGCTTTTGGACAGAACTCGAATTTTTCTGTTTTCAAGTTGTGCTCAGAATAGGTTTAGGGGGGATATAAAGGGGGGGGGGGAGGTTATCTCCCTACCCTGGCATTATGTTTTCGCCCACCTAATGTTTCTAATTCGTTGTATTTTCGCGTAGGTATTTGGCACAATATGTCTAGCAAGAAGTAACGAACTTTATACCTCTGTGTGTAAGTAACGTCGAGTGTACAAATAAAAGAAAGAATTCAAGACAAGTTCTCTACATACATATATCACATAGAAAAATTAGAATTTGCGTTTTCTGATACCGCGAATTCAATTCCCACGTAGCTTATCACTTCTAGGCTACATGCGCCAGAAAAAGAAGAAAAAATCGGGCAAAAGAAGTTCGCCGTATTCTGAAATATGAACAATGCTCTCCCAGGGCTTTGCGACTACGAATCTGTGACTTGTTCGACGACGAAACTGTGACTACGTTTAGTGTGTAGGCCTTGAATTAAAGACGAATGCCACTCTATTGAATTAATAAAATTGGCCGGTTCTAAATACCGGCGGTAAAATCACATCGCGGCAGAACTTACGCGATTGCTATACGATCACAAGTTGTGGAGCAAAAATCGGGACTAGCCGTCACACAGGGGCAAATAAGGAAGAAACAAAAAAAAAGGAGTTGGATATAAGATTCTGGAATCTTTGTAACAGGCACTGCGCTAAAAAAGCGACCAAAAAAGACACACATCTCGTGCACATCAATCCCATCCATTCCTTCGCGCAAAGTCAGTAAAGTCAGTCAGGCAGCAGTGCATGCAAAGAGACAATGCCGATACTTAGAAATGCGTTGTGGCGACACACCACGATAAAACGAACATTTTGGTCTTAACTCTCACTTCTTTCTTGTTTTTGATTTTCTAAATACACAAATAATTCCCCTAAGACAGTCTTAGAAAAAAAGGAGCCGTAAGACATTTGTGACCTTCGCTCGCCCTTTCCTTTTAGTTAGCTATTTTCCTTCACCAAACTTCGGAAACTACGCCTGAAAATTTTTTGGTTGCATTCCCGAATTAAAAATAGAATTAGAAATTAAAATGTGTGATAACTCAGCATGTGTAAATACGCCGTGTCAAAAAAAAAAAATGCTACGTACCAACTTTTCCAGAGTATATAGTATAAAAGCATGTTAACAGTCGAGCAATGTCGCTACTTCAACACTATTCTCGGCGTTATAACCTGATTCCTTTAACCGGGTGTAAACAGTGACTCTATAAAATAAAACAGTTAAACGTCTGTTTAATGGTCATCAGTCGGTAAGAAAGAATCTGCTGCGTTCGCCTCGCTTATACACAATACTTCAGGACTAGCCTTTTTCTTTTCCTTTCCACTGCGATATTGCACGTTCCATTTCATTTTGATTACGGGTCTGTACCACACCACGTGGGGGCTATAAACGCTTCTCCATTTTGATTATAAGCCCTCGTACATATTGCGCTCTCTTCACAGCCAGATGGCTCGACAAAAAAAGTTTTGATTGTAACTCGTCGTTCAGTTTTGATGTCTTCGCTCAAAGATGTCTACAGAACTTTCGCCGTCGATGTCTCAAAGACGGCGTTTGTTTTAACAGTCAAACATTTTGATTTTCCGTTCCTAGCTCGCGTCGCACTCGTTTAGACTTCTCTTCTTCGTCGTGTCGTGTTTGTTTTGATGTAAACAGCGGGAAACTGGTTGCAACAACAGTCACAAGTGGAAGAGGAAAGTTTTCGGTCACTTTCAAAGAAACTTGTCCGTCGGTGCAACTTGAATTTATACACCAATCTTTTGGATAACGACCATGCCTAAATGTGTTTTCTTTCCTTTTTTGTGATCGCCTTTTGTGGTTTTTTTTTAAATAATAAATCAGTACAGCCTATCACAGCTTTCAACCCTTTTGCACCAATGTAGATTTCTAGGTGCATCAATTTGAAAGATGAGCTAGAAGCTACAGGACCGACGGACAAGCTTGCTGAAAGTTACGGAATCGTCAGATTAACCCGAGGTTGAGTAACACTCGACGCTAACGCTGCGCGAAGCCGCGGCGCAAAAGCACCACGGCTCAACTTCCTACTCCCGTGGAATCATGCAGCACAGCAACGCAGCCTCAAGCTCGACGTCTGGATCAGCGTCCAAGCAACACACCGAACAGACACAACTGACCTTGATCGTGGAGCTTTCGCAAACTCATTTCCCGCAACAAACAACGAAGACGGCGAGACGATTTATCCTGTAGCTGCCGTTGAAAACGGCCGATGTTGCCGATGCTCGAAGACGACGACGTTGACGGCCACACGAGGGAACCTCTCGATCCCCGACGACCTCCGAGGAGCCTTTGTGTGCACTGGTCGGCGGCCATTCACACGCTGATTGTACTTTTTGTCGAGACGCTGCGACGACGACGGCGTTCAGCGCCATCTGGGGTGTCTGGAACACGGGCGGACGGACCGCAAGGGCGAGAGATTGCGGCCCGCCGGCCCGGGTTCGGACGAGCTGCGCCCCGGGCGGGAACACCTCGACGTCCCGTTCGCCCTGTGTTGTAGTATAGCTTGCATCCCGATCGGGCGTTCGGGGCGACGAGGTGTGACCCGCGGTCGAGCGCGCGCGGCTTCTTGGAAACTGGCCCGACTGTTCCCGGGGAAAAGATCAGCGCTAGCACGCACACGGAACACACGAAGAAACGGGAGAGTCACACTGCTGCGGGCGTGTCCCTCGTTTTGATATGGTGTGGCGACTCTTCCAGCGGGTGGCTGGAGGGTCCGTGCCTGCCAGGACTTTTTCGTCGTCTTGTTCGCTTTCTTGTGACGCGCGGAGAGCTACGAGGTCCGTCGGACGAGAAAAGAATTGCACGTATCGGAGGAAGGGCAAGTGGAAGAAAGAGCGACTCGATGTCGGCCGCGGTGACCCGTCTTGGTCCCCGCGCGACGAGGTCTCCTCGCTGTAGTTCTCGTTTCTGCCGACGTGTGGTTTGGTTCGTTTGCGGGTCTGTCTGCCGCTACACGGTTTACTTTGAAGGACTTGCCGCCGACGGACGCCCCTCCGCGGATGGCTGCGACTCCTTGTGCCCACCGTGAGCTTGGTTCCGCCGGAGGAGGCGACGACAAGGGCTTCGGGGTTGGCCGCGTGGCGCGAACTCAGGCGGGTGTTAGCGTGAACGCGACTGTCATGGGCTGTGACACCTTCTGGCAGACCGGCAGGTAGACGAGCGACGGCACGAAGGTGTCGTTCTTGGCGTCCTTGGACTCCGGCTGCTCGATGAGGAACGGCTGCATAATGAACGTCCCGGCCGTCGGCGGACTCTGAGGCATGGCGTACGTCATGGGGAGCTGCCCGCCGCCTTTGGTCGGCGTGGGGGTCCTGGTGGGCTTGCTGCCGTCTTCGTCCACCGGCCCGGCGGGCGTGCCGTCTGGCTGGCTGCCCAAGGACTTGTCCTCGGAGGCATCCTCCTGGTGCTGCTTCATGATATGTATCTTGAGGATGTTCCAGGCTCTCGTGGCGAAGCCGCAGATGCGGCAGCGGAAAGGCCGGCCGCTCTTGTGGGGCCTCTTGGCGTCATGCGCCGTGTAAATGTGGGCCAGACAGAGTTCCCGCGAGCGGAACTTGCGGTTGCACTTGCTGCACCGGTAGCACTTGACCTTGCTCGGCGGCTGCGGCTGCGAACAGGATGACTTGGCCGGGTCTGCAGAGGACAGGTCTTGCGGTAGGTCCTGCGTCTTGGGTGGCCTGGCCGCGGAGGCGGCCGAGAGCCCCGCCGCCCGGTGGTTGAGCAGGTGGCGCTGGAGGGAGTGGTTGTAGCGGTAGGCGCGGTGGCAGATGCGGCAGACGAAGCGCTTCTCCCCTTCCAGGTTGACTCCCGTGTGCCTCTTTTCGTGCGCGTAGAGGTTGGAAAGCCATCGCGTAGAATAGACGCAGTAGGAGCAGTGGTAAATGCGGGTGCTGCCGCCACCGCCACCGGACACGCCCGGCCGCTTAAAGACGTGGGCGGCCCGGTCGGCCGGGTGCGCCGCGGCGCCGTTCAGCTTCACCGGGTCCTGAGCCAGCGCAACCAGTGGGTCTGAGGCGGCCGCCGTGGGCGAGGTGTTCATCAGGCCCAGCTCCTCGGTCGTGGTGCGGTGGTCTTTGATGAGGTGAATCTGAAGGGCCACCTTGTCCGGAAACCCCTGGCCGCAGATGATGCACAGCTTGACCGCTCCGGGAGGAACCGTGTCCATGCGGCTGTACACGTTCTCCTTGAGCATGTCGCTGTGGTCATTCACCATGTGCGTCTTGAGCCACTTGATGCTCTTGAAGCGCCGGTCGCAAAGCGGGCACACCTCTGTGTAGTGGTTGAAGCTGCGGCTGTTCGCATCGCCCACCTCGCCCGGCTGGTAGAGGACCAGTTCATTGCCCTTCTCGCCGCTCGCCGAGCTGTGGTTGGAGTTCTCTTTGGCTGGATCCTCGAGGATGCCGTGCGTGTTCTGCTTGTGCACTTTGAGGAAGTACTTGCTGCACAGCTCCTTCTGGCAGATCTCGCACGTCACGCCGCCGATGATGCTGTTGCGGGCGGCGTCTGCCGGGTGCTCATCCAGGTTGATGCCGTGCATCTTGAGCATGTGAGTCTTCATGAAGTACTTGTTGCACAGTTCCTTGTTGCAGATGTTGCAATAGTTCCGGCCCGTCACCTGGCTCCTGCCCCTCTCGGGAACCGGAACCAACGGCAGCGGCATGGAAGACAGTGGTGGCGGCGGCAATGCCAGGAGCGGTCCGTTCGCCCTGCCAGGCGGGACTTTGGCAGGCTGGGCGTCGTCCTTCTTGGGCGCCATCGGGGAATCCAACTCCATGCTGATGCCGTGGATATTCTGCTTGTGGGTCTTGAGGAAGTACTTGCTGCAGAACTCTTTCTGGCAGATTTCACAAAACGCCTCAGAGTCGAAGACGGGAGACGGAAAAGCGATGGAGGAAAACGGTGGCGGAGGCAGCTCCATCGGTGTCCTGTGCTGCGAGCTGGAAGATCCGTCACCGGCGGCCATGCTGCTGCCGTCCTCGTTCAGCAGCACGCCGTGCTCGTTCATCATGTGGGCGCGGAGAAAGTACTTGTTGTCGAATTCAGCGCGGCACACGCTGCAGCCGACCTTGTTCTCGTTGGCGATGGAGGCAGTCAGGTCCCGGATCATGCTCTGCAGCTTCTGCAGGTCCTGGCTGGCAGCGTCATCCGTATGGCAGGAAGAGGCGCCGCCGTCGGGCTGCCGGCCCATCCTCAAGGCATCGGCACCGTCCCGCGGCGCCCCGTCCCTGCTCTGTGCCGCGGCCTGGTTGGGCCCTCCGCTGGGCGAGGACGGCTTGGACTCGTCGTCCTCTTCCTTCACGTACGGAACGTTGTGGGTGTAGAACTTGTGCATCTTCAGCAGGTACTGGCTGGAGAAAGGCCTGTTGCAGATCTCGCAGGTCAGGTCCGCTGTCGGTTCGAAATCGCTGGCGAAGGTGGACCTGAGCAGTGCGGATTCCGGACTGGTCCCGCCTCCCGCTGTTCTTGAGGGAGCCGTCAAGTTCTCTGGCGCATCCTGGGGGCCGGTCAAGCCAGCCGGCGTGGCCATGGACGCCACCGGCGGCATGAGGGCCAACGGCCCACCGGCCTGTGGTGGGCCCAGACCCGGGGGCCTGAGCGGTGAGTCCACCATCTGAATGCCGTGCTTGTTCTGCTTGTGGGTGCGGAGGAAGTATTTGTTGCAGAACTCCTTGCAGCAAATCTCACAGAAGGCCTCCGCGTTGATGACCCCCATCTCCCGAAGCTTCTCCGGCGTGAACACGGTGGTGGAGCCGCTTTCTGTGCTCGACGAAGAGTTCTGGTTGAAGAACGCCGGGAGCGACTTCGGGTCGCCGCTCACGGAAGAGCTGACGATCGGCGAGTGGCTTGAAGCCGACGTCACCAGCGTCCCCGTGGGCGGCGTCAGGCTGGGCATGCTGAATCTTCCATTCACACCCGGGTAGATGCTGGCGAAGTCCATTCGGAACGGGTCTGCCGGATGCGGCGGCTGTTGCTGCTGCTGCGGCTCCTGAGACGCGGGGTTGCCGTTCTTTTCCGCCACGCTGGTGGCTACTGCCGATGCCGCTGCCGTGGACACTGCCAGTTCCTGGCCTGTGACGCCGGTCGGAGACGAGCTTGTCTTGCGGTCGCTGGAGCTGTCCGCCGAGTTTGAATTCTGCTGCGACGGGTCGACGATGCCGTGTATCTTCTGTTTGTGCTTCTTGAGGAAGTACTTGTTGCAGAACTCTTTCTGGCAGATCTCACAGAAGGACTCCATGTTGATGATGCCCTGCCGAGCGCCTAGGCTGGGATCGGACATGGGAGCCTGCAGCATCGGGTGCATGGGCAGCGGGCTGCTCAGGCCAGGCGAGAAGAACCCCGGGGCGTACGGAGAACTTACCAAGGACTCGACGGAATAGATGCCGTGTTTGTTAGCCTTGTGAGTCTTTAGGAAGTACTTGTTGCAAAACTCCTTGTTGCACAGCTCACAGAACGCCTCCGGGTTGAAGATGCGCATGTTCCCGGCGGGTCCCGAGCTGCCGTTGGGCATCGGAGTGGACGGGTTCTGTCCCTGCTGCAGCATCGGAAAAAGAAACGGCGCCATCGGGTTGGGGAACATGCTCAGTGAGACGGGCATGGACCCTGGTTTCACTTCGTTGCCGCTCTGCGAGATGGGAATCAGCGGAGGCATGGCCGGGAAAGGAAACGGGTGGTTCTTGGCGAACTCCGCCGGGCTGGTGGTCGGCTTGCGGTCCAGGAACGGCGGAGGATTCTGTAAGTCCATTGGCGTCTTGGCGCCGCCGTTGTCGCCGCTCATATGGCTCACGTAGGCTCGGTTGTAACTGGCCTGCTGCTGGAGCTGTTTCTCGAGCAACTTCTGCACGTGCTCTTCCTCTATGTGAAGCCGGAGCTGGTCGTCGCCCGCAAACACAGCGTTGCAGTGATGACAACGTAGCCCGCTGCAGTCATCGCCATCGCCGTTCGCCTCGTCTCTTCGTCTCCGCTTGCTCTCCAGGTTCAGCACCCCGGTATCCACCGCGTCATCCTGCGGGGAACTGGGCGCCAGAGACGTCTCTTCGGGGCAGCCGTCTTCGTCGGACGGCGCTGCCCCCGCGTCCATCGCCGCGGCGGCGAGGTCTTCCAGACCTTCAGGTAGCGCCACGGGGGACGTGTGGTACCGCACGGGGTTGCTCTGTTTCCGTCGCTTCTTGGCCCGCGGCTCGTCGCCGCTCGCGCGACTCAGGTCGGCCTGGTAGGAGAGCGGCTCCTCGTCTCCCGACCCGCACCCGAGGGCGTCGCCGACGTGGGAGGCCGACGTCGGCGGCGTGGACAGGTCCCTGGGCGACGACGCCGCCGTGGGCGGGTCGGCCGCGTAGCAGTCGAGGTTCATGGCTGGTGTCGGGGCGCCGGTCCGCGTGTCGTCGTGTTCGTCGTGGCTGTCGTAACGCTGCGGACCCTGTTGTGGGACCTGGTGGACGTCTTGGCTGGCGGCTACATGGCAGTCACGAGTCGGTGGCCCTCCGGTCGCGCATCTTCCTTCCCCCCGCGGTTCCCGACGCTGCCTGGCGTGTTGCTCGCTCGGACCCCGCGTGTCTTGTTGTCGTTCTCGTCGGTGCAGGGGTGTCGATGCGAGCCTGGCTTTGTCTCTGTCTCGCTGGCCTGCCAGAGAAGAGAGGAGAACGAGAAGAAAAAAAGTATTAGGAAACAACGTACCGTTTACTGTGTGTAAAAACAAAGCGTACACTGTCACACTCAATCGTTGCGACGATCTATCACAGTCATCCAGCGGACTAAAACCGCGATCGACTACATCACACAAACGACGGCCTGCGGACATTGTCTGAGACGCCTTTCTTTTTTGTATCAAGGTCATGTTACATTGGCCCCGCCTGCAGACATGTTTGGAGCAAACGTGCTATCGAACGTGCTCGACGAGCGTCCGCAGGCAATTCTGTCGTCATGTCTGCGGCGTACACCGTGTCTTTTATAGGATGGATGGATGGATGGATGTTAATGGCTATACCCTTTGTAACGGGCGGTAGCTTGCGCCACCTAGCCCAGTAGTATGCATGAGCTGTGTCGCTGCGGATTTAGAAAGAAACGCTGTTCCTTCTGTTGTTGTTTTTCAAATGCACCCGAACCGACGATGGTGCGATTGGCGATGTTCACGCGTAAGCGTTCGAAGCGGCCAAAAGATCCCCGAAAGGCTCACTCGGCTGTACCTGATGATAACGACCGTCAACTAAACTCACTCTTTAATATACGGCGAAAAAGTCGAATTAAAAGCGTATAAAAGTCAACGTCGTAATGGCAAATCGTACATTCGAAGCGAGACGATACAGGTACGTAGTCGTGCATCCTTTTTGAAGGCGACATATTTTTTTCTTTTACTTTTGTTTTCACTCTACGCTGGAAACGAATCGTAGGAGGTGCCCTCGGTACAAGTAACATATCTTTAAACCGAGCTTTCGATGATAGGTGTATACGTCGCTCGTCACTTTTTATAAATTTTTAAAATATAAGAAATACCACTATACCGCGCCGAATACAACGATCAGGCGGAGCGAATGTGAGTATCATTGCATACACGTCACCGCTTTTTAAGCTAATCGCAAAGTTACTTCAAGGGACAGTCACAAACGTGTAAATCCCGATTGCATCCTATAGCCCCGGTTCAAATGCGGAATGGTATTCTCGCAATCCCTACGGAATATCCGTTCGTTTTGTAAATATCGATAAAGGATATCCCGACTACACCTTCGACGCCCTGAAGCCGTGTTTTTTTATTTTTTTGTTGGAGCCATTCATTGTTTTAAGATAAAACTGTGAGATTCTCGGGCGTGTTCTTCTGTATTTCCTGAGCCGCGAGGACCGCTACGCATTATTCGTGTCCCATTTACATTGCAAGAATATGGCGATGTTGGGGGACGCAGAGGGAAACGCAGTGTACAGTAATGCGGTTAGCTTTACCACAAGAACGGTGTAAAATGGCACAAGGCACGACGGGACGACATGTACACCCCTCACGACAGCCCCGGCGATGTCACGTGCACGCCGGCGACATATAATGTGATCGACATAGCAGTAGCTTCACTCAAAACAAAATACACGCGCACTTTTTATGAGTAAATAAATAGGCACAGCGTTAAGAGTACATACTGTGCCCGAAAAGTAAACCTCAAAGGGGTCAGAGGTTGCTGATATTGATATAATTATACAAGGAAACTTGGGATAAAGGTTCGCGCTCAAACATTACGAATTCTCGCTTTAAATACTTTTGTGGTGAAATCATTCGAAGCAATTGATGACATTAATTGTAAATTCTTAACAAGCACTAAAGAGTATTCGTCTATAATACTGTCTAAAAACGTTTTGAGCAATCACTCTATCATGGTCGTTTACTCGGCGATTGGAAGATGGGTAAAGTGGTACTGCACAAAAGCGGTGATTAACATTGTCTCCTCAAATTTCGACCTTTCTCCATAACGAGTATTTCGCGCAAAATTCTTGACCATATTATTCATTGTCAACTCATTCAATTCCTCCAATCGATTTTTTTTATTAAAGCATAGCACGGTTTCTGTAAATCACTTTCGTGTGAAACGCAGCTACTAACTTTTACTCATAACCTCCACTGCATTCTTGATCGCGGCTCCCGAGTTGCTTGCATATTTTTTAGACTTCTTTAAAGCATTTGATAAAGTGTATCACAACCTACTAATCCATAAGCTCAGTAAGCTGAATATCGATCAAAACGCGCTTGCCTGGATCCATGCTTTACTCACTAACCGATCTCAATTGGTGTTCGCGAATGAAACTGCCTCCCCTTTAGCCTCAGTAACATCAGGGATCTGCACTAGGTCCCCTTCTTTTTCTTATTGTTATGAACGACTTATCTTCCTGTGTCTGATCCTCTCCGAGCTTATTGGCTGACGACTGTGTCATTTACCGTGAAGTAACTAACGACTTTGATATTTCTTACCTTCAGTCTGACCTTGATCGTGTGTCTGAGTGGTGCGACGTGTGGAACATGAAACTTAACATTAACAAATGTGAAGTAATGACTGTTTCTCGACTTAACACTGAGTCTTCTTCCTACTGTCTCAACAATGTATTTTTGGAGCGAGTGTCGTATAAGTAAAATTAGGCGTTCATATTTCATCTAATCTGTCTTGGCAAACGCATACCCAGTATATAACAAGTAATTCTAATCGCGTGCTAGGATTCCTCAAACGTACTTTTCCGTCCGTTCCCGTATCTCTTAATCTACTTATGTACAAAACCCTCGTTCGCTGTAAACCGGAATATGCGTCTTCCATTTGAGACCCCGGCAATGACGTATTAACTTCTACAGAGGAGGCTGTTCAAAATAGACCTGTTCGCTACATTCTTACCATCATTGCACTGGCAGTTAACATTCATGAAATCAACTTTAGGCCTGCCTAACCTCGCTCTGAGCCGCGAGCTTTCCCGTGTTCGTTCGTTCTACAAAATACAGTGCCATAATCACGCACTCCATGAGCGGTTACTAATCCCTCCCTTCTTGATCTCGTCGCGTCTCGATCACAAACACAAAATGGGTCTTCCTGTCGTTAAAACCACAACATTTTACAACCCTTTTATTCCTAGAACACCAATTTCGTTAAACCACCTTCCATCGTCCGTGGTGTGTGTGACCGATCCATTGATCTTCAAGCGTTGCTTTCACGATGTTCTTTTTAGCATTGCAGTCTCAAATTGCATTCCTTGGCGTTGTTTTTGTTGCATCTTGTTTACCTTTGTCTATAGAACCCACTCCCCTCTGTAATGCCTTCGGGCCCTGAGGGAACCTAAATAAATAAATAAATAATAAATAAATAAATAAATAAGAATAAATAAATAAATAAATAAATAAATAAATAAATGTCTACCCGTCATAGCCGGACCCATCCTGTGCGCTAATACCTACCGTGTGAACTAGTCTGGTAGAGTATAACGTGACTGTTCGAACAAGTGAACTTTTAAACATGACTGAAGGAGCAGTGACACGTAGCACATGTGCCGTGAAATATTACAAGCTTCTCGATTTGCATATTTTTTAGACATTAATTAAAAAGGGCGCGCGATTGGGTACAAGCGCAGACTTCATTAAAATATTTACGCTGCGGAGTTACTGCCTGTTTTTAATTTGATCTGTCGTCCTTTTGTATGTTTTACGAGGCACGTACAATCGCAACTGACTTGCGGTTTGAAATGTTGAATTAACTGTACCTTGAACCGAATACATTTCACAAATTCGTCCAGCCTATAGAGCCGCCAAATGAGCTACGATTCAAAGCAACGACACTCCAGCCGTCCCCGGTGCTTAAAGTCATGGTTGCCAGTTATCCAAAGTTTCGTCCGAAATCGCGAGAAACGCTTTTCCGTCATCCAGAAATGTTAAAACAGTTCGATTCAAAGCAACACGACACGTCGCCCGAGCTTCTCGACGCCGCATCTCAAGCTCAGGAATTCGCATTCTCGAATCGCAACCATCGCCAATGGACACATCTCGCCTGTCCGTCATTGCCTGATCACGTGCTCTGGGCTTGTGTTGGACACGAGTGTGACGTCAGCGTTCGGCAATGACTCGGATCCAATCGCGCGCTTCGGGTCCGAGCAATGGTGCGACAGCCAATGTTGCTAGATGTACTTCTGAAAAACGGGCTATTGCAGCCTCTCTTCACTAAGTACCACAATGGCGGCGTCCACAATATAACCGGGGAATCGAGTGCCGATGCCCCGAGCGTAGCTTTAGTCCGACCATTCACTAAGCGAAGCGAACCACGTGCAACCGAGAAACCAGGGAGTACGAGACGCCCAACCGCTTTTCGGTAATCCCTAAGCTCGATTAGTCTTGGACGTACAAGCGGGATCAGTTAAGATCAGTATCGAACGAACAGGTAGGCGTATACGCGTACGATGGGCCTGTAACCACACGCGTCTGTGTCCGTCGCGCCCCACAACTTGTCACGTGACAACTTCGCCGCCATCACAATCATCACCGAAGAGACAGGGTGTGGTTCTCTCGTTTCGGCACGTTGTTCGCGGGGATAAGCGCGAACATTCCCACGAAGAACCGCGAGAAAGGCCCGTAAGCTATACTATGAAGCGAGTGCAAAGGTTACTAGTATCATGAAGACACGGCACGTGCACTTGCTCATATATAAACGCGGCCATATTTTTTTTTTTATTCTGACTGACAGTGTGTTGCTCTGCAGCCAATCAGGTTGCAGCATTACAGCATTTGCCGATAAGAAAGCCGAACAACGAATCGGGAAGCAAGATACACGAAGAGGAGAAAGCACGGCCTAGAATTGCGCACAATTGAGCTCGTGACATGCAGTGAAACGTTTTGCGATTGCACGCATCATATGTATACGGCTCTCAGAGGTATATGCGAGCAAACTTGTAGCATTCGCTTAAAAACACTTATTTGACGAGGTGAGAGGGGGTATTAGCGATATCTCAGAACGCGTGTTAAGATCAAGAACAGAGTAATAAGATATACTTACGGAACTGCAATTTCCGTCACATCCTCGTTCAAACGGAGCACTCCCTATTTATATTTTTCTCTCTCTAAATTGTTTAACCACGGCGTCGGTGTGATGGCCACCACGTGACACAAATCGCCGACATCTCCGAGGGACGCGACTTGGTCGCGATCGGGTACGTCGGAATCATGTTGGTCGTGAGCGCGCTCGCAGGCACGACGACAACGAACGGGCACCACGGCCGGGAAGAGCAACACGGATCGCTGCCACACCACGACACATGACGATCGAAGACGCACACACGCACACACACGTACACGACGACACACGAGTCGACACGACGCGAGATCGTGGCGACGACGAAGCGATGTGACGTAACAAGGTCGGTGGAGGCAAGGGCACGGACGCTCCGAACTCCTGTCCGAGGGACAAGTAAGCGGTACACAGGGAGCGAAAACTGGCAGAGCCCGCGAACGAGAAAAAACGCGCGAGAGATCTTCCGCCTGCGGCTTCGGGCCGAGAACTGAGTTAGAGTGGAAAACAAGCGACAGCGTGGACTGCTTCTCTTTATTTTATTTTTCCTTCCTGAGTTCTGTTTAGTTTTTGTTGCATTTTCTTCCTCGTAACGTAAAAAAAAAAAAAATAAGGGGAGAAAAAAAAAACGAAATATGGAAAAGCGCGAGGGATTTGGATTCTCCTCCTCCTTTTACCAACGTTCTCTCTCCTCCTGAAACTTGTACAGAGAGGAAAAAAAAAGTGGGATGGAACAAATCGCGAGGATAGAAATAATGATAGCAATAATAATAAAAACAACAACAACAACAACAACAACACTAATAGTAAAACTCGAATAAAATATATATCTATATATCTGCTCGTCAAAAGGCTCGTCTGAACGATGCTTCCCTCTCGAATAGCATCCGGAATAAATCACTCGCGGTTCATTATTGTTCCTGATGCATCGGCGGCGGACGGAAAAGAAAAAAAGAAGAAAAAACAGAAGAGAAAAAAACATACATTAAACCGCGCGGGGTTAGCGAGTGAGAAAAGAAAAAAAAGAAGATAAAAAAAGTAGACAACAAGCCGTAGCCGACGCAAGCCAGGGCGTGTAGTAGCCTCTCCCTCAAACGGAGGGTTGTATAGTTTAGCCGAGCCGAGCCGAGCCAGCCAGTTAGACGAGCGTCCCCTGCCGACAGTAATCCATATATCATAGCATGCTGGGAGCTTTGCCCCTGGAGAGCTTTGTTTTGCGCGATGCCCTCCCCTCCGTCTTTCTTTTTGTCTCGTCGGCCGTTCTTTAAACAAGCCAATGGAAACCGAAACCGGGCAAGAAACAAACGGCAAAGAGGGAGGCGGAATTTCAAACGGCTGGCCGCCTTCACTGTGAGTGCGTGCGTGTGTGCGGTTGCTTCGTTGAACCGCGCAGCCGGGCGGCGTCTGTTTTAAATCCGGTTTGAGAGAAAAGAACAGCGCACAAATAATAAAAGGGGAGAGGAGAATTCAAAGCGGGGGAGGAGGTAAGAAGAAGAGGAGGGGGAGGGACCCAAAATGGATTCCCGTAAAGGTCCGATGCGGTTATCAAAACAGAACGTCAAGTAATAAAAATTGTCATATAGAAAAAAAGAAATGAATGCAAACAGAAAAAAACGGGTTTGTTTATTTGATGGTTCGTCATGGTGTTTTGTCGGGTGTAGTTCGCATACCGAGTCGGAGATTCTATATGTGCACTCCGTTCTTGTTTGTTTTGATCATGACCGTTTCTTAAGCTGGGCGCAGATGCCTAAAATTGGGGGTAAGGAGGCACAGAGATAGGGAAAGGGTAAGACTTTCGAATCGTCCGGCTTGTTTCGTAAAAAGCAAACAAAAAACACAGCCTAACTCGCTCAGGAATCGAAGACTGTTCGCAAAGAAGGAAAGAATGAAATAAATGGAAAGAGGGAAGGCCGTGAGAGAAAGAGAGAGATAGAGAGGGAGGTTTGGAATGATAATTGCGATGTGAAGTGAGAGATGCATGTTGGCGAACGACAGGTCGAATGTAGGCGGGATGCTACAGAAGTGGCTCTTCGACATAAAAGTAAAAAAAAAAAGATTATTTTTTTTGTTGAAAATAGTACGTTAAGAAAAAAAGAAAATGCGATAGAGAGGTACGAGGGTGAAGATTTAAACACGGCATTGGAGGTGAGAGAAAAAGTATAAAGTATAAGAAGCCGGAGAGAGGCTGAGATGTCAGTCAAAATGGATAGGCCGGCGTACGGGCCACGGCAAGGGAACACGGCACGGCGTCTTAATCTTAATCGAGTGGAATATTGAAGTTGGATATCACTACATCCTAGAGTCCTCGAAACCAATTCGCGTTACTTATATACTCGCGACCCCGTCTGTGTACCTGTGTCGTCTTCAATTTACCATAACAATAAAAAAAATATATATATATACATATATAACAAGAGGACGCGGAATCTACACAGTAAAAAAGGGAAAAAAAAACTTGCGAATTCCTGTTTGGCAAATAGAATTCCCGAAAAAAACAAAACAAAAAACCTGGAACGATGTTCTTTTTTTTTTTCAATTTAGGCAGCGACCGGCGGAGATGGCTGTCTGTCTGCTCGACAATAGAAATGGTATCGACGGCACGACCGTGCGACGGAGGATGGAGATAATGCGAAATGGATCTCCGCGGTGCCGGTCGAATTTGTCGGGGAACTGACGCAAGCTGAATTCCAGGACGGAACGGAAGACGCATCGCGGATCAAGAAGTAAGGTGCTACACCATAGGGAATCCCGGGAGCCGCGACCTGCTCTGCTTCTTCAAAGTTCTCGAAGTGGTTTTTTTCGGAGTCGCCTGATCCCACTTCTGTCGTCGTCTTCGTTGTTTCCTTGCGCAAAGGAAACAAATTGTTTCGTGTCGGGGTCTTGTAAAAAGAGATTACGCGTTATTGAGTTGATTGGTCCCGCGTGCCAAGCCACTCCCGTGTGATCGTCGCACCTGGAACGGCTTAACTTGGCTCCTGGTATATGGGCTGGCTTGTTGCTTAATTCTTCTTGACGCGCGGCCTTAGTTCTTACTGAATTTTTGTTTGCAATTGTTTTTTTTCTGTGTTGGTTTGAGTTTTTTTCCTTTTTAACGGCGTGTGAATAATTGGTATCCCGCCGGGTATAACTGCTACCGCGTTCGTCGTTTGCGGGGTGAGGAATTTTCCGTGGCGGGAGATCGAATACCCGGATCGTGGTACTACCGCCGTTTTCGATTGATTCCCCCCCCCCCCCCACCTTTTCCTGCCCCGTTCTTAAACGGAAGTGTTTAACCTTGTAAAACAAGTTCGCGAATCTAGCACGCTCGCGAATGAAACTCGGAAAGCCGAACCCCTTTGGCGTACGAATAGCGGCGATGAAGAAGCGTCTCTCGGTGGCGCTGCCGACGCCAGATACGCTAGATGGCGCAAGCCACCGCTTGATCCATATCATACGCCACCACTTGATTCATATGACATTCATATCGTATATGTTATTAACAGAGCTAACCGTATGTTAGGATATTTAAAAAATTTTATTTCTCGCTACGTCTTCATGAAAACTAACCATGTATAAAAAACTCTAGTCCGCCTAAAATTAGAATATGCTGTTGATGTGTGAGATCCCGCTTGCTTATCACTAATTACTCATTGAATAGATTCAAAACCGCTCAGCTCGTTTCATATCATCGTACTGCCAGCGTTTCTACCATGAAAAACAAAAACAAAAACACTAGATCTGTCGTTACTAATTCCCTGCCAAAAAATCTCTCATTTGTGTCTTTTTCATAAAATATTTCATCAAAATGCTGCCCTTCGTAAAACTAATTCACCTTTCTAGATCTCTGCTCGCGTTGATCATAGCCATAAGGATTGGTATTCCAAAATGCTAGAACTTATATTTCAATATTCACTATTATCCCTCAAACATCGATAGACTGGAACCACCTTCCCGCCTCGATTGCTAACATCACTGATATTGTTTTGTTTAAGCATGTTGTTACTAATATGTGCGCTTTGTAGTTAATATTCTATAGCTCTCTGTCTCCCTCGTGAATCTTGAAAGTATTCAAAATAAATAAATAAATAAATAAAATAAAATAAGGATTCCAGTATTTTAGACCGGACAACCCTGGACTCATGCTAAATCTGTTCCTGGAAATTTAGCCCGGAATCTAGGAGGGTGAAAGAACCCCACAACGCATACTGAATGACTGTTACACTCTAAGAAATGCTTGCGCGTCTGCTTACCCGCAAAACACTCGAAGAGCCAATCTCTGTCGTAGATCGCAGAGATTGGCTCTTTGAGTTTTTGCGGGTAAGTAGACACGCAGGCATTTCTTAAAGTGTAGTGTCGGTAGTTTATGATTCGGTTGCTTTTGAAGCGATTCACTCGTCGGATTGTAGGAGGCGTTACAAGTTTATTCTAAATTTATCCGGCTTTATCGTCAACTACGTATTATTCACTACGACCGACACAAACTACATTTCCAGTTATGGGGACACTTTTAACAAATAGGCTACCCATAAACTGCCATCACCGCTCTCCACGCCATTTAATATCTCGTGAGATCGGTTTCAATACCGTAGCGTTTATTTAACTGTTTTACATTCATTTGTTCGATACTGCCACCTCCCATTAATGTAAAACCATTCAGAGGCTGGAAATAAATGAAACGCAACTGTTTTGACCAGGCAGCTCTGTTCTTGCGTTTCTTTGGCTTTGTGTATCGCACCGAGTGCTATTAATAAGCTTCTTCAGACTAGCGTTTCGACGACCACACCGCAGCACGAGCTCGTGGCTTCGTCATAGGTTTTAGTTGCACACCGTGCAAAGACAGGCGAAGACGCACGCTCCCGCAAGTAGATTCTACAGCATCGCTAGAACTACACTAGCCTCGACAACATCGCACAAAAAAGCCTCATCTCCAGAGTACAGTATTCACTGGCGGCTATAGCTACTGCGCGATTGCCGAGCGCGTACTCAAGGCTCTTTGTAACGTGCGTTCCGCACCGTCAAATGGCTGGTCTCAGCCGCCTGTTAATGGGGCTCGTTCTACAGCATGCGCTCTAGACAGCACCTACAAGTATTGTGCGTTTCAGTTTACTTCTATACAATCAGGTAAGAATGACGTACCACTCGACTCCAGATGTACGTCGCACTGCTGCACACCGCGCATCGTTTTACAGCATGCGAACTCATACCCCAGATGTGTAATATCTTTCTTCTCTGCAATCAAGCAAGAATAACTACCAGCTCCGATCCGATGAATCATCACTTTCTTATTTCACATCCGGTCCGTTCCAGTTTCACGCGACTCTAAACAAAAAATAACGCGAGTAAAAAAAAAATAAAAAAAAGGAAAAGGACCCCGATGCGGCGTCGCCAAGCAAGACCCAAAAGCGCTACCCGAACTGAGAAACGCGAGCCCGCATGCCGCCTCGCTTCAACTCCGCCCGTTTAAAATTCAACAGCTCCGTTCGCTGAATCGAGATTATCTCCAACCACAAACACACGCACACAGAAAAGTAACTACTGTTTTTCTTATTTTGTTTTCTTGTGCGTGCCCTTGAATCAGAAGAAAAGAACTTGAACATTGGCAAAAAAAGCGTGCAGCATCCAGAGCCCGTCAGCGCGTCATAGCACATCCAGCGGCCGCGACTGCAAGGCTTGCTGGTGGCGATGCATGGTCGGCATCGCTGCAGGCTTCACCGCCGCCCCGTGTCTCTATAAATCACGCGCTAACGCAATATTTAAATTCGTCGCGGCCGCTCTTTTGGGAAGCGGCAGGAGAGAGAGAGAACCTGCCGGAGCGGACAAGGGTACGTCTCCCGAGAAGGCCGACGAAAACAAAAGCAAACAAACAAAAAAAGAGGAACTTTTAAAATAAGCGAAGGTACCTTCGTGGACTTCAGTATGCCTACTTCACCGCCGCTTTTGTTCCCTTTCTTCCGTTGTTGTTGTTGTTCTTATTCTGGCTGTTGTTCCTAGCATTTGTTGTTGGTGATGATGTTTTTTTTACCCTCTTTGATTTATGTGCGCGTGTGCGTATGTGCACGCGAAGCCCGCGTATACACACACGCGTAAGTGTGCGTATATGCATGTGCGAGCGCACCGTTGTTGTTAATGTTTTTGAATGGTTGCGTTTTATTCAACGTGTGGGGCGGATGAGTGCCGAGCACGCGAACCGCTCCTTTGTTCTTGTTTCCTTCGTTCTTTTTTTTTTTGCCATTGTTTGTTGTTAACATTTTCTTTCTTTCTTTTTTTTTTTTTTTTTAGGGGAGGGGGGGGGGGTGGTTTAAACCTGTCTCGACGTGCCCTGGGGTGAAGTTTAGCGTCCCGGATTTCGTGCACCGTTCATTTCACGTCCATACCCTTCCCCGGATAAATAATTCGGTCATTTATTGCAGATAAATTATGCCGAATGAAAGCGCGCTCCACTCTAATTTCGCAATTCGGATGTTCATCAGCACACAAGGCCAGAGTCACGTTGTTAATACCAAAGACAGTCTACAGACTCCGTCCTATGCGTGCATTTTTTTCCCTCGTATGACTGTCCTGCCACACTGTCTGCAGAAATGTTGCAAGCATAACGTGTGTATGAAGGGAACAACATATTTGAGGCGTGTCCGCCAATATATCTGTCCATAAAATTCGATAATATGTAAAAAAAAAACTAGAAGGCGAAATTTAAGATTGCTTAGGTGTAAGAATGCGAAAGCATTCCTACACGAAGCGGCGCATTCTTACAAGTGGCGCGCCACGTCTTCCATTCGCACACGGCGCTCCGGCGGTGACATCGTGCTCCCCCACTGCGCAGGCGCGGCGAACCCCGCCGGCCTCACGACGGCTTTCCTGACGAAGCATCTGCGTCGCTCTGCTTTTCTTTGTGTTTTATTTCTGAGGCGCGTCCGCTTTGACCTTGAGCACCCCGCGGGATACTGTGACAAAGCATCTGAGTGTCTGCGCTTTTCCTTGTGTTTTATTTCTGAGGGGCGCGTGCTTCGTGACGTAGTTTTTATGACCATCTTTCGGGGACAACGCCGACGGCTTTTCGCGTAATGAGACAAGTAAGGCTTGCGCCTTAAAAAAAAAAGAGGAAAATTCAAACGAACGATTCGACAATCAGGTACTTAGGCTGCGTATTTAACGTGCTTTTCTTTCAAACAGGGTGAAGCTGCGTGAGAGTTTCGTTTGTCAAATAATTGATCGTTTGAAAAACCGTGGAGCTGACCTTAGACATGTTTGTGCCGATTTAATTAAACACTCAAATTCTAACCTCCATGCAAGCTCGGCACACCGTTCCCGCCCCTCCCACTAACAAAACGGAGTTTCAGGATAAAAAACATACTAAAGAAAAATGAGAAGAGGGGAAAAAAGTGATCTTGGACCGAGAAACATTGACACGCCCAGGCGAAGCAATTTTGTTTCTGGCATACCTGTGTACGTTGAAATCTGTCTTCGGTTGAGGCCGTGCCGTACGTATACATTCGACCGTCGCCAACTTTGCGGCATATACACGTGTTATTCAAACTATATCGCTCTCCGGGTCAAAGCTATACGTCGTGTGTCAGCCGCTACCTCGAGTCGCGCCTACTTTCGCCATTTTACATCGTAACGCTTCAGGCTATAGATTTAAAAGAGAGAAAAAAGTGGAAAGGAGGTTTCTTAGAGAGGGAGAGATCGGAGAAAGACACGGGTACAACTGCGTGTAATCAGACAAGGGGCAATTAGAGTTTTACAGGGTGCCAGAATTGGAACGAGCGATCTCTCCCGCCTTATCCAGTTCCCCTCACCCCCACCTCTCGTAGATCGCACTCTCTCCCAATTTCCCCCGAAGCGGTTCGAAAAAGCAAGCGTGCCGACTCCCGAGTATCGGCCGTACACATTCTTGTCCGATGCCGATGTCTATCTAACACTTGCCCTTGGTTTTGTTTTAAATCTGGAGAGGGTAACGCTTTAGAGGGATACGCCGAAAGGGTACGAAAAGTGAGGGAAGGGTACAATGACCAGATGAAATGGAATCATAATAAACAAGGGAGAGAGAGAGGGAAAGGGGAAGAGAGAGAGAGGAGGTTAGACCAGATATGTAAAATCGACTAAACGCCGATCAACCCTGTCCCTGTTGCCAATTCTCGATGAGGTGGACAGTGCACTAGATATTTATGTATTCTTTTAACTGTCGCTGCTTCTCCGTGGGGAGGACCGTTTTTATGTTATGGTGACGTAAGCGTGTAATTTGTCCCGATTACGGCTGAAGCGGCTGATGCCGATGCGGCTGGGACCGCCGCTCCGGCGCAGGGCTACACTCGACGAAGTAATAGGTGTTTTAGACTGCCTCCGTCCACTGGGTCGTTAAATGCAGGTTACCACGGACTGACTACTCCCTCCAAAGAGGGGCCGAGAATATCGTGTTTTTATTTTTTATGAACGTTGTTCCTGTTGGTGTCATTATTATATTATTCACTCGTTTGTTTATCGCGCTTTCGTGGTTTCTGTTTTTTCGTTGATTCGCAAGACGGAACGAGGTATAAGTTCATCAACTCCTCTCCAGTCTTCTCGGCTATCGGCGCCTTCTGTCGTCGCTTTCATTGGGAAGCGTTCTGCTAAACTCCGTTTCACCTGAAAGCCGAGGTCACAAACACCTTAGGGTCACGCCGCCTATATACATCGGTCGGGACGAAAACCTTCCGCCGTAACCGCCACAGTGTACAGTATCGAAACAATGCCTTTAACACAGTTTTTTCTTATTTTTTTCACCCGTTTACTTTATTCTATTACGCGTGATGACGTCACGGCTGCGTAGCTCGTAATTCGTTGTATACTCTGGTACTGGTACCATGAAGACTTCGCGGCTTCGTCCTGACAAGGTGGTATAGGGTGCTCGAAGCGTCGCATAAACATGCTGTATGCATCTAACACCAGAAAAAAAAATGGCGGTTCGGAATATTGCATACTGTGCAGTTCTAATCACTGTAATAATAGAAGAAGAAAAAAACAACAACTCGCCACATGACCTTATACTGCACTGCGTGATTTGTCAAGGTAATTCTGTGAAAACGGTGATTTGCTCTCAGCGTGTCCTTCAGAACGCTGCATGGCTGAATGCGTTTGGGAAAGTCCGATGATCGCGAAGCATTTATGAATGCGTTTGCGGGTCATTAATTTTCTGTAAGTCAAGACAATATTGCCGTCACATGTCACGCTCGCTGTCCTTCTTGAATTACAACGTCTGGTTCGTTTTTTTCCGGTCCAAAGACTGAAGTGACGGGGGGTGCATTCTTGGCATCGAATAGGCCAATTTGTTACGAGAGCACAGGGTGCGTTAAATAGATACTCACCAAGCTCGGGTTGTTTCTAGACTTTTTTCTCTTCCAACTTGTGGAATTTCGTTAAAATACCAAATGCACAATTATGAATTGACGTCTACTGTTGGCGTTGTTATTCTAAAAGCACTGGCCAGGTGGCGCAAGCAGCCACCTGATTCAAAAAAGGTTTAGCGGTATGCATTCGTCGACTTATACGTCTTACTTCAAAAAAAAAAAAAGATGCGCAATCGTGTTTGTGTTTTAACAATCAGATGTGTACAGATGGGCAGAGTATTGATATCATGACGAGGTTCGTGGGACTGCTTTTTTTTTAACGATTGTTCTTCTGCCGGTTAATACCGAAATCTCATTGGCTCCCCGGGTATATACTGGAGGAAAACGCGCCCATCGGATATGGATGGATGGATAGTTGTTAATGGCCATCCCCTTTGTAACAGGCGGTAGCTTGCGCCACCTAGCCTAAGTCTAAAAAGACAAACACTTACTGTATAATCCCTCCCGCCCCTCTAGGACTAATTTTCTCCCCTAACTATCACCAGGCGGTGTGGGATATCACCAGGATGACATATACACGAAGGAACAGGGTTGCCCGCTTTCGGGAGCGCGCGCTCATTAGGAAGAAGCAGAAAGGAACGTCGCACACGCACAGAAGCCGACCCAGGATTGACGAGCTGGAAAAGGTCCCCGTCCGTCTCGAATCGCGAGAGTTAGCTTGACTAACGACGTTCTCGCAAAAGTCCGAGTAAAAGCTACGTTTCCGAGTTCTCCGAGAATCGCCGGAAAGGGGGCTGTAAATGTAACCCTCCCCCCCCTCCCCACCTCCCCCTTTTCCTCCGTGCACCCTACACATCCTCGCGAACACACGTGTCAGTTTTGAAGAAAGGGGAGAGGGCACAGAAACTTGGGAGGGGGAGGGGGGGATACGACTCTGAAAATAAAGCGATATCTCTTCCCGAGTATATTTGCGCGCGCTCGGTGCGGTGAACCTCTTTTGCTGCTCCGACGAAACGTTTGCCGACGCCGCTTTTTCAACTTCACGTCTTGGTTGCCAGATAAAAATAAATTGACAAAATTACCAGGAAAAAAAAAGAACCTTTACACACTGAGCTTTTTTAACTCTTTCCTGACCACGCCTATAGGCCATCATCGTTCACCGGTGATCAACGGTTTCCATGCGTCGTTACTGAGATTAAACTTAGTGCTGGAGAATTATGTTCCACGATCTCGGGTATAGCCGAAGAACTGTAGTTTCAATTTCAACGTAGGTTTCAGCTTTATCACGAGCTGGCGGGCTGTCACAAATAGTCTTGGGAACGCTGGTTGCCTTTGTCGAACACGGATAACTGCTTTCATCAGTCTTCGTAACAGAGACGGCATTATTTCCACGATTCAACTGTACTGTGGCCTATTTTTTAGACCTCAAGAGGTTTGGGGACACTTTACATAATGTTGGATAGGCTTCGCTGAAGAGATGGTTGTCGGTAAAAGCAACTAGGTCGAGCATAGTGACTGTTGCTAGCTTGACCGTTACGCTTACTAGGTACCTAGTAACATATGCAACAAGCAGTTACTAGCTTTTACATAGTAAATACTCTTATATTTTTAAGAGTGTAGCCACAACCCGCTTTAATTAAGTATAGTCTGTGACCTATAGAAATCTATCCATGGAGCTCGTCGCTAAAAGCGTGCCGTCGCGAATAAGTGTTTCGCTTTACTAATTGCAGAGCGAGTTTTTGTATTTGGGAGATGTTAATGCTCAAGTCGAGTTTAAAAACTCCACCCATCCGCTTTCTGATAAGGGACGCGATAACTCGAATCAACCGGAAGCTTCAACGGATGTTGCCGGAATTTCGACACAAACACTAAAAAAGCGAAACTTTGCATATTCCGACGCAGGCGTGCATGTCTCGCCATTTTCGTCGGCCTTCAGTCCAATCGAATTCATATCGATGCAGTCAAATACAAATTATCGCAATCCCGTCTTGCCAAAACGCTCTATTTCATTTTATTTTTATTTTTATTTTGTCGTGAACGTGTTTCTCTATAAATACGCCGGCCCTGCCAACGTCCGTGACGAATAAAAAATAAAAAAGCTAGAATTTTGATTTGAAGTCTCTTGAGCCTAGATTTCTTAAAAGCATTCATATGCCGGTTAAAAAGAATAAAAATAAAATAAGACAGCTTGTCGTCCACACTGCAGCATCAAAAGCGCCAACTGGAATCGCGGGGGTGACGACAAAAACTAAAATAAAATAGCCGCGTAAAAACGCAGCGGCGACTCGACCATGAACGCGCGCTCCGGGCGGTTACGGGCACGCTCGGCTTTTTATGCTAATTTTATGCAAATGAGCGTGTGTTAGTAGCCGCAGCGGTAACAGAAGCAACAGCAGCTATCTGGCATGTGTGTGCGCGCGCGTGCGTGCGTGCTTTATTTGCTTTGCATCCCGCGGCGCTTGACACAATAGAAAGAAAGGCGAGACGACAACCGAACGGGAGGGCGGAGTTTGACGTCGCAAGATCGCAGAAAAAAATTCGAAACCTTTCCGCGTGGATAACCTATCGCGTTGCATCGCGTTCCGTTAGGGAGTATAGTCGCCGGCGGCCATAGCTGTGACCGCTGCTCCGGGTATACACTGCGCCCCGCATTGCATTTGCCAGGCGAACGCTGAAGGAATGCTCATGCCCAACCTGCGCTCGGTGTTGGCCTTTCGTTGGTACAAGGCCGAGGAAATCACCACTACGCGGTCGCCTCTGCTATCTATTGCGAGTGACGAAACAGACCATCGAGACTGACATTCTTTACAGATAATGAGTGTACTTCAACCAGGTATCTGGAACGCCCTTGAACCCCAGCTGGGAGTATCCTTTCATTGAAGCGGGAGTACATCTTTGGCCGGAGAGCCGCCTTCGCATTTATCGAAGGCGCCTGGTACTTTTTCATCGCGAATGACGATGCGCGGATAAGGTTTCTGACTAACAAAATGCGATAGGCGCGGATGAATACGGATGACTGTGATTCGCCAAGATCGCCCCTCGCATAAAACAATAACTTACTTTTTTCTTTTTTTTTTATATAGCGCGTTTTGTAATTCTGCGTGGCTGAGTGTGATTGAAAACGCGTGACTATATATGTATGCGCTCCGTGGTTCGAATGCCGGGTGCCATATTTTCTCCTTGAACTCGTTGCCATGCGGCATTCGAACCACGTGATCTCGCGGTGACTTCGCGTTCGAATCTTTATGCAGACTGTCATTCGTATGATGCATGCAGGGAGTTCCCAAGAAAAGGAAACCCTGTTTTTCGGCCGGGATAAATGAACTATGCATCACAGAACAATCAACCTCCGTGAGAATGTGAAGCTAGCGGTTGGGACAGAACGCGAAAGTTTGAAAAGATGACGTTGCCTGGATTAGAACGTAATTGAGAAGAAAACGAAACTTCTCAATGAGCGACGTCACCGAAGCCTAATATCGACAGAAACCAGAAATGATATTGTGAAAGCCGGTGGGACTTATATCAGTGAAAAACACTAGTCAGCAAGAAAGCGGAAATTGTTTTCTTTCTTGCTGACAAGCTTGATTCCCTGAAAGAGTTGCTACAGGCGCCCACAATGTCAGGTTCTATTTTGACGAAGTTAGGCTTAGATAGGACGTCGGCTCATAGAGAGTTTTTTTTTCTTAATTATTCCCTTACTTAGGTAACGTCATGTTCTCAAACCTTCGCATTCTATAGCAATCGCTAGCGCCACATTTTCACGGAGTTCGAACAGCGATGCGTGATTTCCTTACTTGGTCCGAAAAACACGGTTCTCTTTTCTCGGAAACACCCTATAAGCAGTCTGGCCCCGGTTTAAAGGGATACTAAAGCGAAATTTGGATTTCGCAAAATAAGGCCGCAGGAGCGTTGAACGGGACGCTACGAGCTCCGAAACCTCACTCATACATCGATATCTCAAACGGATGGCCGTATTTTTGGAAAAGAAGGATGCGATCAAGCGAGGACTCTGACGTCACGATCCTCCTGGAACATTTGAGAATGAGGGGAAGCGGCCTCGCTTCTCTCCTCCTCGCTTCGGTTCACCAGCTCGACGGGACGAAGCGAGGAGGAGAGGGAATGAGAATCGTGACGTCACATTTCTCGTCGAGCCTCGTCGGCTGTATTCAATCGCGCATTTCTTTAAAAAAAAATACGGCCACCCGTTAGAGATATAGCTGTATGAGTGGTGTTTTGGGGTTCTGCAGAGTCCCGCCTATCGCTCCAGCCCTGTTTTGTGAGCTCGAAATTTCGGTTCAGTATCTCTTTAAGAGGTTAAAGTTCCAAACAAAGAAAGACGTGTCTTGACTGAAACGCAGCTGGGGTCGTCAGATTTTGGTAACCGCAAGAACGAGGGCGAGATCTAACGTGCCTCCCGCGGAGCGAGCGAAGTAGCGTTCCTAGGCGGTTCGTCTGCTAACGCGATCGAAGAACGCCGTTCGTCTGCTACGGAGCGCCGTTCGCAGACGGAGATAAAACGAGAACAGACTGTACGTCGTCTGCTAACGAACCGGGAAAAAAAGAAAAAAACGTTGACCGTTTGCTACGAACCGAGCACCTCGGCGAAGCGAGATCGGAGGACGCGGGCCCAACTTGTAATCGTCTGCTATCTCCCGTTGGAAGCCATTGACAACTCGCGCTTCGTTTGCAAACCTCAAGTTGCTCGGCTGCCGTACGCAAGCTGGCATCGACCGGTGGATGGAGTACCAGGGACAAGCGCATCAAAGGCCACGAGACTAAAACGCGCAGTGGGGCGATATATATGCTGCGAACAAGCGACGAATTTCGCTCGATGGCGTTCGCTCTGCGAAAGTGGCCGTTGCCGCCGCGCCCAAAGCGAACCTGGCGGCCTGGCAAAGTTTGTCGGATGGTTGCCGCCTGCTGGCTTCACGGAGTCGAGCCTTAATTGACATGAGGGATGAAGTTGCTGGCGAACGGAGACACGGTGTCCGTGTATACGTTCCATATTTCCTTCGTTCGTTTCCAGAAAGAAAGAAAAACGAAAAAAAGCGAGAATAGAAAAAAAGAAAAAGCAAAGACGATGAATATTCCGACCGTTCGCGACAAATTTAATAGAATCGGCGATGAATATGAAAATTCATCTGTCAAACTAGAACGGCCTGTGGAAATTAAAATTGACAAAACTGGAAAGCAACAAAAGAAAGAAAGAAAGGATAACTGAAACTGACAAATAGAAGAAAACTCAGCTGTCCACGATTGCCGTTAGCCAGAGTGTTCGATTTTCAAAATCAATTTCGCCGCACCTTAAATGGCTAGAATGTAAACGAGCGAGTACGTCGGCGATATTAATCTTTTCAAGGTTCGATACTAGGCGACGTCTAGGCAAATTTGTTATTATTGCGTGTTTTCTTTTTTCTTTCAAGGTTTGCATGCCACTACCCCGACGATATCTGAAGCCGATTAATTGTTGAGCGTCGAACAGCTCCGAACTCGGAGTATAAGAGAAAGGTTTATAAATGAGAAAAGAAAATCATATCCCCGAAGAACACTGCCAAACGGGTGTTTGAACCGTACTAATATGAACGACGATTTGTACAAACATTTCACAAAAGATACCTCGATCAGCGTTTAGTGGAAAGATGAGCGGATACAGGAAGCGGAAATTAGCGGCTCCGCTTCGAGATTACGCAATCCTATGCAGCGAATACAGTCTGAAACTTCTATAATCGTTATGTGCTTTTTTATACGGCTCAAAAAGATAGGTTGTGTTCTTTTTCTCCTAAAGGTTGAATAAACGTAATTGTGCTGTGTGTTTGTTCAGGCAGCGGGGAGTCGGTCAGCTCCAGTAGTCGTCCGGTGCCTCCGCTGAAGGTGAGAAATTTATTTAGCCAACGCAGTACCACTTCTACGAATAGAAGTGTACGTAACGCGTAACCAGTTACTTCTACCTAGTTACTTTCTTTGGCAACGAGTAAAGTATGTAGTTACTTTTAGAAAAGGAACGAGCAAGGTACTTAGTTACTTTTAAGGTTAAGTAACGAGTAACGGTATTTCGTTTCTTTTGAGGAGTAACGTGTACAACAACATTTAGACAGCCTCGTTTTAGTTATAACTTGAGTACGCGTCTATTACGACAAAGGCAGATGGGCAACCCGAAAAACAACTAAACAGTATGACAGTATGGCAAAGTTTAGCGCTGAACACATCAGTCGAATTCTACAGCTGGGAATGTCCTTCACCCAGAGAACACAATAAGTTTAGTTGGTTGTACCTTTCTAAAATCACGTACAGGCCGAATGTATACCCCGGGGTTGTCTACACGCGAAGGTACAGATCCCATTGTCAACTTGGAACTTTAGAAGCAGAGAGAGCAAAGAGAGAGGGGAATCCGACCACCGTTCTTCCGGAAGCACAACACTGCCGTTCCTTCGAGAGAGTCAGTAGAACGACTCTTCAGCGTAGCCGGAGATGTGTTCTCAAGAAAGCGGGAAAGCATAACCGATGAAAACTTCGAGAGGCAGGCTACTGCTTAAATGCAACGACTACTAAAAAGAAAACAATAAACCATGAACCAAAAGCAGTTGTGTATTTGGTCGTCAGAGTCACGAGAAAAGTAGCTCACTACTTTTGAGGTAAAGTAACGCGTTCCTCTTGAGAATCGGTAACGAGTAACGTATTTAGTTACTTTTTGAGCGAGTAACGAGTAACTCTATTTAGTTACTTTTTTTTGGGGGGAGAGGTGTACATGTCTATGTACGACCACACGCCAGTACGATGCTCATCCAGATGGACACCAGCAGATGTGGATATTGAATCTAGGGCCCCTGGGTTCTGCAGCGCGAAGTTTTGCTCCATGTGCCCCGAGCAGCGGTGTGAAGGTTCAGACGAGCTTGCGAGCCTATCTATACACGGTTGCAAGCAGTCACGCTTCAGAGGCTAGTCTGGCCACCACGGGGGATAACGCTTTGTAAGGGCACCCATCTGTCAAACGTGGTTATACGCCTTAGTAAAGCTTCACTCACTACCAAACAACCTTGCACACCAGCGGCAACATGGCAGTGCCCAGCGGCCGTATACTTGCAAACGTAAACACCTTTTCTAGGAAGCCTCGAACCCAGAAATAGTCACAGCCCACCACAGCCGACACCACCGCAAAAAGAAAAGCCCGCGTCTCGCTTTCCTCCCTCCCCCTACCAATCCATACAGAGCTGCCCCACTTGCGTCAGTATCACCGGCAGAGCGCCTCTGCGGCGCCCAACCATGGGTGCGACGCTATGCGGACAGCAAGTCGTCTGCTTCTTCCGCAGGAGTTGCGGTGACGTCAGAACGACGCCAGAACTCTTATTGGCTGATTGGACAAAAGAAAATAGTGGGTAGATCTCAATGCTAGATACTTTGAAGGTCTACCCACCATTGTTTTTTCTCGATCAGCCAATCAGAGCTCGGCGTCGTTCTGACGTCACCGCCACTCCTGCGCAAGAAGCAGACGAACTTGCTCTCCGCATAGCACGCGGCGTCACCAAGACGGACGCGTCTGCAGCTATCGAGGTGACTCTCGTCAAACTTCAGCGTGTTTTCCGCTTGGGGGCGGGTCGGCGATTCGCGAACGATGACGTCATGAGCAGGCCTTGCCTTCTAGTTGCTGTGACCCATAGAGGTATTATAATGTGTACGCGAGAGGTTCAGCTGGCGCTAGCGTGCTGTTGCTAATAGACCCTTTCACAAATTCAGTGCCATCTAGTGGATCAAATATCAGTCGAAATGTTTGTACGCTAATGGAAGTTAAACACGAGTACTTATTCATCAACGGCAGACGTACGAAAGTTACGATTTTCTTCGCTGTACAGCGTTTTCACGATTTGTTTCACTTTCATGGTGTGTACCACAAATCTGTACGAGGCGCTTAGTTCAGGAAAGCTATTGAATAAATTCACCACACTCTATTGTCATCTGAAGCTGTGTGGGGCAGTGCCGAAGAAGATCATTCCAAGGATTTGTGCGACACCCTTCAATGCGTAACGGATAGACGCTTGTAAGTCTCGTCACGGTGACATCGAACAATACAGCGAAAACGTCTGGAACCTTCAGGCTCTGCATTTGTGCCTGTCTTTGAATTCTTCCTTCACCAGCCACCAAAAGGCCGCCATTAGCATGTGCAGATGATGATGATAGTTATTGAGCTGGCCAGACTAAATTTCGAAAAGGCTTTAATGAAGCAAAACCAGTCAAAAATTTAGTTCCAAAATAATGCGTCTCTACAGAAAAAATAGATGTATATTTTTATTTCTCTGCGCTTAAATATAAGAGGAAACAATAAAAATAATTATAAGGCAATAAATAGTTCGGGACATTTCTCAAGCACGTAAACAAATATATTGGTCAAAGACAGTGTTTTTTTCGTAAAATTCATGTCATCAAACACAGTGCTAAAACAGCTTCATACCTGCGTTTATGTGCACTGTCGGGCACTACTAGCGCGAACACGGCTTCGGCGCTTTTCTGCACGGGGGATTTACGTGGCGAGCGAACGATGGACATGTGGAAAACCAAGAAGCTGCAAGTACTACGCAGTAACGCTGGATCACCGACTCCCTGCGCATGAAGACGAGGAAATAAATTGAAGGCCAAGTTAATATAGTCCTACTTGCAACAAATAAGTATTGCTCTATTACCTCTGCTCGTGCACATGTGCGAAGACGCTTGTTCTGCGTTCAAAACAACTCGAGAAAGCCGGAGAGCGAAGAATCTGCCGCCACGGCTTTCTGTCCTAGCCGCTAGCGGTGCCGTCGATTCCGCTGGATTCGCCGATACGGCGAGCCAAAATGCGCTCTCTCGAAACCAGACATGTACACGTTACCCCAAAAAAGTAACTAAATACCGTTACTCGTTACTCGCTCAAAAAATAACTAAATACGTTACTCGTTACCGATTCTCAAAAGGAACGTGTGAGTTGCCTCAAAAGTAACGAGCTACTTTTCACGTTACTTTGACGAGCAAATACACAATTGTTTTTGTTTCATGATTTATTGTTTTCTTTCTAGTAGTCATTGCCCTTAAGCAGCCTGTCGAAGTTTTCATCAGTTAGGTTTCCCCGCTTTTTTGAAAATACATCTCCGGCGAAACTGAAGCGTCGTTCTACTGACGCGCTCGAAGGAACGGCAGTGTTGTTCTTCAGCATGAGTTGGTGAATCTTTGGGAACTGCGCCTTCATTGAGGACAGGGGGTAATGGGTTATGTGACTTCCCGTGTTACAACCTCCGGATTTACATTCGGTCCGTACCCGGTTCTAGAACGTTCAACCAACGAACCTGATTGTGCTCGCTGGGTGAAGGACATTCCCAGCTGTAGAGTTCAGTACAGCAACGTTTATCGCTGAACACGTCAGTCGAACTGCTCAACTGACGTGTTCAGCGATATACGTTGCTGTACTGTCATACTGTTTATTTGTTTTTTGGGTTGCCCATCTGCCTTTTTCACAATAGACGTATACTCAGGCTAGAATAAAAACAAGGCCGTTTAAGCGGTGTTGTACACGTTACTCCTCAAAAGTAACGAGATACCGTTACTCGTTACTTGGCCTTAGGCCCGCTTCAGACGGGGCAACTTTTGCAGCAATTTTGAGGTTGCTGGCGGGTTGTTCCCTAGCTTTCCCTAGATCGACACGAATTGCTGAGATCGGGTCCGGCTCGAAACGGACGAGCAACTCGAGCCGTTTGAAGCGGCAGCAGCCAATCAGGGACGCGATGTTTTCACGTGACACCCCCGTGGTGGTGATGATGACAGCTAAAGACTTGGTTCTGGTTTGAAATCGATCGTTTTTGGAAATAAACCTTTTCAGAAAGATGAGTTAGTGTTCTCAACGCCATTCAAAGATATAAAAACACGTTTTTAGCGCATAGCTGGGCGTCTAAATAGTACAAGAAAATTCAAAGTGAATGATGATGATAGCAAGTCGTAGCAATTCGGTTGCTGCGTGTGAACGCGGACGACCCGTGTTGCTGGGGTTGCGACGTCAAGTTGCTGGGTGAAATTGCTCCGTCTGAAGCGGGCCTTAAAAGTAACTAAATACCGTTACTCGTTCCTGTTCTAAAAAAGTAACTAAATACGTTACTCGTTACCGAAAATAGTAACTAGGTACAAGTAACTCGTTACTTGTAACGCGTTACGTACATGTCTGCTCAAAACGCACGAACATAGCAACAAATACGCATCGCGACGCTTTCATAAGAATGAGCATACCAGCTCGAGCTCTTCGTTGTATACAGGCGAGAACACTGTCTCTCTACTATACGTCGCTCACCCTCGAGCCGACAGGGCAGCAAAGGCTTCAGGCGCGAGAACGCGTGTAACAAGTACATAACGAGCGGTACAGGTGTTAACACTGAGCACAATGTAATACCTCCCCCCCCCCCCAAAAAAAAAAAAAAAACACACATACGAAAACGAAGGAAGAAACAAACATGGCGCAGCGTAGCTTAGTCGTTTAGAAGTCAGTCGCTGCGCCTGTTCAGTGTCCATGCTCAATGCACTTCTTTTTTTAAATATAAATTAATAAAAAAAGTATTTTAATTTTTTATAGAGTTACTCGAACTATTTTATATTTTCGTATCATTTTTATATTTTTTTTATATAAATTTATGAAAATATATTTTTAATAAAAAGTATATGCAGAGTACCGAGTGTTACAGCACTCCGCAACCAATCATATCGCAGCGTGCGTCAATAAGAACGCCGATTAACTAATCGCGAGGCAAGACGCGAAAACTTGAAGTAACTGCCTCCGTTTTCTAAGCCGTCCAAAACTGTTACAACAAAAAAAATTTTTTTTTTTTAAGGTTAGCGTTTAGTTTTTGTGAAAAAAAAATTAATAACGACGGGAGATCATTAAAGACACCGGGTAGTTCTAAACTTCTCAAATGAAGTATCCTAAACGAGAGCAGCTTACGTCGACAGGTGGAATTTGGACGGTGGTACAATAAAGTATATACCCATGACTCACCTATTTCGAGAATATCGTTTTCCGCAGAGCGTGCACACGACACGAAAATCTGCTGACGATCATCGAAAGTATTCAAAGACTTTAATGGAAAGACAGAAACAACATGCCGTATATACCGCGCCAAATCAACTCGAGGGTTGCACACCGTGTACGAGTTATCAGCGACCGCGATATCGAGGCCAATATCTAGAAGGATTTAGATTCGCGCCTTGGATCGGCGCGGGAAGTATGAATTTTCAGAGTGGCGCAACTGTGTGAGTTGCCCTTTCCCCGGTTTCGCAATGGCGTGACCGTAAACGAAGAGATTTCCCCGCTAACTTTGGAGGAAAAATTAAGGTCACGTGGCCTCAGGTCGCGGGTACTTACGGGCGAATTCAGATTCCCCGCTAAATTTAACAGGGAAAAAAATTACGCCACGTGAGCTATGCACCAATTCAGTTTTCCCCCTAAATTTAGTGGAAAAATTGACGTCACTTACCTATGCACCAGTGTTGTTTTTGTTTTGTTTTTTGTAATTCAGTGCTATTCTTTTAAATTTATTTTCACTCATCACTAAACCAGTGGTCATGAGATCATAGATTCGTTTATGCTGAGAACTCGGAAAATGCACGGCGCCCAATTTCAATTATTTTTTTTATTGTTAGCAAATTACTGTTGCTACTTGACAGGCTACATTGTTTCAACACTGACCTCCACACGTGCCGCCATTCTTCGATGAGAAATCCTTTCTGGAAAGCAGTGACAACGACGACACCGATAAGTTGATGTCGAGGGAAAGGAAAGATACACACCTTCGTTTCCGAGTTTGGTGCCGTAATGTTATCTCTGAACCTAGCGCTTTCATTGTCCCTCGTCAGTGGTCGCTCGAAATAGCGTACTGTTCGACTCATTGTGTAAAGAAAGGGACCACGAAATGACCTTTTATTTTTGCCAAATAACTTTTCATTAAACCTTCAATGTTCACTGAACATTGAGGGTTTATTAACTTCTACACGAAAAATTACTGACATATCAAGTTTTTCTTCCTCTCCAAATCACCGCAAAACAAGCCGCAGCGTAATTTTGACGGTCGTGACGTGCTCTGTCACCGGAACCGGAAGTTCTCTCGGCAGTAGGAGAATGGGAGCGTTAGCGGCGAGCTGGCGGTGTGCCGGTAGGTTTTACATGGTTTTACTGCGCTGATGGCGCCGATGCCACCGACATATTTTCAGAATCGGCGCCTCTCATCGCCGGGATAGCCATGGACACATCGCAGCTGAGCGAATTTCAATTAGATATGTTGCGCTACAGCGACAGCATGGGACTGGTCCCATACGCCGGTACACCTGCTAGAAAATGCTGCGACTCTTCCGACGAAGACTCCAGTTCCTCGTCGGAATCGGACGCCAACGAATGGCGACTTCAATGTACGGAATGCTCCGAGCATACACGGATGACCTTAGACCTGGGGTCCCTCAAACCGATGAGCCTGCACGATGCGCTTCGACGTGGTCTCGTGGCAAGCGGTGAAACTGCAGCCGTTTGGTTTTAAGCTCCGGACTGCACAAACTGTAATTCGGGCACTTGCAACGAGCGCGTTAGCTGCGACTTTGTCCGTTGTGACCGGAACAGACTGCTCTGCGCCGCGCGTACACACTCCTGCAACCACTGCAAGAAGCGCAGCAGGTCGTCAGCACGACAGCCGCTTCTCCGCCGCCGTAAGCCGTTTCCGCGGTATCGCTCAAAAGAAGGTTACGCACTGTCACTCACTGGCGTAGCAGAAAATGCACAGAGTTTTCTATCGGCTCAAGCTTTATTAACTTTTATTTTGTCGGGATAGGCTCGCAGGGCAGAGTGGATGAAAAAAGAAAGAAAAATGCAGTAGGCCGTCTTGGACGATCACGACTTTAAACACGACTTTACTGATAGTACAAATCTCGCCACACGCCTTTTCTACGATTGCAAAAGACAATGTAATCTTAGCAGAGATATAGCAACGTAGAAATATGATTTCGTGATCACATAGACGTTGCGATCGTTCAAGGAATGCTAACACTAATCACGTTTTCTCGGGTGATGAAAACGCGTCAAAATTCGCATCCTTCATACACGCCTTTAAATACAGTACGCACCAGTAATACATTGAACTTGAGCACACGCATGAAATGCGAAAAATAAGAAATCCGGGCGATGTTCGAGGAAGCAAATGCTACGAAAGCACCACTGTAGTCGAAATAAACAAAGACGACTGCACGAGCGTTTCTGCTGTCTTGAGGGTGCCGCCACAACATCGCCGCACGAGTAGATGGATCTTCCCTTCTAGGACGTGCTGGGTTATCATCGCGACACGCGACGAGAATTCAGTCAAGGATAGCGCTCCACGCGGAACGATGAGCTTCCACCACGCCGACCACGTCAACGATCACCACCGACGCCATGTTTTTCAGCAACCGCGAAGCAGCGCAGGCGCAGTCTTATCTTTCTCTTGCTTCGTTTACCACACGATAGATGGCGCATAGCTCCGAGCATTATAAATTCGGCAATTTCCGTCACATTGCTAATTATTCAACAAAATGTGGATCAGAATATAATTTAACAAAAGCTTTTAAGAAACATTCGCCCGCTATTTATTGTTTATGATCGCGGTGCTGGTGAGGTAGGCTCTGATCCAATAGGCGACGTGGATTTGGCTGACGTGCATTGGCACCGCGGATGCATCGCAGTGAAAAGGCAGAGAGCTTTCGAAGGAAAGAAGGTATAAAAGAGTCCGCTTTTCTTCTAAAAGTTCTATAGCGAAAAAATTTTTTGGCTCTCTATTTTTGTGTTTTGGTTTTCTTTTCACGCCTTTTACGACGTGCGGTGGATAAAATTCGATTTCAAAATCGTTTCATGGTCCCTTTAATAGAGCCACCTGCCATAAACAGGGGCCGTGGTAGGACGCAATTTAGGTAGCCATTCCCAGTGACCCAGGGGTGGGCAAACTGCGGCTCGCGGCTCCCTAGTAAGCGTGCACCCCTTCCCCTCCTGTGTCCCCATAACAAAAAAAAAGTTCAAAGTATCAAAATAAAAAAAAGAGTCAGTTTTGGCAGCCTTGTACTGCTGCACTACCTACATACAGCTGGATTGCCTTTTGACAGATATAGATATGTCCAGTGACCTTGTTTCGCTTTATTGTTCTAGAAAGAATTTCGAACCGTATATACGCATAATGGGCGCCAGGGGCAGTGGCTGGCTAGCGAATCCATGCATTCATTTTTGCTTAGCGGTTGAAGAAACTTTCTGCTGCCTGGTGTTATTTGGTGACAAATTATCAAAACGCAATTAAATTACACTGATTCAATTACTGTAATTGAGTTACTACACAAGTATGCCGTATATACAGGTAGGTTTGTAGGCTTTGGAAGGTTTACAAGCACCCCAAGGGAGAGAGTGGTCCGGTGTCTTCACAGCCAACACCAGCTAGATAAAAATGCCGTTGTACCAACACCTCCCAGATAAGAAAGCCGTAGGGCTGAATGTATGACGTCACCTAAAGAAGGCCATGGCCTTTTTTACAATCCAGACTGACGGGCGCGTTGGTTGAGTGGAGAAACACCAAAATAATAAGACACGGGTGGGACGAGGGACGACGTACACTTTTTTTTTCTTCATATAATAAAACCACAGCGGGATTCTTAATGAGGGAATTACACTCGTACAATTAATAAAACGAAAGAAAGGAAAAGCAAAAAAAGAAGATACAACATTGATTTTTTTTTGTATTACAAGATTAAAAGAGAGCATGACTTGACGGTAAAAACTATGCATTACTTCCCTAAAACTGATGATCAAACGGCATACATAATTTCGGAGACAAAAACCCAATCTCATAGCTCGAGTTCAAAGGAGTGACGGTGCAGAAACATCGTTGTCGGCTTTGTTCATGGTGAATGATTATATTATTCTCTCTGCCGGACCTGCTACGGTTAAAGTCCCTTGATACTTCTTTTTACAAGTAACGACAACCAATACAAATGACAAAGCACATTCCGCTGGAACAAAATGGCGGCATTCAGTTCAAACCCCTGCTGCGCGCCGCCATTCGCTTCCTAGAACCTGCACCGCCACGCAGTCGGCGCTTCAAAGAATGTCGCTACTTGTAAGAAGCTCTTATCTAGGGGCTTTAGCTACGGTTCCCTCCTGGTTCGCTCAAAAATGCAACCACCGCACGAACGGGAATAAACGACGCTAGGGCGACACGAGTCGGCCAAGGCCCGTGAAAACTCCAAATGATGTTCCCGAAGTCGGTGGTCGACGCACCTTCCCGGTCGCCCAACATATTGATCCCCAAAAACCTAATAGAAAAAAAAAGTTCAGCCTTTCCACTTTTCGTGAAGAAGGTAGACTAGCGGAGCTGTACTCGATACACTGTGTGCTTCTTCTTCTTCGTCGTCGTCTGTTTTTCGCGCTGTTTCCATACGATGAATTCCCACCAACGCCCATAACTATCCCATTCTTCTATGATAGCTGGAAAGGTTGCCGCCATCTACGAGCGACGGCGGAAACCATACTGGTTGTGTGCTTGCCGCCGTCGCTTATAGATGGCGGTAGCTGTCCAGGTAGGTTTGTGTCGACATACACGGACACGATCCTGGGGAACCTAGCCCTTAACAGCTCCGCTGTAAAAAAAAAGTTTCTTCTCTTCGCGAGGAACGATTTTGTTTGCGCGCTTGACGGGCGCGTTGCTGCGGCGTCTCGTCAGGGTTTACTATTTTACAGAGCTGTTTTAAACGCATTCTCCAGGAAAACACCACGTTCGTGTTGTATACCGGGTGGCAACATAGCCTTCGAACGGTGCGCTGAGTCGTGCGCGTGGGGGATGGCGGCAAAACGATCCCAACTTCTTACTTTTGCTGGCAGGTCTTGGGCGGTTAACAAGAATGAATCTTTGTAAAGTGTTCCTCAGAGAAGATCCCAAGAGAAGATCCCCAAGAAACCCCGCATTGACTAACCTCTGAAGCTAAACAAAAAGCAGTTTTTTTGTTTTCTTCTTTTGATAGGTGGGGTGACGTTGAAACGAACGCTTCGTCAGTGTTTGGCTCGAACTCGTGTTCTTGCTGATTCAACAGAATTCGTGGCCTAACGCTCGGTCGAGGTGGATGACGTAGGGCGCCGACAATGTCATGGCGCCATTTGTGAACACGTGGACAGTTCTCAAGAATTCGAAAGAGGAGCTGCAAAACTCTGGGGCGTCGTAAAACATGACGGCGTGCCCTTCAGAGAGAAAGAACACACACGTGTCGACGCACTTGAAAAAGGTAGACAAGGATGTTCACGGGAAAAAAGACCGACAGAACGTTACGAAAAAGAAATTACGACAAATAAAAAAGGAAGTTTTTGAAAGCCCCATATTACATTTCTAGGGTTGAGAGCTCTGGGGGACACTTCAGCTTTATCTGATATTTCGCGATAAAGATCGAGCGCTTTCTTTGTGATAGCGTCGAAGAGAAAGAACAAAAAGCTAAAGAAAAAAGAGAATGAATTATAATGTTACGTCCGGACGGCGTAATCTTTCTTGGCTTTTATCTCGAGAACATGTGTGTGTCTGTGTGTGTTCGGGGTCAGGATTTGACACGTGTAGGCTCAGCAAAAAACCAACATTAAAAAATTCTGACGTCCGATTATATTACCCCGTTGTCAGTGGAGACTATAGAATGGCTAGCCGGCAGCGGCCAGGCCGGCGGCCGTTGCCGAGTGAGAGCCCGCGGTTACACCCTGTTTCGTTCTAAAACGGCAAATGGTGAACGCTACGCCCTACACTGCGTTCTGACTGCGTCGATATGCGCTGCGTCTACGAGCGCAACGCACACATATCGGAGCATGACGCAGCGAAAAAGCTCGAAACTTCTTCGCAGTAAAAGCGGACTCCGGCGATACAGCATATAGTCACGTGACTAACTCCGTTGTTCCGATTGGCCCGCAGGGGCCGTAGCTTCCGCCCTACTGGCATGTAATACGCCCATGGCCTTCTGGCCTACCCAGCATTTCTTGCTTTGGACACCAGGCTAAACGACGCCACCAAAGTAGCTCACGTTTGAACAATCCAGCCGCCACTTCCAGGCATACCCAAAGTTTCTTTCTTCAGTCGCTAGATGGCGCCAAACCAAACAGTACACTACATGACTAGAGGGCGCAAGTCACCACACCAATTCAAAGGGAATAGTTGCCATCCGTTCATCCATCCATCCATTCATTGCAGGTTGCCTGAAACGGTCGATAAGCTCATGCTCATAGTCACTAGTAGTCTACTCTTGAACGCATAATAGAAATACGTATCAGCGAGTGACTCGAAAGGGTTGTCACCAGAAGAGACACCAAGTTTGAGTGGCTCCTTCGTTTTCGAGGTTTTCGCTCTAACATGTAACTGAATGTCACTTTAACGCCTAAAACAAAAGAAACAAAAACAAATTTTTACTTCATTTCTTTTTCTTTCATTTGTCCGGATCGCGTATTTTATGTCTGCCACCAGTAGCTTCAGGTTCTGGATCCGAATTGAGGAAATTTTTGGCGGGGCAGCCTAGGTTAATCTCGTGTCTGTCCTGCCTGCACAGAGCAATGGTACTTTACTCCTATATAGCCGCCACGAAGCTCGGCAAAAAAAAAAGGGGAAAATGCGAATTTAAATTTGCCAACTTTAAACCTAAATTGACAACTTCAAAAATCCGCCGGTTATTTTTTTCTTTTGCGTTTGTTTTAAGTTGACTGTTAAAGTAGGACTGCTGTGCACCTGATGTATTCTACAATTCGAAGTACGACGCGCTCCACCCAAGATGTATTGTTAGCGGTATATCGGGAGCGAAAGGTTACAAGGATGAAATCGCAGTTTTTTTTAAGCGTGTGGCTATCACCCCTCGTTCTGCCCAAACGAAATGCGAAGAAAGCATTAACGCACCAAAAACGGAAGACACTCACCTGTAAAACTCGGGACGCAAAGCCGTTCTCGGCGAATATTCTCGTTTAAAGAATAGTACCCTCGTTCGATATAATGACGAGATTGGAACGCGTAAGGTGTGCGGAAATTCATATTAACACGGCGACAAAAGACGAGAAAAAGCTCGCGCCGTTATCAGGTATATCAGGCCTCCCGCTTCAACGACGCGGCGGCGCTATTCAGCCGTTTCAGGCGATAGGAAGTAAACAGTTTCAAGGATTCTAAGTGCCGACGTGCGTTCAAACTCACAATTCGAGCCGTATCTGCCGCGAATGTAAAGTCGGCAGATAAGCCGGGTACCCCACTCATCCTATGTTCACCGCGTGTTATCGCCACTATATCTTTAGAACGTCGTTTGAACAAAGAGAATCGGTCCAAATGGAAAAATACTGGATTGCCGAACTGACAGATTTAAAATTAGTTTCACACGAAGCGACTTTTTTTTTAATGCGCGTACAACGCCGGATTGATATCCATCATAATTTTTCTATCACGATGATAATAACAATAAGTACTACTATTATTATTATGTTGTGCGAAGTCGCACTATCGCCTTCTCGGGCGATCGCTCCACGCTACAGTTTATGCGATAGCACACCATATCATCTACTAGTAATGGCATGAACAATAGTACGTAGTACAAATAAACGAAGACATGGGAAGACACGTCCGATGGCCTGGGTCACCTTTATCATATTTTATATATACGTATAAAAAACATCAAGGCTCGTTTGCAAGGCCTCTTCAGCAAAGGCAACTGACGGCCCATATGTCGCAATAAAACCATGAGCGTGGGACTCGGAAGATCTGTTATCCTCGATAATATGAATAAACCTGGCACCTTTTCAGGTGTATGAAACTGCACGTGTCGAATTATTATCACGAATGAAATATGGACAAAGCTAATGAAAAATGCAAAGGACGGATCTAGATCAACGAGAAATTTACCATGGTCGATCGCATTTATTCATCGCGCATTTATACTCTCCGTAACTGTTCATTACCATAAAACATGTGGCATTAAAGTAATGTTTCCTAAAAACAAAAAAGGACCGATTGTTTTACCCGTCGAAACCAGCTGTCATGATTGAAATCGAGTAAGTAAAACAAGGCGTCCAACGCGGGTGATATTAGCGTGATTGGATCTACGCAAACATATACTTTAACACTCTACGCATGCCGCTGATGCAAGACTGCGTCTTGCATCAGCGGCATATGCTACATTCGTCGACGGTTGCGCACAAGAAACACTGACCGACACAGAAACGACGGTTAAGGCTGGTCGCACATTGGGTTTTCAGTGTCATCAACCGCACTGGAACAGCAAACCGCATCGACGTTAGAAGGCACTGGCGGTATCGTAGACTCCGAAACTATACTTGGTTTCAGCTGATCCGAGTGGCGCTGTTATGAGTGACGGTCCAATCAAAAGCGCGACGTCATGGAATTCTTCGCTCTTATAGGACGCGGCGGAGGAGCACGCACAGAAGACGGCGAACACCGCCTATCAACTGCGGTGAGCACGCCATGACGGTGTGCCTGTCTTGCCGTGATTGGCCCTTCGGCTCATAACGTTGGCCACGCTCGGACCTTAGGTGAAACAAAGTATAACGATCTGCGTACATTTTACGAATTATTCTTTCACTGTGTGCTCGAATTGATTCCCACAACCTTAAACAGAGACAAGTTGTCATAGATGGTGGGTAGATTTGATTTCGCAAATAGTGCGAAAAACCTCGGTATAGTTACATACGTAGATCGGAAGTGTTTCCAACGTGACCCGATAGATGGCGCCACAGAGGCAGTGTGCCGGCTCTCTCTCTCTCGTCGAAGCGGTCACGAGCCGTCGTAATGCGCAGTCGAACCACGGTCAAACGCAAATGCGCGAACCGGCCCCGACACGAAACGCACGCGTGGTTATGCGCGACTCCGATGACGCGCATTTAATGACCCCGGCCGTTCCCCTGTTTCACGTACTCGCCGCCAGGCTGCGGAAGTTTCCGCTGCACATTTCGGCAGGTCCGAGCTCTCCGCTTCTAAAAGTCACGTGTTCGCCGCCGGGTGGCGTTGGCTCCACTGGAATTGCAAATACTGTCTCGTTACGTTCACAAGCGCAACTGTAAAGCATACTTTTTGGGATTTCTTTTTTTGTGCACGAATTTCATTGATCGATTAGGAAATAATATATTTGTCATCAAACGATACTGTGGGAGGTTGATGGGGTCGCCAAGAAAAGCTGATTACGTTCTATTGGCGCAGAAGAAAAAAAATCTGTTAGTGATTTAGCTATAGACAGGATGAGGCCGGCAGGGCGTCTCTTTCAGATACCCGGCTTCCAGCACGCGTCCGTCCGTTGCCTTCCATCGTGCTTTAACTGCGAGCGCACGCTCGAAGCACGCAAGGCGCCGAAGCGTCATCGAAGGCCTAGCAAGCTCGCGCTGGAGGTCGGGATAACAGAAAAGCCTCCCTTACCGTTTTGATTCCGTCAGCGACTTTGCATCAACGCGTGACGCTGACGTCACGACGCTGTGGTGGCGCTGCTGTCGGGTACGCCGCACGCCCTAGCCTCCTCTACACTTACAAAGCCTGGCAGTTCGACGACGGAGCCATAGAGTGCCCGGTCGCAGATCTGCAGCACGAGGATCTGGTAGCACAGAGCATCAAAGAGCCATTTCTCGGGAAACCTGGACGTCAGCGCACCGCTTTTGCCGCGGCAAGGACCCGAAACACACTTACTCGCTCGGGAGAAGTGTGTTTCGGCGTCTCGCCGCAGCGGGGCGCCAGTCACGTGGCTCTCCTCTCATCCGTTGTCTGCCGCTCCGCCTTTTCCATTTCGGCGGCCGCTTCTCGTGGCGATCTGCCAGGCTTTGTCAGTATACAGGAGGCTATGTGCATGCGCAAACTCCGCTTCAGTTCACACAAATCTGATTCCTCGAGCCCGCGCAGTGCCCAAACACGGTGTTCTCAAACGTGGACTTGTTCGTAAACAGCGCGTTCGTGCATTCAGAGACCCTTTTACTGTTTACAAACATGAACCCCTGCTTGCGTCCCAAGCGACTTCCGGTCTCCCCACCTTTGCAAGCCCGTTGAGCTCGCTTATGTCACCAACGCTAGAAAGCGTAAATGCCACACGGACAACAAAGTCGGAGATTTAACGTCTTGGAGTAAACAAGTTGGTTTACCAGAATACTCGAAAAAGATTTAACAGATCTCGCGCTTTCTTGGTTCTTTTGGCGTTCGTCCGGAGCATTGGTGGTTAAATGTTTCATCGACGTTTCGAGCAGTGGTGCTATAAAGAAGCTTTGTTCATTTTTTTTTTTGAACCGGAAGTTTGTTGGGATTTTAAAGGCTGGAGCACCGCCTGGTGGCATTTGCAAAGAAAAGGGTCTTATATAGAACTTGGACGCGAACGAGAGCCACGACGCCACCGGCAGGGTGACAACTTCTTCCAGCCTTCCCTGGCTCGCTGTGCACCACGTTCCGTGGCCGAGTGAAAGCCAAACATGAGCAAACGAAATCGGCTCGAAAACGTCGGGGTGAAGTGAGGTTACGGTCGCCCCGTGGCCGAGTCGAAGCACGCGGCGGCGGCGGCGCTCCCAGAGCATTCCATCGGCGTTCATCCATTTGGACTGGAAATAGTCATGATGGGGGGCGCATTAGGCCTAGTATGTACAGGGCCCTACCCTCCCCTTTTCCTCCTCCCCCGTAATCGAGGATAATTAGCGTTGCAACCCTTTACCCGGGCATTTGGCTGGCGTGCTGGAGCTACCTCCTGTCATTTCATTCTTGTATTTTTTGTTTTTTTATCTCTTGTTTTCCTTTGTATTTCTCGTTTTGTATGGCTTGTTTCTTGTTGTTGTTTTGAGAAGTCTGTTTTTGGATTCGGCTGTCTTCGTTTGTTTGGCTCCGGCTTCGGCTTGTCTTCTAAAGTTCGACATCCACGTTGGGCGAAATCGGATACTCACGCGAGCTTGAAGCACGCAACATAATACGCAAAATCTTCAAAAAGAAGAGAAAAAAATCTAGCGGACCTGGAGATTACAGGAAATGATAAACCTGAGTATGATGTGTAATGCAGCCAGGATATACGTATGAAGAAATACATTAGTTCTAATTTTTTGCGTTACTGTATTTATTTGCTTCCTTTCGAATTAATGCGAGCTTGAAGCGTTTGCTCGAGTCCTAATGATGACTTTGTTCTGCAAGAAAAAGGCTAGGTTTATTTTATTATCTCTATTTTGTATCATATGACGTTTGTTTATTTCGACGTTAGTGATGTTTGTAGCAGGACCACACGGTGTAACCTACCCGTCTGAAGCCAGCGAAATTCATATACGTACAACAGTGCGACACTATATGATGAAATGTTTCATTCTACTTCCCGTTGATGGATCAGTTGATTGTAGATAATGAGAATGTGTGCGCGGCTAATTACAGGCCGAGAAAGCCTAATACTGAGGTCGTTTTTGTCTTTTTTATTTTTTATTTGAGAGGTGTGCGAATTAACAATTCTGTCCCTGTACTCATAACGTTGAAGGCTGCGTTCTGAGCGAAGCAATAAAAGTGATCAAAAATACTCTCCAAGTCATTGGTGAGCCGCCCCGGGTAGTGATAGCCGTAGAGCGAAGGTTGACGGTGCTTTGAGTGTGCGAACACATTGTATTTAATGAAAAATAAAATAAATAAGACGCGAAAAAGGGGGAGGGAGCGTATAAGCGATGAAACAAAGGGAACGTTCGCAATGCAAGCCCAGGTGCAAGAAATGTCTTAAGTACGTCCACATGACGTCAAAGGAACGGTAGGACATCATGAGGACATCGGAAGGAATAACAATGTGTGCGTCCAGGTATCACGAGCTCATCAAAAAGTGTACACTAGGATCACGACAACATTTCTTTTTATGTTCTTTTTCTTGATAAATTTTGGTAATTTGCAGTCGATTTCAGATGGAGAGCAGCGGAGCCTAGAGAGCAGCTAAGTCAGTCAAGTCTCTTCAAAGAAGCACTGCGCAACCCAATCGACTGGCAATAATGAGCTACGTCACTAATCTGCTACTAATCACGTTTTGGGAATGATCACCTTCCAGACCTGCCGGTTTTGATCTGAACGGATGTTGTGAACCACTGCATTCGTGTAAACTTTTTTCAATCAATCAATCAATCAAACGCACCCCTTCAGAAGCCTACGCAGCTAGCGTGCAAGACAGCGTCAATCAATCAATAGTTTTTATTTTATGTCTCGTATACAGCTCGAGACGTTGGACATTGGTCACGTTGTCAGCGGTTATTACGGCATGCAGTTCGCTCAAAATTTCTCTCCGATACTGATGCATACGAACAATGATACAATGAGCTTTGGCCAGGCTAAACGCTGGTTCCGGTTCGAACGAGAAGCAAGTAAGTAATCCATTATTGTATGGCCGGCAGCGGCCACGAAATTCGAGCTTGTCCATAACAGCATGACGCGGCCCATCTTGTCAATCGGTTAAAACGAACGCGTTCCGTGTCCTCCCGCTTCGCCACCAGCCCAAAAGACAAGGGCTAAAAATTACGCCGCACCATTGTGATTAGGATAATAACATTCACGGCAACCTGTCACAATCATCGTCGAAACACTCGACTTTGAAGAGATGGATGCATCCAATTGCAAATAGACTACGAAGAAACAAAAATAGCGCGCAAATTTGTAACTGGCGCCATCTGGCCAACTTCTAAAGAACCGATAGAGAGAGAGAGAGAGAGAGCAAAAGCCAAGGTCCGGTGAGGATATACCCCTACATATATAATGTTATAAGGATGATTGAAGGTTGTGCAGCACCAATGGAAACGTGCATGAATATCCACTAGTCTAGAGTGTTACTCTTGCTTTATGCTGGATGCGGTGGTGCCATCGACGGTGCGTATAGTCGGAGAAAAAAGATGAGCCTGCACGCATCTGGTCATTCTAGCGTAATTTGAGGGGTACCTCGAAAGGGGGAGGAAGGGGAGGATAAAAAATGTAAACGTTCGTAGTTTTGGGTTCCGTGATGGATAAGCGACGTGCGAAGAAACCTATCGATTACAATTTTCGGACTCCAAGCACAGATTAATTGGCGGACAACGATACGGCAAACGGATCTTGGGTTCGAAGATTAGATAAAATAAGAAGAAGAAAAAAAAACACACGCTTTGGTGAACGGCAACACACAATCCAAAAGAAAAGAAAAAGAAACGACTTAAACGTTAGCAGCGAGTCCCCAACAAGAAAGTAAAAGAGGAATAATCAAAATGAAGAAGAAACGTTTTTTGTTTTTGCTCGTCGGTATTTACGTTGAGAGTCTCCGACTCTTTAATCCACCTCGCGTTCAGTCGGCGCGATTTGCCAACGCTGCGTCCAGAGAGAGAGAGAGAGAGACAGAGACGAGGCCCCTGAACTTCGTCCGTCTGTAGCGAGTCCGTGTGTGCGTTTGTGTGTGTGGGTTGAATTTAATGCCCGGGTTGAATATGAGTAATAACTTTAATTGCGCGGCTACGGCGAGCGAGCGAGCGAGCCGGAGCATCGTGAAACGGGCTCGAAGAGAGAGAAAAAAAAGAAAGAAGGAAGCAAAGTCCTTCTCCGGTGGCGGCGGTGTGGTTGTTTCTTGCTTTGCCTGTAGTGACCCACCCGTCGTCCGTCCGAGAGTGCATACCTGCGATTCACGGGGTTGTCTGATTTTGAGAGGGAGAGGGGGAGATTGAAGCAAGACCCTGCTTGTGACCCCCCTTGGGCACGTTTCGGAAAGTGTGGTCCCTCTCTCTCTCTCTGTTCGTGTGTGTGCATCCGTTTGAACTTTGATTGGGCATTTAAATGTTTGTCGTCTTTTGTTTGTTGTTGTTCGATCCGCGGTTTTGTTTGTGGTGTGTGGGCGCGCGTGGTTGCATCTTTTGAACACTGGTTCGAGCTGTTGTACGGATTATGGGTATGTCTAATGTATGGATACGGTGTTCAACTAACCGACGTCCAACAACGAGACGTGTGGCTCGGATATAAAATAAAGTTGTTTTTTTCCTTTGAATAGACCGATCTCACCAGCCAGTTTGACTACGCCAGCGCTGCCGCAATGCATCGAGGGAGCTCTAGTCTTTCTGCACGTGCGACAACCTCGCTGGAGCTCTGCGCGTGTGGAGCATGAGGCGGCACGAGCCGTCTTGTGCACTGCTGCCTGCCTCCTGCGAACTAAAATTATGGCGGCGTCACGCATGCGCCGAACGCTTGGTGAGATCGGTCTATTCTACCGTATACGACCAGGGTTTCTCAGTTTGCCTTCTTCTATTAACATGTGGACTATTGTAGGTGATTTCAGGCTATGTAAAACGGGGTGAAGAGGAGTCTGTTGATCTCAGTGATTTGTAGGCGATTTGTAGCAAATTCTCAGCCCAGCTCCCTTAGACGTTCGAAAACTTTTTTTTAACCGCTGTAAAACATAGAAACCTCGCTAGTAATCATCTAGACTCCTAGAGCCTCAGTGTCACCAACCGAAAAAGAGATGATCATAATGGTAATAATCGGTATTTCCAAAATCTGAACGGTTCAACGCGTTCTATGCTGACGACCGTGTTGTTCTACTAGGACATTCTGTCTACGTTTCAGCTTCACTAGTCCGACCAGAGTCACTAAACAGTTAAGCACTGCCCGCTTAGAGGGGGCACACGTCACCAGTCATCCGGTAAATTCGAATGATGACGGTCGGCGAGCTGTAGTACCTCTGTCCGACTATGCAGCCGAGTGAATAGTAAAGTCCCGGTATTCCAACAAGAACCATTAGGCCTGTCCACAGAGTGTCTGCACATGTCATCGGATATATCTGGAGGCCAGTGGATAGAAGATGTCGGGTGAAGCATGGTGGTACATCGGCCCGACACTGCCGTTGGGTCAACTGTTCCTTCGGCTCATTCGACTATGGGTCACTTGACCTGTTCACACAGTGCCAGCGTCCGTAATCCGCCATCCGGCACGTTCGGAGGACTGCAGACGACAGATTGTGGTTTAAATGTCGAACTCTGTCATCGGACGAATGATTGAATCCCGTTGATCTGACTAGAGTAATCGAACCTATCAACACAAAGACAGAACCGCCATTCGCCATCCGGCATATTTGGAGGATAACCGGACGACGGATAGTGGTCGAGCGGCCGAACTCAGCCACTGGATCAGTGGTTCAGTCCGGTTAAGCCGACTAGAACCACCAGACTTGTCCATGTAGACCTACCACTCATCATCCGCCATCTGGCATATTTGCAGGCTACTGGATGGCAGATGACTTGTTTCTGGCTCAACGGCTCCTCCAATCCGCCATTGCGTCGGTGGTTCGGTGAGCCTAAACAGTCACGAAACAGTGCAGCGACAGGTCCGGCCGAACCAAGTAGTGTAGGTTCGGTCGGACTAGATGGACTGGTCCCGGTGGGGACCAGTTCATCTAAACTCTGGGTTTAGTCGGGATAGTGAAGCCACCTGCCGAAGGACCGCACTACACCCTTCTTGGTCCGCACGTTTGTGTAACTTACGATACCTGGCGCCTGCCAGTTGGAAGTCTGGCTTCGCACGGGGCGACACGTAAAGTTTGTATCCATGCCTATATTCTAAAAAAAAAAGAGGTCCGTGAGTTCACTTTCTCGTGGAACAACATGACAGCCAACCACTGCGAACAACAAAAGAGACAATGAACGTATGAAACGTCACGTTCACTCTCCCTGCGCACATCGCATTTTTCAGATTTTGTCGTATTCCAGCCATTCGCTGGAATCCATCTATTCTTTGCCGTGATTGTCTGTAACCGCGTTCTGCAGGAAAGTGTACTTACTGCGGGGATGAACTGAGCTAGTTTGGTTATTATACGTCACGGGTGGAACCAGCGGTCAGTTGTCTTTTCTGTTTCTCCTTCCTTCCTTGTTCAGCTGGTTCCACCCGTAATGTACCCACTGACTTTTTTTTTTTTCTGAGTGTATGCCGTGTTTAGAGCGCACTGACGGAAGCCGGAAGGTGTATACTACGTCACGCGTGGGGCACTCCAGTGAAAAGCGATCACCGGGGCAACAAAATGCCGCGTGCTTTTTTTTTTGTTTTCATTTTGCGATAACGTACTGACCCATATGAAAAGAGTTTGTGCCTTATCGCGAGCAAACAAAGCGCCTTCTGCTCACTTCAACTACGGACGGATGTACTCCAAGAAAAGTAGAAATATAAATCTAGTTTCCAACCTTTGACTCAACCTATAGACCTTTTTATATTTTTTTCTCTCCTCTTCCGGACGCCGCCTGGTGACATGGATAAGAGGCGTTTGCATATAACGTGCCTTTCGAGAGATAAAAAAAGCCTTAATGACTTTTTCGGGAAATTAAAAAAAATATAAGGCCAACATTTTTTTATCTTTCCCAGGAAAAGCTTCGCCTTCTATGGCCACTCGAGTGCTGAGTAATAATGCAGATGCGATAAACTATAGGATTCACAATATCCCTGTGTTAGTCGCGCTAGTACCTTCCAGTGTTTGTAGAGAAGGAGGGGAGGGGGTTGAGTATATCGACGGCAAACTCACTATTCGTATATAACCAAGTTGGCCCACATCTTCGTAAGCGCCATCGCCCAGGCATGACGTCACGAACATGAGTTGATGCTACAAAATCACCGAGGAGGACAAAAGTATCTTGTACCGTCACCAGGTGGTGCTAAGAAACAATAGTCCTTCCTATTTAATGAGTACGGTTTATTTATGTCTCCGTGTATAAAACTCCGTGGTCGGACTAAACGTAAGTCACTATTGTGGGAGAGTTCGCCCAGTCCTTTCCTTCTCTGTCGTTCCCATTGTTACGACTTCAAAACCTTCCACTGTAGGTCACTTTTCTTAAAATGTTTGCATCATAAGCGATATTTATAAAAATATTTCATATATATTTTTTGTCTTTCCCACTTTTAGTTGTGTGTAGGGACACCAGTTTTGTAGGGAAACATGTCCACTGAAATAACAAAAAGGACTAGTGAAACAGAACGCAGAGGTTGGCGACTGTAACTATATCAGCAGATTGATGCACTTCACGCGAGAGCGAAGGAGAGCTATTTTCCAACATTTAGAAACTAAGAAGGTTCAAAGTCCTTATTATCTACGGTTTTCTCCCGCCATGGTCCAACTCTCAACCTAAGGCTGTGATGTATACCACAAGGTACCACCAACAGAATTAAGTCCGATTCCTATTATTAAATGCATTGACCTGAATTGTTGTTTCTTCTGACAATATTTGTGCTTGAATGGCCACGAACAGAAATAGTACGGTTTTAATCGCAAAAACAAAACAAAACGTGCATCCCTGAAGCTAAAAAGAAGCCCGTGATAGACAAGAATGCAAAAACACAATGATCTGAATTTAACCGGCCATCTTGTTAAACCTCTCAATCTTTCACTGCACCTCCTTCATCGTTTTCTATCATACTGCCCCCATGAAGATTACACCAGCGAATTTTGGTGTAACACAAGAAACTACTGCTTGAATATCAGCCAGGAAACGATGCGCGATTGCTATCTGCACAACGTATCACATTCCGTACTAGCTGAGGTCGCATCCCGTTATCTGATCGTGATACGAGACTGACTGAATGACATCGGACTTGCTGATCAACTGATCTGGTGTACACATCAGATCATCTGATGGGCCGCCAGCGCGGGAAGCACATCGAATAGTCGAATAGTCTAGCCAGTCAGTCTGGTGTGCACATAAAGTAGCACGATGTAACCTCACCTAGTCCCGTGCGTGACATCCTTAAAAAGCTGACTTCCCAAACGCGAGCTCTTCCACATTTCAGGCTTATCAATTTCCGTCCGGTTTGCAATCACTCTGAAAAACCGGTGTTCTGCGTCAGCTTTACCAAAGGTTTTTTTTTTCCTTGTTTCATTGCGAAGGATCACTCTGCCACGCACTTTTCGAAGCAACTTTTTATGGAGCAGATAGGCAGAGTGACTCAAGAACCACGTATTTGGCTCGCAGTCACGCTGCGTCTTGTTTTGAAAGCAAAAGTTTGAGCAGATTAGACGCTTCCTTCCGTTATCGAGAGCGTTTGGCACCTTTCCGCCCCCGCTCGCGCCGAGAAACAATTGAATAGAAAAAAAAATAGTTCTAGGGCCTTCTTACTTTTTTTTTCTTCTTCTTTCGATAAGCAGACTTTTGGACTCTTGTGTATAAACAGAACAAACACATCTAGAGAATGGGGAGACGCTCTCGGTCGAGGACAGGTAACTCGAAATCGTTTTCCTCGTGGAACGTCTGCTCGTCCGGAGTACGAGACGCTGCCACGGTGGCCCCGCTTGTTGACTTGTTTTGCCGTTTGAGATATCGGAGCGATCTGGCTTGATTGCTCTTTTCGAGGTTTTCTGGAGAGGAGGCGGATGTTTCAAACAGCGCGAGCCAGAACGGAAGAGAGAGAGAGAGAAAGCAAACAATAAACTGTCTTTCAGTTTTACGGCGCCGGTGCGTCGGAGTGTACAGGACCACTCATAACTTCACGGGCCTTTCTTACACTGACGGAACGACGTTTCTTTGATGGCGCACCCAAAGCAGCTACATGTGCTCTTCCCTCACCGATGTTCTCATCACAAGGGCTCGGCCTTACCCGTGCCTAGAGCTCGCTTGCCGCGGTAAGCAGTATGTGTTAAAAGAATCCTCACTTCCGAGCTTCAAACAAAGTACGCCAGACGGCGCCTCCCGTCCTCGTCAGTGGCACTAGGTGGCACAAGCCACCGCCAGATTCAAAAAGGTTTAACTATATATCCATTCACCCGTGCACCCGGCGCCAGTGGTGGTTGCAGTGTTAAGGTCAGTCGCAAGTTCTCAACTTAAAAAGTGTGGAATTGCGTAGAGAAATCGAGCATCGTTCGTTTAGGAAGAACTTAGAGCTGTGTTCTAAATCTTACTTGAAATGGATCCGAGTAACTCCAACGGGTCACGTCACGTGAAAACAACACAGACTGAGCAACTCTGGACGCGGGTATGTTTTACAGCAAAACTGTTTATGGCTAGGGCTCGGTGGATTTTTAATGTGCGTGAACAGCCGCACGCGCCGCACGCACACGCCGCACGCGCACGCCTTCCCCGTATAAAAGACTCGAAGTAAATAACCAAAATAAAGCGTTGACGAACGCGCGTGCAAAATGCCATTTGTTTTAGGCCTTTGCTTTAGAACAGTTACTGCTGCAGACGCCGGCACGTGCGGCGCGTGGAACACCATTCCCTGCATTCTCCTTGATGCTTGGGTAATTTATCAATAGATCTATTTAGTAGATTAGTTATCAAGAAGCACCAGTTTTAAGATCAGTAGACCATAAAGTATACAATAAAGGTTTCTCAAAGATTTGCCGCTGTGCGACCCGTGTCAGCCATGTCTACGCTCGCACCGCCCTCTCTTTGTCGTCGTTCCAAGCCGCTTGCGTGCCTAGTTTCCTTTCCTTCCGTTCTGCCGGTGCGTCGCGCGTGTCACTTCGCCGGGTCGCGTCGATGTCTAGTTTCCTCCGGCTCCTCGGGGCGGCGATAGTCGTCCACGCCAAATAACGACCACCGATCAAGACAACAATAAATGTGTGTGCGTACCTTTCGTCACGATGACCACCGATCAAGACAATAAATGTGTCCGTACCTTTGTTCAAGATTCTTTCACGTCTGTGTCGTGTGCTAAACAGCTTCGCTGATCATCCACCTTCACAGAGTGGAATGGCTCATGATTTTTTAAACGCCGAAGAACAAACACTTTTACCCTAGAGTGAGATCGAGAACATTTTAGAACACGGCCTTACACGAGTCAAGGTATCGTCACTGACAGGACGAGGCGGCAGGGAGGCCTTTTAGTTGTCCATCCTCCAGCGCGAGCTTCCTGTACCTTCGATAGTGCTTCGACGTCTCGTGAGCCTCGAGCGTGCACGCGCAACCAAAGCACGATGGAAGGCAACGACCGCGTGCCGGAGGCCAGGCATTCGAAAGAGTCTCTTCGATGTTCTCATCTTGCCGGTGGCTATAGTAGTTAAATGGACAGCGGATGTCACTGGCTACCCGAGACGCAGTCGAGCAAAGGCATACGTTACGAAGCATCAAACGCTCCAGGCACGCAAGTTGTAAAGGTAGTTAAAAGTACAAGATAACAAAGATAAGGACTTTTTTTTATGGTGGCTCAGATAAGTAGTTGAGCGTAAGCAGGAGGACCTCGCGCTCCAAGGAGAAACGGATACGGTAACGAGGAAGTTATATTGCGCGACTTGCGCGTAATTCGCATTTCACGATGTCGGTCTGCGAACTGAAGTGTACAGATAAGCCTATACTATGGGAGGTTGGTAGGGTGGCGGGCGACGCTTCGCTAAGACACCCGTCCCTCCACAGCCAATCAGAGTGCGGCATTAGGTGATAAGAACGCGGAAGAACGAAGCGCGACATGATATAGGCCACGCCCTGCCTTTCCCGCCATGTCACCGACTATACGGTGTGCAAGTGCGTCCAGTCCTTGCGCACTTGGTGCGTTTGTTTACACCCTATAGGTATACAGAAGTAAGTGATATCGAGATATTGTGAACTTTATTGAGGGGTCCGTTGTTAAATTCACGAGTTGGAGCGCGGCGTTTGCTATGTGTACGGGACCGGACACATTAAGTGGCCGTCGTCTATACACCTCCTGGATAAGAGTGCCTTAGTGCTGAACATTTGGCAACATCTAAAGAAGGCTAACGGATCGGATACGTGCGCTGCGTCTGCGTACGGGAAATTGTGTTCACACCGACTAAACACGAGTCTTAGCCGAACAGTGATGCAGCAGTCGTGCGCAATCTGTGTCCGGCGTCGGCCTTCTTTAGGCTACGCCGAATGTTGGGCACTACGGCTTTGTTATCTACCGGGAGTTCCCGAGAAAAAGAGAACCGCGTTTTTTCGGCCCGGGTAAATAAACTATGCATCGCAGAAAGCTCAAATTCCGTGAGAATGTGACGCTAAAGCGGTTGCGATAGAACGGGAAGGTTTGAGAACACGACGTTACCTGGGATCCAAATATAACTGAGAAAAACAAAATTTCTTTGTGAGCCGACGTCCACCTAAGCCTAATATCGTCACAACGAGAAATGGCAATGTGGGCGCCTGTAACAACCATTTCCGAAAAAAAAAACTTATCAGCAAGAAAGAAAACAGTATTCTTTCTTGCTGACAAATGTTTTTTACTTCTATAAATTCCAAAAGCGTTCGCAATGTAATTCCTTGTTTTGACGTATTAGGCTTAGGCGGACGTCGGCTCATAGAGAAAATTCGTTTGTCTCAATTTTTTGTTTGTTTTTGTATTAGGCAACGTCTTGTCTTCTAACTTTCGCGTTCTATATCCCAACCGCTATCCTCGCGGAGCTCGAGCTTTCTGCGATGCATAGTTTATTTACCTGGGCCGAAAAACCCGGTTCTCTTTCCTCGGGAACTCCCTCTATACACGTTGTCACATTAAACAAGAAAAATATACGTAGCGTGAGCTTATGCGCACAAAATGAGAGGCGCTATCAAGCGGCACCGGTGCAGCGTCAGACTTGGCTACTGCGCAACGGAGGCGCACAGCTGGGCACGCGGCGGCGCCAGTGCGTCTGCCGCGGCTATGACGTCACTCCTCTGGAATGTACAGACCGGCGAGGCGCGCGCGGTGGCGGCGGAACGCGCGGCGGCGGCGGCTCCGGCGCGCTGGCTGTGCGCCGTGTGACGTCACTGCTCCTCGCGCATGCGCACACCGGCGAGCCGCGCGCGGCGGCGGCGGAGCGTGCGGCGGCGTGTCTCCGGCGCGCCAGCTCTGCACCATGTGACGTCACTGCTCCTCGCGCTTGCGCAGCCCGGAGCACGGCTCATTATGTGAGCCACGCGAAACTGCTCAACCTCGGCCAGTGTAGCTCACGCTACAAAAGAAGTTTCGCGCATTATTTATGCGCTGCGCGAAGTAGTTCTTAGAATATGTGAGTCTCGAAGCACGAAACTAAGCTTTTTGGCGTTCGAAACCTGTACGCCTTATTAATAAAAAGACATAAAGCTAATCTAGGATTCACCTACATATAAGCCTACATATCTACATATTGTCTAAGATTTCACCTACATATTTTAATTAAACCCCATGAAGGAGGAAATTAGTAACAATCCGCGAATAGCCGGACTTTTTTTCTTTTAACTTTGGTGTCTGAGGTGAACACGAGTTTAGGGTGTGTTGCTGTGGCTCGTGCGACTCAGGAAGTCGTATGCACCGTCATGATATAAAACAAAAGTGACGTCTGCGACTCTGTTGTAACGGCCGATGACCATGCATGGTTGTCGCCGTTTCTGCATGATCCCATTAGTTTCGATTTCGCCGGCGATCGCCGAGACCAAACATGGACACCGAACGTCTATATTTAGCGTGTATATCAGATACCCGCATAAATATTTACATGTATCATGTCGCGTTTAGGTTGCGCGGCTATTCTTTTAGTACTGCTTCTTCGACTGAACTCGTACGTCTCGTAAAATATAGAGTAAGAACAAACGATAAAATACGGATAAATGATGGCTACATACAAACCTGCGTTATCAAGCGACAGCGAAGGTAATGGAGCAACGGTGATCATGGCACAGCAATTGTGAGGATCTGCACATGCGAGGACGCAGCAGCCATTGGAAATGCCCGAACAGCTCTTGGGCAGCGTGCATACCCCGTCACGGGGCAGCTATGCGTCGCATTTCGGAAGTGGCCATATGGTGAAGCCTGCGATCCCAATCCTGGACTGCTGCCTTTTGCTAACCTTGTGTGACACATAAAAAAAAAGAAGTACTAAGTCACGTTCTACGTTTCTTCACCTGTCGGTGACAATGTATATGTATAAAAAGAACGGATCCAGTGACTCACTCACTTGCCGGTCAATAGGTGGGTTGGCAACTCTGGCGCGTCGCCCTCTTGCGCAACTTGCGTCCTTTTTTGGGCGCTATAGTCTCGTCGAATCTCGGCAAACTGCTCGGAGGTAACGAGAACTCTCGAGACAAGATGCATCCGCAACGGATGTAATAAACGGTTTGACGGCAGAGATGTAACGCCAAGCAGTGAGAGAAAAAAAAATGAAACGACGAAAGAGAGAGAGAGAGATAAAAAACAAAAAAACAGGAGAACGAATGCCTTCGTAACTTTCAAAACGTACAGAAAGGTTGGAGAGGAGGACGAACAAAGATTTCTTATCGCCTCCGCCTACAAAATGTTCTAGAACTCCCCGCGAGAACTGCGTAGCGTCGGGCGGAAGAATGTTGCGTTATAAGAACAGTAAAAAAGGTAGAACGCGAGCGAAGAAACAAACAACAGGGAACCATCATTAACCGCGAGTCAACAGACCCTTTGCAGAAGTTCGCGCCATCTAGGAACTCCTGCTTTAATTATTCGAGTCCGCCGTTGTTTTCTGCGCGAACTATGAGCGTGCATTTGACACGTGTGCTGCGCTAGCGTTCAGCGAGGACTCCGATTCAACGCCATGCTTCGTGCCCAATGGATGGATGAATGTTAATGGATATACTCCTGTAAAGGGCGGTAGCTTGCGCCACGTAGCAAACGCCAATGTTGCTTGATGCTTTTTCTTTTTTTTTTTAATGATCACCTTGCTCGAATATCGGTGACCCAGAGAAGCTCGCAACAACAAATGCAAGAAGAACAAAAAAAAAGAGAAAACAAGATTAAGGATACTGATAATCGTTTGCATGGGAGAGTGAGGCAGAAGAGATGCATGCATGCCCTATCGGGCGCCAAAAGCGGAAGAGGACAAAAACAGAAGACTAGAATGAAATATCGGCGTGTAGATTGCCGGATAGTGTACTCGTAAGCGGAGGGGTTTGCGAGACGAACGCGTTTGAGAGAAGAAGAGACGCATGGAGAGCGGAGAGAGACCAATAAGAAATGGGGTAAAAGAATAGTTGAACGAAAGTGGACAACAAACTCCTTATCAGACAAGAGTTATAAGCGAGACGCAGGTGAGATAAGAGATTGCGCCGACGCCAATTTCAAGCCCGCGCAGACGGCAAACTTGGGGGAGACGAAAAAAGAATGACCTCCGCGAGCAAACTTCCCATGTTTGCTTCTTTCAGCGTCGGGGCCCTCTCGCGCACGGTATTCGAACCAAGTTACAAGGCTGCGGGGTTTTATTTCGAAACGAGACCTTTCGAGGTTCAGGTCCGGCGTTCGGACCCGGGTGGCGTCGCTGCGTGAAGTAGCGGGTTGTTTTTGAACCAGAGGGAAGCTACCTACACATTCGACAGTTTCCGCTCGTTGAGGTGGCAAAGTTCAGTGGTCATTCGCAATATTGAGGATCCCGCGCCACAATGTCAAATAAAAAACCCGACAGAACGAGTAAGGCAGAGAGGTATTTCAGGTGTACCGTCTAGCGGAAGCTACTTGCCCTTGATAAGGCCTCGGCGTCTCCGTGAGCTTCACGCGTGTATACGTGCGGCCAAAGTACCACGGAAGGCAAAAAGTGTGCAGGCTGGAGGCCGTTCTCATCTTGCCGGCGGCTTGGATTGTTGACGAGCGACATAAATTACGACGGCGTCGCCTCCTTCCGCCTCTACTTGCAAGCGAGCGTCCGCTTCCTTACAACATGGCGGAAATAGCAGTCGGCACCCATCGAGCACGCGCCAGGTTATCATCGCGCAAAGTCGTGTTTCCATATCTACTTATCGGAGAGCTCGACGTTCGAGACACGCGCAGTCACCGACATCGATAAAACGGTACCTACGCACAAGTCGACAAGGGCGCGCCCCTATTTTCCGCGCAGACAAGCTTCACGGCCGCTCACGTAAAAGACTGGCACGATCGCGACACTTGTCTATTTTCTACATCGCCTATCGCTCGGGCAATATATGCGCTGTCAATGGGCTGCGGGGTCACGTGAGCGGTGCACGAGATTTCCCAGAAGAAAAATACAATTGCGCATGCTCCGAACGCGATCCCCGGACGAGCAAACAAAGATGGCGGACCGAAGAAGCCGACTACGGGAACGGTCTGTAGAACCGTCTAACGATTCGGTCGCGGTAACCTTCGGTGATGTCTATTCGGCGACTCCGTAGCCGGGTCCACGGCTATGGTGCCTGGGACGCGTTTCCGGGCGGTGTGATTATACCGCGACCTCATTAGTGGTCCTGCCTCAAGTTCCACCTTATGACGTCATTAAAAAGTGCCACACTGTCGCCTGTTACGATCTTGGCGGTGGCACGGAGGCAGTGATGGATATACGGCAGACGTATTTTCTGTTGCAGGTCGCTCTCCAGTTTCTGCAGTCCACGGAAGCCAGCTTCGGCAGTCAGGAGTTGGAACGCGGCGACACGACAGCGGCACTCGCGTAGGTTCGTATTGTTTTTGTTTTCTTCAGAATTTCTACGACCAACCACTAGGATCGCAACCACTGGCAAGCTGGAGAGTGACCGCACCGATCGCGGCCGGCGGCACCGTGACACTCATTGTCGTCATCAGGCGGAAATCGAGGGACCATTTTTTGAGGGCGCGGTAAACACATCGGTCGGTGACGCGTTTCAGTTACCATAGGCCCGAGTGAGAAAAACAAAAACAAAAACAAAAAAACACCTACGCGAGATTACGACGAAAAAGTACGTAGTTGCTCACCAGGAGGCCGCGGAAGCAATAGAGATTATTACCCGGGGTTTCTCGCTTTACGACGCGCACTGGGCCCAAAGCTTCCCTACCTCCTCACTGCCAGGAGGCGAGAAAATTCTTCAACAGCGAGAGCCGGCTTATCGGATTTTAGTGTTTGCCAACTTCTTCTGGACCTGCGTCATTCCAAGCCGGGGGAATCCGTGGACGAGATCATGGGGGCGGAGTGGACTTATCAGGTTATCTTCCCGGGATGTAAAATAGAGAACAATGAAACTGGCCTCACATCATTACCCCCAATACCCTTCTCTTTTTGTTCTTGTTTTTTAGCATGAAATGTTTTTTAACGCTACCCCTCCCAACCACAAAATATTTTTCCGACCGCCCGTCCGTCCTTGCATTCCCGCTAAATTTAGCAGGTGATACATAAAAGAACATTATAAAAATTTTGAAAAAAATATGCGTTTTAGATTTTGTGATTTTCGAAATTTGTGATCGCAGGAAGGGGCGATGAACCAAGGACGACTGTCCTCCCAGTCAGCAATGTTCGTTCATCTCGCACCGTAGTTACACCGCTTTTGCCGGGGTCAGCATTGGCCAGGGCCTTGCAATTACTAGAGATGGGCTATTTCACGGTGTTTCAGAAAAACAAATAGCGAATCGTGACAAAAATGGGGGTGGGCCATCTTTCGGGGGCCATCTCTCGGGATATTAACGGTAGTATCGCGTTCAGCTGCAACCAACACGGCTATAGCCTCTAGTGAAAACTATACGTATCGAGTAGTTTTCAATATTAATCTCGGTTCTTATGCCGAGCAAAAAAAATGCGATCCTTCGTTTAATTTTTGTTTCTGAAGTCGCTATAGTAGGAGGTGCCAACTACGACACCTCGGATGTCAGAGTTTGCCTCGACCCTGAAAGGACCTATAGTCATCGACAGCCTAAGAAACGCAGGGCGGGGCATTTTATGTTCTCGCTTTGTGCATCGTGATTGGCCCTTCTGCAATCTGGTCGGCTAATGCCGCACTCTGATTGGCTGTCGGACGACAATGAGATGCTAGAAATTCGCCGAAAGCCTGCTTTCCTTAGGCTGAAAATTTCCCCTCCCCTTCTCACCTCCGTAAAAAAAGATTAATCAGAAACAGAAGCTAAATTACGCCACTAAACCGCCCGGCAAAAACAAAATAAAAAACTACGTATTGGATAATTTACGATGTCTTCGATCGCTTTGCGCTATAACCGCACGCGTGAGGCGCGTCAAATCGGAGTGTCCTTTCTGCTGTTCCTTTCCTTTTTTTTAAAGACATTTTCTTTGTAACTATCTCACACTGTTGTACGGGAGACAACTCCGAGTCCATAACTCCCCGAATGTTTCAACAGTTATTGGCGTTCTAGTGTTCATGCTGAGAAGACCTTCCTCCCCCCCCCTCTCTTTCTCTCTTCATCGCTCTCCCTTCTTATTGAATGGCTGGAGGGAGAGAGAGGAGAAGAAAAGTTAATAAGATGGCGGCAAGTGTGTCACCTTTCTTTTACGGATGAGACGCGGTTCGGATCCATAACTCCTTCGCGAGGGTTTCTTGAGCCGACGCCGTTTTGGTTCGCGTCCGTATGACGGCGTTCCCTCCCTCTGTTCCGCAGAGAACAACAAACAAAGGAAAGCGAGGAAGAAACAAGAGCAGGAGAGTGAAACAGTCAAACATGGCCTGGCAGGTATGTCACGTCTCGATGAATGAAATGAATGGGTGAACAGACTTTGCTTGCAGTAGCTCATTGTACGAGACGCTTTGTGGCTGGTTTGGCCACTGTTAAATACTAGTCGCCGTTCGAGTGAGATGAGTGTCCCTTTTGCTTTGCGTCACCGTTGCCTGCCATTGGCGCTAAGCCGAGAACGTGCTTCGACATAATTTTTTTAACATTATGTCAAAGCACGTGTGTGTGTGTGTGGGGGGGGGGGGGTGGGAAGGGGGGAAGTACGTGTGCCTGTTGTCCGGAGGTTGTGCTCCGCATACTTTGCTGTTGGGTCCCCTCGATGATGCACCTGTACGAGCCATCGGAGTCAATTCCATGCCGCGCGTGTGTATCACGTGATCTTCGGAAGGCACCCAGCGAAGCGAGGGACCTGTAGTTATGTGATATGTTTACAGCGCGGGACTGGTTGGAATGGCTCGTATGTAGTGTACGTTGTGGCTCAACGCAATAGAAAGCGGAGTATTAGGGACGTGAGTGACAAAAAAACGTCGCTTTGGTCGGCTTTCCACGATCGGCCAGACACCGCGTAGTATCTGTCTGGAGTAGGAGTACTTCTGCCTTCATCGAAGGAAACGAGCATACTAACGTCAGACTGTAAACTTGGACGGTGCTGGTTTAAGAATCCGGTGATTCAAAGTTTCCACCGCGTCTTCTTGCACGCGCCATCAAACGCGTCATTCAGAACTGATGATCAGTCGTTAGGATCACGACTCGTGACGTCACGGCAATGCAAATCCTGGTCATGACGTCACGCGTAGAGAAGTCATCCGAGTCCCACTAAAGCGACAAACAAACAACCGACACGGACGAGCCACCAACACGTGCAGCGTGCGAGCGAAACTATCTTTGGCAGGCTCGCAATCACTCGTCCTTACTTCACGAGCACAGAGAGACCGCGAGCGTGCCAGAGGTGCCATCGCCTGCATGCTGCACGCGTCTTGTCGGTGTCGGTTGTTTCTGTTTTGCCGCTCTAGTGAAACTCGGGCACCACCGAAACATCTAGGCGCTAATACCTGCCGATCATCTCAACTCTCGTTATGGCCCACACGTTGTTCGGTTAGGGCGTGGCTAACCCCCGCGTCCCTCTCGCTCCATTTTTAGAGAAAGACGAAGGAAGGGAAGAAGAAGAAGCGATGGCGTAGGCGGTACTCGTGTAGGTGCCGGAGTAAATCACCGTAATGATGGCCGATCCCGGCGCGGCCGTCTGGCGTTCCCGGCGGTACGCTCGCTGCGGCTCGCCCGTCCGCCGCGCGGGGAACCCCATTTCGAAGCGAATAATGAAAACCCCCTCCGCGGGGCGTGATTTATCGCCTGGTAGCCTCCCTGGACGGCATCCAGCGGCGGCGGCCACCGACTGCTCCCGGTCGCGACTCTCTGAGGAGCTCTCTCGGCAGAGTGAACGGCAAGAGGAGGCGTCGGTGGTGGGGGACCAGACTGCCGGCTTCCGATCTTGGAAGAGTAGCAGCGGTCGGAAGGGTCCGCCGAGGAACTGAGGAGGTGAACCTTCCGCGATTCGGGGGCCGTGAAACGGTTCGAGAAAGTTGGGCGTCCGAAGTGGCATCTGCTGCCTGCCGTGCGTATATATGCACGAGCTCGTACGATGATGGAAAGGCCGTTCGATGCAACACGCTCGCACGTGATGTGATAGATACGATAGCCAACTGATAGGATAAAGGTGTCTCGAAACCTACGAGATGTCAAAGTGTTACCCAAGACAGGAAGTGAGGCGGGACAACTCAAAGAACTCCCCGTTCTTCTCAGCCTTCCAGTGACTTTGGAGTCTCATTGCACTGATGGCGAAACGGAGCATCGACAGCTCCGGCCAAATATCGTTTTTCTGGCATCTGTTCGCAGCTTCGCGTCCTGGTTTCTAGGTTCGTGAATTCCTGACGCAGTCTCGCAGTTAACGAGGGTCCGTCCGAACGTATGTTTGACAGCTTTGTACTCTGGTCACTTACTCCTGTCAGAGGACAAAGGTCCCAGAGTGCTGGACTCTATTAAGACAATGTGACGCGAACGAGCGACACATTTCGCCCGCCGGCGATCGCTCTGTGCATAGCCTCAGAACAGATGACGCCTCGCGCGAAGAAAGCGGGCCGCCGGGCTAAGTTTATCGGATGTTCACCGCATAGTAGCACCATGACGTTCAGCCCTACGGACGGCTGTGTATTCGTGACCGCAGCATAATTTCGCTGGATCCAGCGCTCAGAAGAAGCGAAAGAGCACCAAACGTTTCGCGTGAGTCCGCTAACTCGGAAGGGTTCGATCCGGTGTGTGAATCTTGATACGACGGCATGGTTAGCGCGCCTCTACTGACGTCAAGTGTCTCGGATGTAGAGTGGAAATTCGGCCAGTGAAGTACGGTTCCAGATAGAGGAGACGTGTAGCAGGTAGCGGCAATGCGTACCACTAGATGCTAATATGCGCTGCAGTGTGGCGGTGTGTGTACATACGGCGAGAACTTAAGGGAGGACTCAGGAAGGTAAGCTTCTAATCCGATAGTTTTCTGTTTTTTTGCATTTTTTTTGTATGAAATTTGCAGGGCATATTTATAGCTGGGAAAGAGGATGGCATGCAAAGTTTTAAGTTTATCCTTCAAAAAGTTGTGTAAAACGTACATAAAATGAACACTGCGACACCCGCGAGGAAATCTATCGTTTAGAAAAGGTAATGATAATGGTTTGTTCTTTCGGTGAAACATACAAATTAACACTCGTGTCACGCGGCTATGGAAATCAATTACAGAAATTATACAATTTTGATAATAAAAAGTTAAAATGCGAAATAAAACACTTTTTTTCTTGCGTGCTATTGGGGTAAAGATACTGCAGCTTTTCAGTAAAAAAAAGACCATGGAAATGCAGAAAATAAGCTTCACAGTTACGTTCCTTACAAAATTTAAATATCAGAAACTTCAAGAACTGGCTTCACACATGAATTCATTATCAAACGATAGTTTTCCTGAAGCGAGTTTTGATAACAAAGGAAACCGAGATAAACATGTTCGAAGGTTCAGAAAGCTGCACTGTAAACGGTGCAGGCATGTCGGAAATAACTTATTCCGGAACAAAATACTTTAGTTACAGGAGTGAAACTTTCTGACTGCCTCAACCAGGATATTTAAAAACTGATAAAACTACTTGTTCAAAATGTGACCTTAAAAGATATTGCAATTTTAAGGTAGTGTCCTTCCTTAATCGGGTATTATTACGTCTCCTCTCCATAGAGCAAACTCATCCTGACAACTGTTAACTTGGTGCTGCATCTTTACTGTGTGCGAAGCGGGTATCCCAAGCACCGTGTTATCTGCAGAATGAATATATATATATATATATATATATATATATATATATATATAATATATATATATATATATATATATATATATATATATATATATATATATATATATATATATATATATATATATATATATATATATATATATATATATATATATATATATGTGAAAATAACGCCGGCGTCTTCTAAGTCGCCGAAAACGAACATGTGGCGGTCCGGCAAAAAGTGAGGGGGTACTCAATCTGCCCGGCCGACGATGCCTTCAAAGTTTTACCAATCTTACTTTTCGATTTCAGTCTTTTAAACTGCCGCCGCCACGCCCATCGGAAGGGGTTGAACGTAGGATGGGGATTTCAGCGGTCGTAGAATATACGAAGATGTTTTTCTTTTTTTTTTCGAATAACGCCCAACCCAGCCGAAACGAACAGCGTCACAACTAAGCTGACGGGCTAACACCTGCGCGTGACAAACGAACAAAAATACTAAAGCCCAACGGGCTCGTTGTAGATTCGGAAAAACTTTCATCATCCGTTGGGACGGCCGGCGCTGTATGCCGCACCGCACATCCGTCTCCTCTTCCGTTTATAAAGAGGCATCAACTGAAACGCCGCACTGGGGGGATTTACGGCGGTAGACGAGTTGGTGCCGACCGTTTCAAGGTGTGCGCGCAACTCCGGAAATGGAAAAGAAATAAAAAAAGGAAGAGAGATTGAGAAAAAGGAGAGAAGATAGCTGACGATCTGAAAGAAGCCGTAGGAAGCCGCTTCCTCGCCGCGGCGCTTCATAGTATACAACTGCTGGACAACGGACCATTCAGACACCTGGAGATGATCGCTTTTGGCATTTAGTTCTGATGCCACGATATCTCTAGCATATAGTTAACTCTGATTGGAACGGTTAGTGGGTAGACCTAAGGCTAGCTGGCTTCGTCTCCGCCGCACTCTTTGTAGTCACACTTGTAATTAAGAGTACCAGTTCTGTTTCAGCTTTTTTTGGTTTGTTTGTTTTTTGCAGCTTCCATCGGTCAGTCTTGTCCAGCTCGCTTGCACCTTTGCATTTAATTGCATGATAAGTTCTATTGGTGTTGGAGTAAAACCGGCAGTGGAGGGAGATCGTGAAATATTCATAAATAATAACCTGTTAGTACTACTCAACGCTTTTGTAATAGATTACAGGATTACTGTACATCAAAAGACGTCGAGTAATTTTTGGAGTATGCCACGCATATGCTAATACGCTTACGTGTTGTATCTGCGATGGAGAGAGTTTGTCTTTCTGTTTTTGTTAGTCATCTTCGGTGAAACAAAGATGTAATCCACGCTGTAAATGTTTCGAATCAACTTCAATGTTGGAGGGTATATTCCGTCAGAATGTCATTCAACGTCCTTCGATGTTCGATGACATGTTTTCATTGGTAAATAATAGAACGTCGATAATTCCAGTAAAACCGAATATCGTGCAGATCAAACGAAATATCATCGAACGTCGAGGATACTCCAATAAAATAAAATACCATCGAACGTCGATGATGTCCCAGTCAAGCCGAATATCGGGATATAAAACAAAAACACATCACGGTCCGTCGAAGATGTTCAAAGGAAATGGGATACCATAAAACGTCGAATGTATTCCAGCGAAATTGAATATAATTCTCTTGGTTACGTTTACACTGATGCAGATATTGGCCCTGACTTCGCACTGCCGCCTACACCAGAAACGAAACGAGAATTGTGCATATAAGGATTTGCAATCAAGAATCGTAAATACGTAAGTTCTCAGTGAGCGCCACACGTTCAGGAAATTCGAGTGTAATGGAATTGGACGGAACGTCGAAGGAAATGAGTGAAGAGAGGTGCGGCGCGGTAGCACGCCACGCAGGGAAGAGTATATGCATACATACGCTGTATAGGAAAAGCGGGGAGGAGATGCACCGGACGCGTGTATGGTCGCTCCGTTCGTGTATACCTACGTCTCGTCGGCAATACACCGCGGGTCCCCCCCCCCCCCCCCGTCTCTGGCTCTGAATTTGTAATGGGGCGCGGAGATTTTGACGGAGTGGCACGGCAAAGTGTGGCTTCGTCCTGCTGGGGCTATCGATCAGCATTTGCGAAGGGTTTCCGCGCACCCAAATAGAAGACGACACACACACACAGTCACTCCCCATCTTTTCCGACCGAAAACGCATAATCAAAAACACGAGTCTCAGAAGCAGACGGGGAAGAAAAAAAAAGAAAAGATGTCCCCTAAAACAAAAGACGTGGCGTTCTTCTGCTGAGGAACGAGGTATGTTGGGTTCCGTACCGACCGTGTACACCGTTTCACTTTGCGCTGGACACCGTGGCGGACGCGAGCTATTCAAGAAACTCCAGTGCTGTGAAACGTATCACGTGATGAAGCGTCCCACGCGTCGCAGCGTCCTCTGCCGAGGGTCACGTGACATTCACACGACACGGGATTGGTTTCGAAGGCCCATAGCGCCCTCTGCGGTATATGGTAAGGCGAAACAAACTACAGTTAACGGCGAAAAAAAAAAAAAAGAGTTTCCGTCTCTGACGTTGTTCTTTTTGTGCGTGGATGAACTCGTAACATCGCGCATGTGGTGGTGTTCTTGGCTTTTTGCGTGCGTATCTGGTTAATACAGTATGCTCTGGTAGAATCGCAAAACCCGTTCTCTTCTTTTTTTTATTGTTGTCATTGTTTTTCTTCGGTTTTGAGTTTAGGTGTCTCGTTGTATCCCTACTACGCGAAAACCTTCTTTCTATTTCTTTTGTTGCTAGCGCTTCGTTGCTGCCGCTATCAGGAGAACGTTCTCTTTTTTTCCTTTTTTTTCTAGTTTGCTGGTTGCTATTTTTAAAGAAGCCTTAAAAACAAGACGAATGTTCCGTATTTATTTTTTAAGTATCTTACTTCTTTGTTTTTGTTTGTGTATGTGAATTTTGAGGAGACCACTGTTCGACGTTAATGAAACGAGACGGGTCGCTGACGCCCGCCGACTTTCGTAACTCCAGCGACCACCTCACGTACACAAACATACCGGTTTGGAAACAAACGCACCTCCTCCCCCCCCCCCCCTCCCCACTCCACCTTCAAGAAGAAAAAAAATCAGGCAGAGTGACATCATACGGGCAATTTGCATTCAACCACACCTTCCCCATTAGCCGCAGAGCCAAACACGAGCCGAAAACAAACCTCTAAAAAGAAAAGAGACGAGAGGATTCGGTTAGAAAAACCAAACGGAAGGCGGCCCTGTAAGTCGACCATAAAACTCGTGCCGCGAATGACGTGAATTACAGCGTTGTGACACTTTTACTGCTTTAACGGGACGCGCGGAGGAGCCACAGCGAAAGCTTCAGTAGGCAACCCTGTCACCGCGAGCTGGCAACCTTGGCACCGTCGCCGCGAACGCCCGGATGTCACCCGCGGGTTTTTCTCGCGAATATCATTCGGCATTAAATGAGGCGATACGAAAATAGCGAAAGAAAGGGACATATAGGTGGAGAGCGCGAAGAACATTTCGAGTTCGGAAAATAATGTCTCAACCTCGACGACACGCACCTCACGTCGGCTGTCAACGCGAATAGAGGACTACGATGACGACGGGGAACGGGAGAAGTCCGCTCGCGTTGTAATTAAAGTTGATTAAGAACGGGTTTAGAGGGCCGTTTCGGTCGATGCGTCAGCGAAATTAGGGGCGCTGCTACCCGCTTCGGGCACCGTCCGTCCGACGATGACACGTCAAATGGTCGTCTCTTCGACGACGGCTTAAGTATACCGTGTGCGGGGAGCTGCTCTTCGTGTTAAAGTATCGTGTCGTGCAGAAAACGAACACCGCGAGCGCCGCGCACGACAACGTGAGGGGAACAGAAGCGGAAAACGAACTGCCCGGTTGGAGAGGCGAGAGAAGAGTCGTTTCGGGGTTTTGCGTTACACTCTAAAACTTCACTGCGCGCGTGTTTTTTTCCCGCAGAGCGCTGGAAGAACCAATCACCCCGTTGTGCGGAGAGCATCGAGCCGGTGACGATGAGTGTGCGAACTCATTGCCAGGAGGCATTCGAAGCAGGCGGATCTCGCGGTGATTCGCGTTCGAATCTGTACGCAGGCTGTCTTTTGTATGGCGTATAAGCACTTGGACCGCGGTCTTACACGTCTTCAGTTGAATTTTTTTTTTCGGTTTCATTTACGGAAACAAAAGTAATGTCATACTGTCAATTTCGACGGCGTTGGTTTAAGAATGCGACGACTCCAGGCTTCCATCGTGCTCTTGACGCACACCATTGAACTGCTCGTCCGCACCTGACGACGAGAAGCCAGGACCACAGCTCGTGACGTCACGGCGAGGCCAATCTCGGTCGCGACGTCACGGATAAGCGGGCTCGTGCCCGTCACTCGAAAAATGTAATGGATAACAATTACAAATTACCGAGACTCAAAATGTAATGGATTATCGTTACGAATGACTTTCGCTGAAGAGTAACGAATTACTTCATTCGTTAGGTTCCAAATTACTTTCACGTTTCATTTCGCCTACACTCACCAAGAAAGCAATGGAAACAATTTTGATGTTTTTTTCAAAAATGTTCCGCAACACTACTTTCCATTTGTCGTACGCCCGTATTATGGTAGTCCTCGTAAAAATAAAATATTGTATCTAAGAGAAAGAATGTAAGTGCACTTCGTTCCCCTGTAAGCTGGCAAGGCAGCGAAAGCTGCGACCACACCCGCCATCCCGCTAGCTTACGGCGACCGGAAATGATCCTTGGAATTCCGCAGACGAAGCTATATCGGTGCGCATGCTCAGTAGCAGCGTCTGCGTCCGCTAGGAGATCAAGAAGACTCGCCGTCGTCTTCTTGATCTGAATTTTTCGCATAGATGTATATGCCTTACACGTTTTCCTAGTTGTTGTAATGACAAATCATACAAAAAAAAATGCGTTTTCTTTTTTCGTTATTTTCCCTTTGCCGATGTTTTCTATTTTGTTGAACTTACTCTCTTTATGCTGCTGAATTTCCCGCTCATATTGCTCCAGTTTCTCTAATATGTTCATATTTTTAAGAGAGTAACGAGTAATTAAAGTAATCCGTTACCAATATTTGTAACAAAATTACATTACAAATTACTGCCGAAAAAAAAAAAGGAATGTGCCAATGACAAAAAGACTCGAAAAAGTAAGGGATAACAAGTAATCCTTTAAATGTAACGGATTATACTCTTCCAAGTCTGCGGATAAGTATCCTCAGAGGGCAGTACCCAAAACATCTCTGAAGTAGACGCCCAGTCTACCGCGGTTGGGACCACGGGGTCGCCGATCAGAGCACTCGAACTGGCCGGAGAAAGCGGGAGACTAAAAAAAGCACCCGAAGAGAAAAACAAAACAAAACAAAGATAAATGCGTGTAAAGAAAGATAGAGAGAAGAGGGAGGAGAAAGAGAGTGAAGGAGCGAACGGCGCTGGTAAATTCCAAATCAACCAGATATATATAGGAGAGAGATCCAAAACGCTGACAGACGCTGCGAGATCGATGTCGGCGACAAAACATTTGCTTTTAGGTGTGGCCACGCGCCGCCTGCACCCTCTCGGTGAGGCTGTCGGAAATTGCGCAATTCGCCGCCATCTCGTATCTAACAGTTTTTTTTTGTTTTTTTACTGCGCCGTTTTTTGACGATGGCTCATTCGTTTAAATAAAGAACCGCGCGAATCGCGAAGAGTAGAAAGTGGGCGAAAAGAAAAATAGCGTCGAAAGAAATCGGCGAATAAACAACAACAAGAAAACGTCATGTTTGGTTTCGCACGCGGGAAATTGGCCCTGCCCATTTTAATGTTCGAAGGTGCGCAGCACCGCGTATTTTTCGGTGGGACTCGCACGGGTGATTACGGGCGCGTCCGAGCATATAATACGATGGATAGGCACCCTCTTGCGTTAAATGCCCGCTTCCAAAAGCAGCGGGAAAATCCTACGATGCACTTTGGTAACGCACTCGAAAGTTATATCATACCGGAAAAGAGGATTTAGCTCCTTGCGCGGTGTTACCAGGAGCGGAATTATGGCGTACAAAATATAATTCTCAGACAATGTCTGGGGCATGTTCCTTCCGTGTCTCGCAACATTTGTCACACAAACAAATTGTCTGCAGACATACGTTAGAAACATGTGTGAAGCAAACATGCGCCGAACATCCTTGAGGCGTATGTGCAGGTTACTCTGAAATCGTGTCTGGACCGAATACCGAGTCTTTTCTTGGACGCATGGGCAGTCTAACCGCGGTTTTTAGTGTGACGCGTCCCACTCCACCGACAACGAACAAACACTGCAGGGGGAGACGTGAAACTCACGATGGCGTGAGAGAGACAGACAGAGATGCGGCACGCGATAGCAACATCATCTATAGGACTGTCTTCTGTTACCTGTTGTTCTCAGTCACGTGGATTCCGTATGTAATATACGAGACGAAAAAAAAATCCAACCTGGAATATGCGAGAATATATAGGTGAGGCAAAGCAAGAATGTGTGACAGTCGCGCATTTTGTCGTAAACACCTTCTGCAGCGGCGTGGAGAGATCAAAACGATGTTTTCCCGATGCTAAAAGTGACGACATTCAAGATGGTTTCGCCCTCGTGGAAAAGGTGAACAGACCCGAGTGTCACCAACTGATTTCCGTGTCTATGCATGCGCCAGTGCAAAAGATTCTTCGGGCTTCCAGTAACTTTTTTTTCTGGCGTTGGCGAATTTTGTTGATGTTGTTCGCGCCATATTTCTCGCTGACAGCTAGGCGGGACGGGGCTCACTGTGTTAACGCTACGTGATTGGTTGATCGAAGTTCTTAACGTTTAAAGTCGCAATCTGATTGGCCGCAAAGCGATCGTGAGATGCCGTAAAGATCCACCACGTATGGTCGTCACCGACCATACGTGTAGTACGGCGATAGCTGCGGAAGAACACTAATCTCGATACTGAAGTCTCACAACTGGTACTAAACCATCTCGGGCACGCCGATGACAGCGAAGCTCGACCTAACCGTCTACCCAAAGCCACGTCGTCCGACGACAAATCAGATACCAAGTGATTCGTCTAATAGTTTTGCTATTAGGTCTGCGGCGGAAACCGTGTGTTTTGCTAGATGTATAAGCGGTGTGACCTGCGGGCTTTTAGGCACGTATATAGTCCACGAAATTTAGATCGGGAAATACGATACAACACCAACAAATCAGAGCAGCTAACTCAATGATGATGATAATGATCAATGAACCCGACAATAAATGAATCCAGGAACCATTTGTTTTGAACGCGGTGAACACACCAGTTGGAGACGCGTACCTCCATGAACCATAATGGAGCTGCTGAAGATTAACTGACTGACAGCGGTTCTATATCTGCACAGAGTCTCTAATAACGCGAAAGTAGCTAACCGGCTGACCGGCACCGCTATATAGTGGCACGCGGCAGCGTGGTTGCGACGACTCCAAACAAAATGGACGCGACAAAGACGTCCACGTGACCCCGTTTTTGTCCGACTCCGCGATGAGACGTTCTGACGACGGGGGACAGCGGCGTGCAGCCGTCGCAAAAAGAACGGCGGCACAATGTCCGCTATCGCGTCCCACATATCGGCATCCCTTGTCCAGATTAAAAGACCTCCTACGAGAGACAATAAAGGGGACGGAGTCTTGCGACGACCAGGAACCTTCGGCACCTACGACGCGTGCGACCGGGGCGACATCATGCGGCGACGCTCCACGCTCGCTTCGTCGATGAAAAGCGCATCGTGAATTAGAACTAGATGTAACGGGGTTGCTAGCACGCCGAAGTTTCAGACAATTGGTTTGATGGCAAGCGCGCGTGCGCGCAATATAAAAGTCACGTGACAAAAGAAGTCCCTCCCCTCCACCGAGTGGGTCGACCGTAACCACGGTTGTGAGGACTGCGGTGCTTTTGAGCGCGCGCTCGTATCACAAAGGATATGATATCAATGACAACGGCGAGTATAACTAGGTTAGGTCCGTGTTTTCATTGTGATTATGTCCCTCTTGTTTTTAACAAGGTGGGACGCCCTGAGGACGGCACCTTCGATAATTAATTTAATCTTTTCTTCTATTAGATGAGGAACGGAGCGCTTGAAAGAAAAGTGGCTGGGAGCGTTTGTGAAATCAAAAGTTTCGCCGTAAGCGAGAAAGACAGAACGCGATTCGGTTAAAGGAGCGATTGGCTGCTTCTTTGACGCAAACTCGCGCTTGATAGTTAACTTTAAGCGTTGTTGCGCTTCGCTGTAGGTTTTTTGGGGATGCGGTTCCCGTTTTTAGGTTGTATGAGCGCCGCTAGAGAATGGTGTATAAGAAGACACTGGAAGCAACACGAGACAGTGCTAGAGCAGACCTTTACAATGCGATGTTACCTACAGGAAAGGTAAACTTAACGATAACACTAACGATGAATTCGGAATAGCACCCGAATACCTGTAACACTTTATGTTCAGTGACGCTAAAAGGACTGCCATTCAAAGTTATCTGCGATATTTGGAAATTTTGTATAAATAAGAAAACGAGGGGCGTTCTCGGTAGCGATCGCTATTTATCCCCATGTATTCGCCATTTCCTCACTGAACATTCCAAAAAATCGCAACTTTTGAGTTAGATAACGTTAAGTTCTGAAACTTTGGCAACTGGTCCCAACCGCTACCGCTTCATCTGGGCGGCGACTGGGCGTACGGTCAAGCGTAGTTTATTTTTGCAACAAAAAATACACGATTTTTTTTCTCTTTCAAACACAAGGTAGTTTTGTGGCCAGTTGGTACCGATTAAAGGGACCACGAAATGAATTTCGGGCTGGGATAAATTGGTATTTGACTCATCGCGTATCGTTTAATGCGCCAAAAACAAATCTAGTACACGAGAGGAGAAAGCCCAAAGCCTGCTTTTCTGTACGAAAATGTGCAAATATAGCGGACCATTCCTTATCTCATTTCCTTCGAGAGCTCTCCTCCTATTCGCTGCGATACATCCGCGGTGCCAAAAGCACGTCAGCCGCACCCAGCTCACGTATTGGGCACGAGCACTGCGTAACTAGGACGTAACTAGGACGTAACTAGGCTCGTGAACAATCAATCCGTCGACGAATATTTGGATTCGCGTTCGTGGTCCATGAGTGCCCTGACGGCACTCATCATCCTCTGAGAACGACAAGTCCCACGGTGTGCTCATAAAGCACGGTGGAAGCTTGGAGCCATCGCATCCAGTGCCCAAGCACGCCACGACCGCGCGATTTCTCATTTCGCTTTTGATGTCGAAGATTAAAGCTAAGCGAGGAAGAAATCGAAAAAAATCATTTCGTGGTCCCTGCAAGCACAACAGTGAAAACGTTGCAGCAAATCGCGTTCGACGTGTAAGCGAACAGTGTTTGTTGTCCGTCGTTCTGGTGCAAACGGTGTCCTCCCAACCCCTCCACAGTATTCCGACTCACGCGTGCCCATTCGACGGGGGAGCGCACATGTAACGAACGTTTAGAAATTCTATAGCCTGCTTGAGACAAAGAGCCCAGAGCCGCTTCGCTCGGAATACTGAGGGGGCGGGTCTGTGCGTGCGTCGAATCGCAAACAAAGAAGGATACGTTACGTAATCCGGAATTCGCACCTCGATCGCTGGGTCGCTCCGACGCTTCGTTACTCGAGAGAAAGCGGGGAAGCCGAGATAGCATCAAGATGCAGCGCCGGTCCTCCGACTGCCCGCCCTAACCTACGCTGTAAAGGAACGAGATTGGTTTTGTCTCTGATAGTGTTGGGTGCACGACGGACGGCGGCAGTGGCTTCTACAAAGCGGACGCTGCGACGGGGTTCCTGACCTGCTGGCTTTGTGTCTTTGAGGAACTCGAGTACTATAGCACTGCGTATAGCGAAGTGATTCGTTTTAGTGCGGTATATTTTTTCTATCTTTATGTTCTAGTTTTGTGTTTTCTAGGAGGCCCAGGGGGCTGGTTTTAGTCTTCGTCGTGTGTTCAAGCATTTCCCCCCGTTGATACAAGTGTATCTCTTCGGCCGGAAACATTTAAAACAATTCAGTTTCTTTTTTTGTCTTTTTGTAGATAAGTTCTATTCTTAATAATATTGTCCTTTCTAGTATGTGTTCCTTATAGACATAAATGATCTATAACGCTTTATTAAAATATGTAATCAATGTTTCCAATGTTGCAGGCAAAGAGTGAAAAGATTCCTCCTCGGTTCGAGCAAAATATGGCCGCGTGCATGGCCAAGTTGGTATCGCGCACGGCTCCCACGCGAAAGCACGGGGATCGAACTCCCACAAATGTGGACATTCATTTTATCTTTCGTGGATCTTCTAGAACGTTCTAGTAGAATCTTGTAACGTATCTCCCGTTCCTGTTGACAATGTTCTAGGATACGTAGTCTGTTTAAAAGTAGCTGTCACTGGTAACATCAGGTCAGTCGCGGGCCTTCGTCACCGAAGCAAGATGCGTGGTACTTTTCACCTGGTAGGCACAAATTCGCCATATTTTTCAGTTCTAAATTCACCCACTCGTTTGATGCATTCGATGAGCTCCCTAAACATTTTGCCCCAATGATATACCTTTGTTAAATGAATGAAAAAGGAAGGCAAGCGCTACAAATCGTTCGTTTCGTTCACGAATAGATTGTTATTTCTCTATTGACAACTGCGAATATTTGTCAGCTCGTATCCCCGCAGCTTGGCGTCAGGCAACGAGGATGTAAAAATAACAACGCCGTTTTGTTTCGAAACCGCTCCGAAATTCCTTAGCACCTGGCGACAAAAACGTGAAGTTGTGAAAAGAGGTAAAAATAAGAAAAAAATGATGTCACTTGAATTGCCATGAGTCACTGACATAGATAAGAAAAATTGAGCACGGCTAACTATGACAGCATTCTTTACGTCGCGATTGGTTCCTTTGTTCTGGCACCGCCCCATCGTTCTGCAGCCGTCACCGGCCACAACTGAATCCAAACCTTTATCGCTTTTAAGACGACGATCGCAAGACACCTTGCCTCATTACCTATGCAGACAAAGGACGCAACCATCCCACCAGTTACGTCGCATCGAAAGGTTGGCCGCACGATGACGTCGTACTTGGGCGGAGCCGCGGACGGCGGTGATCGCGGCAACAACCACGAAAAAAAAAATCAACGCGCAAAAAATACGGACACGCGGCAAGGCGGCCGTAAGGAGCCGACGTTCCTTCATAAATAAATATGGCGCCTAAATCTTCGGCAGCCTTAAAAGCTTAGGGAAGGGATATATCTGCGACGGTAGAACCTGACTTCATGAAAGTTTTAAAAGGCCGGGGGGGGATACAGGACGACGATTCTTTACGCGAGCGTGTACACGTCGCGCCGCACTGATGGCCCGGCTATCAACAAGCGGCTTCTCTGAATCTCGGTGTTGCGTCTTTAACGACGTCCACCGGTGTATCACTCGATGTTCTCGCCTTTTCTTTTTTCCTCCTCTTCTTTGCGTTTTTTTTTTACGTCTGTAGAGCAAAAATATAAGGTAAATTAGACGTTCGTCTGTGTTCAAGAGTGTAGCTTAGCGTCGCGCTTGCGAGATGGTGTGAGACGGGCTGGCAAGAGATGCCGACGCAAGCTATCACACTAGAAAAAGCCCGTGCGTCTACTTTCCCGCACAGCAGTCGTGGAGTCAATCACCGCAACTTACGGAGGCAGCTCAGCGAATGACGATGCCAAAACAGATGCTCCGACCAAAAAACGCAGTCTGCGTTGTGACATTAAGCAATGCAAGCGTGACGTTTTGCATTGCTTAATGTCACGACTCAGACTGCGTGTTTTGGTCTAAACATATGTTTCGGCATCGTCATTCGCTGAGCTGCCTCCGTAAGTTGCGGTGATTGGCTCTTCGAGTGTTGTGCAGGCAAGTAGACGCACGGGCATTTTTTTACAGCGTAGGCGACGGTATACCTGGATCCTCTAGTGATGACGAATGGAGGCGAAAGGCCCGGACCATGTCTTGGCCATGTCTATTACCTGGTATTGATCGAACCCAGGTTCCATGATCTGTGCAGCGCGGGCTTTCTCTCCGTGTGCTCCAAGCTACGGTGCGCCGACGCAGACACAAGGCCATGCATTCCCCATTTCGTAAAGCATTCCGATATATAGGAGTATATATTTTTTAATTATTACTGAATGAAACAAGTTGTTGCGGCGGCAAAGGACGGTTAAGTCAGCCTGCTGCAAGCTCATTGGCCGAGGTGAGATAATGAGATGCACGAGCCTCGGCCACACCCAACATTTCTTAAGCTGCCACTGACTGTAGAGTGTCTTTGCTTGGCTTGAAGGCCCTCTGCCGTATGTTTGGTCCACCCTTAAGTACGCGCGGTGTTCGGGACTGTATAATTAACTAGATCTCTAATTGATATGGAGAAGATTCAAAAATACGCATTTGTATATTCTTTCGTGTGCCTCTACCCGCAGAACGATAAGGACCGGTCTTAGTTCTGAAGCGCGGATCGCACCGTGAGCACGTGAACTGCCCAACCTATGCATCACACTTCAACGAACGGATTGAAAAAAGAAAAAAAGTAAATGAACGAAAAAAAAAAAGAACAGGCCCGTATGACAACACAGAACAAGCAAAACGTATAGTGAAGTCTCTCGCCAGCGACGACCGCAAGATTCAGATCGAGTCACGCGAAGTACGTATTCCAACTCGAGGCCTCTCGCTACCCCCGTACGAACCTTCCATTGTATACCACCGTGTGGTACGAAAACGGCACCCCTCAGATCGCCCTATACTACACACCGCGGAGAATCACCGGACAGATCGAGGCGCACGCCCAGCCACTTTCGAAGGAGCTCGTCCACGGAACGCACGAACGATGCGTTCTGTCTCTCAATCCAAACGACGCCTTGCATGGCGCCAACGTGAGAACCGAACAAGCACGTCGGAAGAACCTCACCGCGATATCTCACTTAAAAAATAAAACCAGCCCCCACCATACGGGATGTCGATGCGAAACCTTCGGTTGTGACGATGGCGTGGCTGGAACAGTTTTCTTTCGAACAATGATCCCATATGCCGAAATAATGAAGATGTCTTAGTAGTCCACAATGGTACCATTCCGACGGCGAAATAATAATAATAAAAAAGATAGCCACAGACACCACCCACCTTTCCGAACTGAACGCCGACCACCCTCAAATAAACTGGACTGGGAAACACTGAGCTTGAGACGAGCACAATAACAGACACAGGTAATGACGCTCCAACTAACTTTTAAAAGCAAACACATCCAAAGAAAATCTATACGTAGTTTCCTGGCAATTGAGAGGAGAAAACAAAATCTCTCTTGATTCTTAATATTTTTTTTGTAGTTGCCGATGTCCTTCTCGGAGTTATTCTGAATCAATCTCGAAGATGGGTCCGGGCCAATCTTTTTTCAGGAGGGGGTTTAGGGGTGGGCGGTACGGCTGATGGGGTACCTTAAGTGCCGCCAATGAAAAAGCAATGTAAAAGAAAAAGGGTAGACCTTAAGAAGAGCACCGAGGGAGGAGTGACCATCGCATGGCCGACCCTAAAGTATCCCTTGTCCAAAATTGAGACATTAAGGAAGCCATCCACGCCGCGTTGTAGTACTGGATTTTCTCTTCTCTCTGCCTCTCTCTCTCTCTCTCTCTCTCTCGTATTTAACTCCTCCTCTCTCTTCCTTCTCCTCCTTAACATGTCCCGCTTTATTCCGTATCGCGTTTAAAGATCTAACAGGGCCTCAGGGCGCGCCTAAAGATCACCACTGTCCATCGCCTCCAGTATGAACCAGCGCGCGGGTTCATGCAATATTCACCGCCGACTTTGGGGCGGAGTGAATAATTCGGCCATCTTGATTTTTTTTTTCTTTTTTCGTGTGTTCCGCCGTTGTTCATCGTTCCTCGATTTCTTTAGTTTTCATTCTTTTTATGTTACCTATTTCACTTCGAACCAAGGATTTTGGGACGTACGGGAGAGGCTAGCGTCGACCTAAAGTTGAATAAGAAAATAAAACAGACAAGCAAAAAAAGAAGAAAGAAAAGAAAAAAGGCGAAGGAGCCACGCTAACATGGAGAAGAAGCGAAGGCAAGAGAGGAGAGGACGGAGGTGAGAAAGAGCTGCGAGGGCGGTCCAATCATATTTTATAGAAGTAGTCCTCTCGACTCAGATTGAAAGGTGGGCCGGACCAGTTTTTTGCCCTCTTTTATACTCCGTATATTCTCTTTTTGTATTTATTTGATATCCGAGTAGATGTGACACGGTGCGCGAGGCCTCGGTCGTTCTGGATATCGAGCCGGGAGTAGTATACCTCCTTCTCTCTTTCTCTCTTCTCGACTCTACTTGATTTCTTGGAGTGTATAAACACCCTCCGTCTTTTCAAAATGGCGTGGGTGGGACCTGCGGCGGCGCCGAACCTGCCAAGCGGTTTTCCGGAGGGCGAGAAGGTCACATGTGCGTCGGCAGTGTGACGCGCCAAAGAACAAAAGGAGCGGAGGGACAAGTGTATACGGGCTCCGTGTTCTCGACGAGCTTTTCCGTCTCTCGCTCGGCTCTATCTTCCAACGTCATGTATTTGAATATTCCGCCTTTGCCGGGGTGCGCACCGTGCCATTGTTTCCGCAGTGCTGCATTAAAACACTTTCAAACGCCGCGTTCATTCTACCACGTACACCGCGCGACACTGGTTGCAGACCGGGGGAAACACCTTCACGGCGATGACCGTTCACGGCTTACGATACTGCACGTTGACGAAACACGTTCGCCCCAAATTTGGAAAGTGTCCAACGCAGAAGTTATACTCTGTTTCATACTTAGTGTACAACGCTGTCAAAGCTACTGGCGCGAGAGCGTGGCTTCATCTATAGGGGGTATTCACTGGGCGCCATATTTGTGGGTGCTGTTTAGAGCGCATGCTCAGAACGAGCTCACATCAATAGGCTGCTAAGACCGGCACTCTTGATGGTGCGGAATGCACGTTGCAAAAGAACTGTGGAAGCTCGCCATCAGCACACGCTCAGCATTCGCGCACACAGCTATGGCCGCCAGTGAATATTCTCTATAGGATTTCGTTTGCGCGAAAGCGGGTGCGAATGATCTGCGAGGTCAAATCCCATCGAGTGCTGCGCCAAAAACACAAAAACAAGTCATTTATGTTGCTGTTGTCCCCATCGGTGTAGCCCTCAAATTAGCCACTATCGGCGAGACAATTGAATCTTCTTCCCTTATTCGAAAGCATTACTCTCATTCGAGACATTCTTCTCAAGAATAAAGGCAAAGGTAACCAACGTGCACAGTAGCGTGGAGCCCCGCCAGGTTCCCCTTGCGCGCAAGTATCTCCACCATGCACGTGTAAGTACTTTTGTCAGGTTTAGAATATCACGCGCTTTCTCGCAACACATAGAAATGGTGGCTGCCAGCATGCCCCGCTTGCAATCGTCTACAGGGCGTTTTTACTGAAGCAATATCGTCCTCCATCTAGTTGGTATGAGCGTATGAGCCAACGTTACTAGAGCGGGTCAGTTTGGAAACCCGCTTCCCTGCGTGACAGCATTTCGTAGAGCGCGCGAGAGGTGGCGCTGCAGTCGCCTTAAGCTCGATTCTCGGAGGTGCCTCGTGCTCGCTGTTGTTCCTCGTGTTTTCGCTCGTGTCGTCGGTGGCTCGTCGTAGGCTCGTAACTGTTCTAGCACCCATGGAACTCTGAGCCGTTTTCCAATCAATCAGTAAGCATGCCGACCCGCTGAGCACCCAGCTGTCGCGGCGGGTACTCCTCGCGAGCGTCGAAAAGTGAAGAGAAGCGCCACTTCTTTAATACTCCGAAGGATGCTGCGCGCCTGAAAGTAAGGCAGAACGCGATCTCTCAGAAAAAGTTCACGATCACATGGAAAAACTGTGGTGCGTTTTGCATTTTCAGCCCGACGACATTTAAGTCAAGGCAATCCGCTTTCCAAAGACGTTGCCATGCCGACAATTATCGCGTTCATTTAGGCTTAGCAATGGCCAGGATCGAAAGACTATCTAAAAATAAAATGCGGCGAGGTCATTGCTCATGCTTTGCGATTTAAGTGAGGTAAGGCAAAGCGAAAGCCTCTTGCATTATTCGTTGCTGACTAACGCGCCCGATATTGCAGCTACAACGACATATTAGTTTCAAAGCGAGCGGCGCTCACTCACCGGGGCACCGCCATGTTTCCCCGCATCCCCACCGAGCCAGTCACGTGATTTCAAAATCCCTCTCATAGGTACTGCGGCTAACTTTAGCCGAGGTTAGCGCTTCGAGCAAACGGGCCCAGGATCGTTGATATGAGCGGTCTACTCTGCTTCATACTTAGCGTGCAATGCTGTCAAAGCTATTGGCGCGAGCGCGTGGCTTCATCTATGGTTTTGTTTGCGCGAGAACGCGTGCAAATGATCAACGATGTCAAGCCCCACGCTCGCGCCAGTAGCTCTGACAGCGTTGCACGCTAACTATGAAACAGAGTATAGTGCGTGCCGAACGTAGTCATCCCAAGGATTCACACGGAACCCTCAGATGCACAGAGCACAGATAAGTTTTATCACACTGACATCTAACGGAGAATGGCAGATTAATGTCCCGTGAACACACCCCGTACTGATATATCGTCTCCCTTGGCACGTTGCGGATCTTGCTCTTCCCAAATCCACTAAATAAGATCGGCGATTCTGTTGTCGGCGCCGCTATGTTGGTGATTGGTGCAGACCGGGTACCATCGTTGAACGTTCGAGCTCGAAATTCGACTCACTGAGAATAATGTAAAGGCGTGAGGAAGCTAGGGGCGACATGGTTTCATTCTGTCGCAGAGTGTTTCCTTCGATTTCCGATGAAGCTTCAGAAAGTGGCAGCAATGATTTCAATCATCGAGGTGGCTCAGGTGTCATTACTGTGAAGCGGAACTAAAGTAATGGCTTCATTTCTACCTTTCGATTTTCAAGCCCCCCCCCCCTCCCCCTCTACCCCCTTCCGATTTATCCAGCAGGGCCTATATTATACACAAGCATTTTGACCTCCCCTTTCCCGCCCCCCTCCGCGTCCCAAATCATTGCCATCCCAACCACTCCTCCTCCTCCCTCCTCCTCCTCCTCCCCAAATCCTCCCCAAAAAAAAAATCATGTTCACTGTCAAGGACACAGAACACTCGAGCATCACCCTGCAACGCGTCCAGGAAGTCCTTTCGAAGAGAACTACGCTGCTTTTCAGCGGTGCTGCGATTTCGTGAAACTTCTCCCCGCATTATTCGAGGCCGCTCACGTTCACTTCACGCAAGGTTTCGAGAGACTACTCTGACAAACAACTGTGATCAATCGCCGCCCATATAACCTTCGGCGCATAGCTTGCTTTTCTTTTCCGCGCTGATTACAGTGGCAAAACGACTACCTGGCAGAGTACACAATGAGCTGCGCAACTTTCATTCAGTTAAACGTAGAGAGCAAAACCTGCGTCCACATCTCGGAGCCATACATGGCATGCACATGACGTCATTCATAGAGCGCTCTGATGGCCACCAGAAAAGAGGGAAAGAAGAAGCTCCTCCCCTTATACGAGGACCCTCTTTTGTGTCTGCCAGATTTCCCCAGACGTCGCTATACTCCTCTCCCAGTAGATTATAGGAGACTAACCCGCCACTCGAACTTTCTATAAAAGCCAGCTTCCGTCTTTCCCTCTCTCTTTCATGGCAGTCAAAAGTACGCGATGTCACGTCAGTGCAAGCCACGTATACCTGACGCGTGCACTTCATCGTGCACAACACTGCGCGACCCAATTACGGTGAACGCGACATCGTCGCTATTCACGTAACTGCCGGACGCCATATTTGACCGTCAACGTTTGGCGCCTCACGTAAGCCCGTACTCCAACACTATTTTCACCGCCAGAATGAGAACGGCAGGGACGAGTTTAAGTTGTCCCACCTCCGGCGCGAGCTTCCTACCTTCGACAATGCTTCAGCGTCTCGCGGGCTTCGAGCGTGCACGCGCGTCCACAGCACGACGGAAGGCAACGAGCGCATGCTCGAGGACGGGCACCGGAAATAGACGCCCTGCAGTTCTCGCCCTGTCAGTGACTACAGTGCCTTTCATAAGTAAAAGACGGAATAGAGGTGACATCTCTTGTTGGCGCCAACCGTGTCGCGCTCTGCGCATAAACACCTTTACGGCGGCGCGCGCGTAGAGACGTTTTAGGCGAAGGACCTTCGCTCGCTTAATGCGCGATTCGGGAAACCGCCTCGCGTGCAACTTGTAGTGGGGGGCCGCTTCTATGAATCGCACACACATTTGCAATCGAATCGTACTACATGTATATACCTCGTTGCGGCGCGTCGCCGCCGAAACCGTTACGACGTTTCCTGTTCCATTTTCTTTTCTTTATTATATATCTTTTTTCTTTTTTGAGGGGGAGAGGGGGTACGTTGAGGAAGAGACGAGAGAAAGGGAAGTGTTGTAACTGCGCGTCTGTACGCGTACGTCGAGAATAATTAGCCTGGTGAATTTGCGTCGCACTAATTTGATCGATAGTCTCCGCGATACTCAGAAATCGGAGTGTACGTATGCGCCCGCTATTAAAAAAATAGTGAATAAAAACGAGAGACCCCCAACCTGTCCTATAGCCTCATGCCGGACTTTGACGGCTGTCGTGCACTCGTAGCGTTTGCTGGAAATGTCTCGCAGGAAAATCGAGTCGCCTTCCCTCTTGGGGCCTATATAGCGTTCTGTACTGCGTTTCGTCACAACTTGGTACGTAAAGAGCGAGAGATACGGCCTCGGCGAGCCAATCCGAGCGTCGGAGCGATCCATCGTCACAAAGCACCGCCGTGGTGCAGTCGAGTTGTCACGCGCCTACTTTAGTTGCGCCGATCTAGATGGCGCCCGTCGCCGAGTCACTATACTTCGTTTCAGCTTGGGTCCAGACGCAGCTGATGCTACAAGCGCGAGCATGTGACCCTGAACAGTGCTTGCACTGCACGAGCCCGCGTGCTTGGCAGGGACGCTGAAAGCCCGCGGAGCTCGCGCTTGTAGCATCGGCTGCGTCTGGACCCAAGCTGAAACAAAGTATACATACTGGGTGTATCAAGGAGCGGCCAGGCTCTTTAAATCGACCGCAAAATTCGGTTTCTTAACCTAACGCGTTCCGATTTTGTACAACGTAGGCCACAGGCGGTGCATTTTTTTTATAAAATTCGCAAAGAGCGAACTTACCTAAGGAAGAAGTAAAAAAAAGAAAAAGGCTTAACTCCTATGGAAACGCAGCGAAGCCACCGGTCTTCAAACCAGAGGGCGCCCTAAGGTTTCAAGACCGGTGGCTTTGTCGGCTCGCGCTCGGCAGTCGCGCCAGATGAACTGCCGGAAAAACTTCAATTAACCTTACCTATGAGAGAACAATGCAGCGCACTGCGCTCAGTGCATCGAGCTGCATCGAACATTATGCGGAGCTCTGTCTTTTTTTGGTGAAAGCCAATCTTGACAAAAAGAGTGTGCTGGCGGATTCTCGTCCCTTTCCGTGACGTCGTATAAATGACGCATTCGTGCTGAGTGTCGCAGGGACGCCGTCTCTTTCTGGGAACTGGGGCACTAAAGCCCGATTCACATGGCACGATTTCGCTCGCGAATTCGCAGCTGCGACGTCGGGCACTGCAGCTTCCCCAAGATTTTTTTTTTTTGCCGCACAAGCGACGTTGCAACAGGGAATTATCGCGAGTCAAATCGCACCATGTGAATCAGGCTCGAATCAGGCTTTAAGCCGTCCTGCCTTTCTTGTGTTGAGGCGGGCTATAGATGGAGCCACGTGCTCGGGCTACTTAAAGCCCCCTGATAAAAATTCACGCTTCGCGTTGTTTTTAATGCGTTAGCATTTGAACGCTCGTTTTGACGAAAACCCGGCGGTGTCTTTCGTTTTTCAGTTGTCACGTGCGACGCTCCGGTTGTTTTGAAGCCCTGACGTCCGCACGCGTCAACCTCTCTCTCTCTCTCCCCGACGCTGACAAACTGACAGACACCGCCGGATTTTCGTCAAAACAAGCCCTTTCGTTTTTGGCAAAGTCACGCGCACAGCTGGTGCGGAGCCAGAGAGGAAGAAGGCGCCGCGCAACACCTCCTAGATAACAAAGCCGTAGTGCTGAATGAGGTGACATCACCAGAGAAGGCCAACGCTGGGCACAGGTTGGAAACGAGTGCTGCGTCAGCGCGCGCACGACAGCAAATAGTTAATGGGACTTTATTGCTAGTGTACTGTGACAGCACTATACACTACGTATGAAACAGATTACAATGTATATATTCACAATTTCTCTAAAATAACATTGAAACCAGCAGAGGGTCTTGTGTTCGTGCTAACTAAGACGCGCTCTGTACTTTCATGCGCAAATACCCCAAAAGAAAGTCAGATTAGTTGTCTACTTCTATAGATAATAAATACAATATTTCCCCATTTTCGAATCAGCAATTTGATACGAAACGTTTTAAACGCAGCTGAAATATCTCGCGAAATATGCCAGAGAGTTTTGATAAAAGAAGGGGAAAAGAACTTCAGAACAAGGGGCAGACATTCAGCGAAACAACACAACGTACGCCGTCGAAAGCTGAAAATATACCGGACGATAATTATTAGCGCATCAAAGCTGTACTTTCCTCGTTTCGAAAACATGCTTTCAACAACGCGGACGAGACGGCCAAGCGAGACAATCAGGAAAATAATATGCGGCAACTAAATCTATCCTTACCTTCTTTTCTTTTTTTCTTCGATACTTCCCGCTCCGAATAATGTTTAAAGTGCGTACGTTGGAAACCCTTAATGAAAGGGAAAGGGAAAGCCCCACCGTCGCGTGAAGGCAATTTTGAGTCGATTGCATTTTTCGTCGTTTGTTTCCGATCGCGGAGTTCGGCGAGAGAGCTTATACAGCTTCCCGATTCATCGCTCCACGTATGAGGAAATCTGAGACCACTTCTTAAGGGGATATTAGACGGAGGGCTGTACCATTAGGTCGTATGCTTCTGTTTTTTTTTTTCTGCCGTTTTTTTTTCTATTCTGTTCGCTTAACCAAATTGAATTGCTTCTACATCCTTTCCTCTCACTCTCTGTCTGTGTAGTCTGTAAAATAATGTCCATACGTCTGCTTTCTTCCGACGTCACTCGTGGAGTCAATCACTGCGATCCACGAAGAAATGACGGGGCCCAAAAATGACGTCTGATAATTGACTCGGGCACGATGTGAACGTGTGAGTCAAGAGGCTCGCTGTCACATCGCGAACTTAATTCTAAAGCCGAAACACTTTTTTTGTGGTATCTAAGGTGCGGGGAGCCGAGTCGCTCGTCCAGCACCTGCCGTAGGTTGCGATGATTCCCTGTGTTTGAGTTCATGGGTGTAGCTTGTATAGCAATAGACCAGAGTCCGGAAACTCGCAGCGCCTCCCATCGTCTTTTAGAGGCTCTACAGATATCCGATGTATACGGCGCGGGAAGGCGTACCTGCGAATAGAACGAGCGGTCCATGCTGGTTTAGCATTTCGCGATGTCTGAACGCAAAGTGACCATGACGACAACAAAGAAGGATTATAGTATCGCCCTCGCAATGTACTCGTGTAATCGCTCTGCTTTTTTTTGTGTGTGTGTGTGTTTTGAAGTCGCTGTGTCAGGAGAGAAGGAATGGCGCCTACTTCCAGGGTGCACGGAGGCGCGTAAACGCGCCGTTCCGAGAGTACATCGGAACGACCCCACAATTCCCCGCGCCGCACGGTGGAATGTGGGATGGACGACGGGAGGCCTCGCGGTATTTTCCGCAAAAGAAGGACCATTGGCTACGCGTGTGCGAAGAAAACAGCTGCACGGTTGAATACGGTTGGCCCAAAATAAACATTTCCCGGACTCAAGCTAGTCCCTGCAGGCACATCTCTTCCAGCTGACGATCATCGCCGACCCTTATCAAACGGATTTACCTGTAGCCACCGACACCTTAAGGAGCGCGTTGGATGACTTATTACGTTCACTCTCCTATCTTGGTGATTCGTTTTTAGGCGTTCGTATCGGCGAAATGCCTGATTCTCGTTGGGTGCGAGAGAACCATAAAATTCTCGGGGGACAGGCGACGCCCCGTGTTTCTTAGGTTACCAGTGACTATGATACTCGCGATAACAAAGGGAGGAGGGGCAAGGATTCGCAACGCCTAACATTCTTTCTTTACTTTTTAAATTGTCGGCGACAAATTGAGGGCAACGGACTGGGACCTCATTTCAATTCTCGCTGAAACAACGCCGTGAAAAAAATAAAGAGAAAAGAGAACACTGGGATGGCCCGGGCTCGACGGCTACCACGGCGCCCCCGGGCGCTGCTAAATGATTGCTGAGTCACAGTCGGCCCCAGGGATGAATATACAGCGGCGGGACCATTAAAGGATACGAAAGCGGCCGCTAAACTCCGCCAGCTCGTAATATATTGTAATTGTCCGTCATTACAGAAAGCAAAGCCCAACGCACGCGGGCTCAGCAGTGCGCCCTCGAAATCAAGACGTTGGCGCGGGAAAAAAAAAAAAAGAAAAAGACCGACGTAGAGACAAGCAGTTCCGTGAACGGGCGAGGGGACACACAATTCGAGAAATGCACCGTTATCCGGGGGAAAATATTTTCCGTGAATGTTTCCTGGTTTTTGCCGGGAATTCAGTCATCTATTTGTTCTTTCCAAAACTGATGGCTTTTGTCGCGGTGATGGCGTGGTGATGGCGTAAAACAATCACCACGCGCTGCAGTTTGCCGCTAATCATTCCAACCAGATGCTCGGAATTCTGACCTCCACGCGCACTGCTCTCGTCTCCTCCGCTTCACCAGTTTTCTCGGCAAATAGTCACCTTCGATGGTGCTTCGGCGTGTCGTGAGCCTCGAGCGTGCAGACGCAGCCAAAGCACGGCGGAAGGCAACTATCGCCTTCTTAGAAGCCGGGCATCCGAAAGAGACGCCCTACCGCTCTCACCCTGTTCTTGTTACTATACAACGTGCGGATCCGTCTACTTAGTGCGTTCGTTTCGCCGCGTGATGTTACTTGACTTCACGTAACGTCACGTGACCTATACATCTTCGGGAAATTGACGGCACTGTGACCTATACGTCAGCTCAGTTCATACACACCACGTGAGACACCCATTCCTCAGCAGTTCCCTATAATTAGGGCTCCGTGTTTCCGGAGTTTATTTTTCGTGAAATTCGGAGGGTGTTTTCCGGAGTTTATTTTTTAGCGAAAATTCGGTGGTTATCGGAGTTTATTTTTCGTAAATCCCCAATTCTCCGAAATTCGGAGATTAATTTCGCAGTGTTTCCTATTAAAAATAATAAATAATAACCGGATGCAAACGTATGCCAGATAAAAAATAAAGCGCGCTTGTATCAATTAACATTTCTTCAGTTGAATTTGGCGTTGGTGTCATTGGCAATACTAATTTGCCCCACGACAAAAGTCGCACACAAGTGTGGCTTCGATAAACGTCGATACCTTAAAATCAATGAACTGCCGGAGGTAGCCGCAACGAAGCTCGTAGTCATCCCGTCAATCTATCCCGCGGCCACGCGAGGTTCAACTGCCCGTCTTCCCTATTTTATACAATCTCTATGGTCCATAGCTTTCACTGTTACCCCCAGAAACATACCCTCTCCTTTCTCTAAATCCCATGGCCCAAACTGGAAACCAAAAGAGTGGCTTTTGTCGTGACACGAATGGTACGATGACCTGTTTCCCTGAACCAACCTTGACGAGACAAGCCGTAAGACCCCCTTTTGACAACGGTCCGAGGCTTGAAAGATAATTGAATTATGGTGTCATTTCCCCAAAACCACTGACCCTGCGCTGCTCAAAAAAAAAAAAAAAAAAATTGCTGTGTGTGTTTGTGTGTGTGTGTGGGGGGGGGGGGAGGGTGGCATGGGCACATAACAATTCGGAGTTTATCGGATAAATCCGAATTGACAAAAATTTTACCGGCGGGTGTTTTTCGGAGTTTTTCGGATTTATCCGAAAACACGGAGCCCTACCTATAATGCATTTCACGCATTATAGGACTTTGAAGGAGAAGGTCCCTGGCAATCTTTGTTTTCCCCTCGATCTCAACGAATGATGGTGCGCGCTTGCATGCAGGCTGCGTCGTCATCGCGCGATTCTAGCGCGGTCTCTTGTATGTTGAACTTTGATTGGCGTGCCCCTTCCTTGCATTCAAAGACCGATAGACGGTTTTGGGGAACACGGGCTCGACGTATGGGTATTTCACTTCCGTCAAATGTCTATATAACCTTCGAGGCTTCCGTCTCGGCCCAGAATTTCCGATTTCTTACGCACGCTCAGAGTGTTTCTGCGCAGACCGTACGCGGAGAGAAAGTCGTCTGCTTTGTTGCGTAAGGGTTGCGGTGACGTCAGAACGACGCCGAGCTCTGATTGGCTCTGATTGAAAGGATAGTGGGTACACCTCAATGCTAGATGCCTGGAGGTCTACCCACTATTTTGTTTTCAATCAGCCAATAAGAGCTCGGCATTCTGACATCATCGCAACACCTGAGATAGAAGCAGACGAACTTAGTCCGGCCGAAACGCCATTCCTGGCTCCCTATACTTCTCTAGAGAAGGGACTTCATGCATACAGTCGCGGAGCGATAGACCAACATTACGTAGAAGACGAGGCCTGGGCATTACGTCATCGTTAGTGAACCCCCGTCCCGCCCCCAAGCGGCAGACGCGACTAAAGCTCGGCAAGAGTCGCCGCAGAGCGACAGATATGCGTCCGTCTCGGCGTCGCCGCGCGCAAACGTCGCGCTCGTTCAGAAGCGCCGCAAGACGCACTGGCGGCGACGCAGACGCAAGCTATGCGGAGAGCAAGTTCGTCTGCTTCTTGCAACGGGTTGCGATGACGCCGGAACGCCGAGCTCTGATTGGCTGATTGAAACATATAAAACAAAATAGGTGTGTAGACCTCGAAACATCTAGCATCTAGGTGTACCCACTATTCTTCAACCAGAGCCAATCAGAGCTCGACCTCCTGACGTCACCATAATCCCAGCAAAAGAAGCAGACGAACTTGGCGCTCCGTATAGGCGGCGCTGGATGGAACCGTTAGTGATGACATTAGGGACGGGGGAGTGGTGGCAATCGATAGATGCGCGACTATATTCATGTAAGTATACTTCCGGAATGTTCCGCTCACTTGGCCCAGAACCACAGTTATCCGGAAGTATTGCTCTCTTATAGTCTGGATCTGTCTTCTATTTCGTCATCCACGGCATGGCAACGTAACATGGTTTTAAGAACATTCTAATCTAAGAAACAAAAAAAAACAAAAAAAACGTAGGAGGAGCATCAGTTCTCGAACATTTCCGCGACGAAATGCCCATGACGTAAGCAATAAAAAATAAAAAAGAGCCTCTGGTGACGGCGCGTTCGATTAGCCTCGACGGACCAACGTACATAACCCGTTCACTTTTTTGTTGTTGTAGTTGTTGTGGTGGTGGCCGTCGCTGTCGGCGCCGTCGCTAATGTTGCTAATATCGCTAATGTTGTTAACGTTGTTCGAAAGGGTTGAGGTGTTTCTTGATGTTTTTTTTATTTCTTTTTTCTTCAGTGGCCCGCAAATTGAGAAGCCTCAGTGGGGAGGTCGGTAATTAGAGTGAGGTCGTAGAATTAATTCCCACTGGTACGGGCTTCGGGCTGTAAACCAGAGCCTGCGAGCCGCTTCTACGAATTTCGAACGCTGTTCTCTCTCTCTCTTCTTGCTCTCCCTCTTTCGCATTCTGCATCGCGGAAACGAACACACCGCCGTGCACGTCTCAGCGCCTTGCTGCGTCCCACGTCGTCGAGAGGAACCGAAGAGGAATTCACCGAGACGCCCGATTGGTCAAGCCCGCCAAACGCGGCTGTGACGTAGCAGAATTGTCGGATTTTCAATGGTGGCGTCTCACCGATGGCGGCGCGTCGCACACGACAAGCGATTGGTTCTGCTGGTTTGTAGCGTTGCTCTCGGTCAATTTCGAAGTGTCTCCAGCCCGAAGCGATAGCTTGTTTCGGTGCCAGCGTTGAAAAGGGTTACTTTTTTTTCTTCTTTTGGTGGAGGGGAGGGGAGAGGGGTCGAGTCACAAAACGTATGGTTTGAATCTAAAGCATCGGGAGAAGGACCGCGCCGATAATAACCCCGTCGCGGTCGGGCGCCGCGCTGTCTGCGGCTGGCGCCGCACTTTGGCAGCCGGTGGAACCAGTGTGAGCGAGTGGGGAAAGGGGCACGGACGAGGTGGTTGTCGCCGCATGCAACTGGGCGAGGCTTCGGTGCCACTAACCGAGCTTCCGACTAACGACGTTTCGGGCCACTTGGTGCTTAGTGTCATCGCTGCCGGTTAACGGAAGTTTTTAACTGAAATCACGGGAACCACCCCCCCTTTTTTTTAGCTCCTTCGGAACTCTTAAAACAGTCGTCGACAGAGAAAAACGGTATCGCTTGAGCTTCCTGACATCGCATCTAAAGCCCAGGAAAGTCGCAATTTCGAATCGTGTAGCGATGGCTAATCGCGCACACTCTGCATTGAGCAACGAAATGGCGGCGCCCGTCATCGGGAAATGGAAGAGGCAATACCTTGAGCGTATTCCTTGTTTAACGGCTCAATAAATAGCTTCACACGGTTTTCTTTCAATTTTAAGGGGGGATCGGTGGCCGAGTGGTCTAGCGTACACCAGCTCGGAGCACGTGGAGCGAGAGCTCGCGCTGCAGAACTCAGGGATCCTGGGTTCAATACCCACCCCTGCCCGTTTCGATCTGGATGAGCATCGTACCGGCGTGCGGTCGTGTATCACTACTACGTGATGCACGTTAAAGACCCCAGGCTAGCGGTTGTACTGCACTGGCTAAATTGCTCATCTACAGCTGGGACACTCGTCGCCCGTTAAGGCAGACCAAGTTCCAGGCTGTATAAACATAGACACAACCCAATTTCTTTCTCTTTCAATTATTTTTAGCGTTTCTTTCAGCGCACCGGTCGTGTGTTTCCGTCGCTCAACGCGCACGCGTATACATATGTGTTCGATCTACTCATGGCTCGCACTGACGGCACATCGGAGGCCATTGTGAAGAAGGGACAGGGGAAATATTCGACGGCCACCCTGAACGCGGGAAAGCTCGTAATCGCTCACAGAAACACATCCACGCAAGGAGCAGATCGTAGCTGCTCGAGCCGTACTCCTGCTGACCAACACTTTACAAACGGCCGTCGAGTTCAGCAATCAATCGAGCCTCTTATCGCTCTCAAAGATTAAAAAAAAATGCTTTAGACCCAGGCGGCGCGTCGGCTATGCGATGCTCTCGTTATTCAGATAGTTCAATACCCCTGATCAGCTTGGCGCGTATGATGAGCTTTCAGATGCCCTTTTTTTCAATTGTCACTTATCTTTACTACATAGCAACAAGTTTCAAAGGTGAGCGAGGAAAAAAAAAACGGCGATCACAAAGCTAAAATAAAAAACATAAATTTAAAAGTTTTTTAGTTTTTTGTTTTGTTTTTTTGCTGGGAAGTGCTTGCGCCGGTTGCTGACTCAAAGAATTTCACCTCTTATCTATAATACATCGCTCGCTCGAGTCTGCCTGCTATGTCGTCGATATTTCTTTTTCTTCTTCTTTCATTCTGGTCAGATAATCTTTTTTTCGCTGTGAAACGCGACACGAGACGTTCAGCCGCGGTCACACTATTAATACATCATTAAAACAAACACTCTGCAGACAGTAGAGAGGTTTAGTACGGTGCTCGGAGCGCGTCTTCGACTGGTGTGTTTAGCGTCCTATCCTGCCCATACATCAAAAGTGGTTCCGAAGTGGCAACAAATGACGCCACAAAAGCCAGAGTGCCATGCTGTCGGATGTCGCGATCCTGGCTGTTTGTCGTAGAAGTGTTAACGGGGAACTGCGAGCAGCACGAGCGAACGCGAGTGTCGCTGTCGTCACGGCGTCCCAACTTCTGGCTGCCGAAACTTCCGTGGACCGCCACACTGGAGAGCGACATGCAGCAGAACAGGCATCTGTCACATTTCACACAGCTGCTGGCACGCCGCCAGGATCGCGACCGGCGACAGCGTGACACTTTTATGACGTCATCAGGCGGAAATCGGGGGACCACTTTTTCGACGCGGTGAACACAACCACACACGCGTTCCAGGCACCATAGTTTTATGGAACCGTTTTAGCACATCCGATACGGTATACGATGGGCCGTTCGGTATACGAACTGCGCATGTGCGAGTCTTCTGCGGTAGCTAATGCACACTTCGTACCGTATCGGATGTGCAAAAGCGGTTCCCGAAAACTCTCTGAGCGTCTGGGCCGTGTTTCCTCCTCATCCGACGGTTCCGTCACATTGGTCATGCAGGAACTGAAACATGTTCGAAACGCGCACTTATATCTGCATCAAGTGAACATGATTCGAAGATGCTCGAGGAGTGGCCGCAGATAATTATGTCATCGTGCCTGTGGCAGCGATCACCCTGTCTTTTGCACAGGTTGTGCGAGCGGTGCGATTGTGGCTTAACGGATGGATGTACGAGGGTTCCGAGGATTTGTCGTGGAGAAAAGTCGCGGGATGCGCGTCTGCTCTTTCACAAAACCTCCACAAATCCGTTGAAACGAAGGATGACTGGAAGCGCCATCTATTCGAGGAGAACCTATATAAGGGGCTATTTTATTGCGAAAACTTGGGGTCGCTTAAGCTTCGCCTTTAAGAGCGGAACGCGAGAGCGTTATGGAGCCCCGTTCGCGAAGCCTGCTCGCGTAAGCCCGTGCTCCTCGCCGAGCCTTCAGAGCGTGTGTGCGTGGTCTAGTCGGTAGCGTCACGTATCACGTTACGTAAGACGTGTCTGTGACGTCATAACCCTATCGACCCGCTAGACTTGGCGGGGAAATTTTCCCGCCGAATTTAGCGGGTGATATTCCATAATGCAACGCGCGCAGCCACGTGCGACGTCACACGTGGCTGCGCGTGTGGCATTATAGGATTTTTTGGTCCCGACGACGCCAACGCCGGGGATTTTCTGCGAAATGAGCTCCTAAACGCTATCAGGTTAATAATTGGAACACCACGTGAAGCGTGCTACATCTGCTTTAAGACAAATTAATTAAAGCTTTCGAGATTATTTTTATTTAAATTATTATACCGCTGTCAGTCGGGCACAAAGACCTTCAGAACGAACTCCTTTAAGCCGGGGCGACACTGCTCATACATCGTACAAAAGACAGTCTGCAAAACACGCGTCACCGCAATATCTCTGGTTCGAATGCCACGCCGTGCCGAGTTTTCTCCTTGAACTCATTGCCAGGCGGCATTCGAAGCACGGATCTCGCGCTGAGTCGCGTTCGAATCTGTTTTGCAGACTGTCCTTTGCATGACGTATAAGCAGCGTGACCTTGGCTTTAAAGAATCGGCGATTTATCTCGCGGTCTTGCGCTTATCGACGTGCGCTATAGTTCGCCGACCCTTTTAAAGGGATGCTGAACCGAAATTTCGAGCTCACGAAACGAGGCTGGAGAGATAAGCGGGACGCTGCAAAACCCCAAAACGTCACTTATACGTATAGCGATATCTCCAACGGATGGCCGTAATTTTGGAAAAGAAGTGAGCGACTGAACACGGCCGACGAGGCCGAGCGAGATATGTGACGTCACGATTCTCATTCCCTCACCTCCTCGCTTCGTCCCGTCGAACTGGTGAACCGAAGAAAGGAGGAGAGAAGCTAGTCCGCTTTCCCTCATTCTCTACTGTTCGAAGAAAATCGTGACGTCACATTCTTAGCTTGATCGCGACCTTCTTTCCTAAAAATACGCCCACCCGTCTGAGCTATCGATGGATGAGTAATGTTTTGGAGATCGCAGCGTCCCGTTGAATGCTTCTGCGGCTTTATTTTGCAAAATCTAAATTTCGGTTTTCAGCATCCCTTTAAAGGGGTTCGTTCTGAAGGCCTCTAAGCCCGGTTCACACGTGCTGACTGCGACTGCGTTCGGCAGCAGACCGGCTTACTGATTTTCTTGCTAAGAAGATTCCTGATGATCCACCTCCTACTATGCACCAGTGACGCCTTCGGTGCCGTACGCGTCAAAGCTTTACGCAGTGCTGAACCGGCCTAAATGCCGTCGCAGTGGAGTTTCCGACAGACCTTGAGTGACCCGGGTGCACTCCAGGTTTCACGACCTGACGTATAGTTAGCCGTGGTTATTGTCTCACCTTAGTCCGAGCAAAGCCAAAGCCTGGAAGACAAACAAACGCATACACACAAACTAAAGGTGTGATGTCACGGAGAACACTCCTGCGCTTGATTGGATGAGCCGGCGGATGGGCGCGCATACAGAAATTCGGCGGACATCATGACGCTGCACTTTCGGCGCTACCCGAACGGTATACGAGGCGCTACACACCTTCGCCTCGTACCGTCGGCTGCACTCGGACTTGAGGTGAAACGAAGTGTAGAACCATAGCCTCCTCTATATGCGCAAAGCCTGGCAGTTCGACGACGGAGTAAAAAGTGCCCGGTCGCAGATTTGGAGAGCGAGGATCTGGTAGCACAGAGCATCAAAGAGCCATTTCTCGGGGAACCTGGACGTCAGCGCACAGCTTTTGCAGCGGCGAGGACCCGAAACACACTTGATCGCTCGGGAGGAGTGTGTTTCGGCGTCTCGCCGCAGCAGGGCGCCAGTCACGTGGCTCTCCTCTCGTCCGTTGTCTGCTGCTCCACCTTTTCCATTTCGGCGGCCGCTTCTCTAGGTATGGCGATCTGCCAGGCTTTGTCAGTATATAGGAGGATATGGTAGAACACGTGTCCGAACATAAATCCGAAAATCAGACGAAAATAAGAGCGTGCCAAAAGTGATTACGAGGAAACTTGTATACGCAAACACAGACGAACATAAAGAAAGGGACGCCGAGAAGCAAAAATGATTCAGGGCTTCGAGGGGACGGTGAGCTCAAACAGGCCGGCTTATTAACATCTATAGTCACCGAAAGGATGAGAACGGCGACAATGTATTTCAGTTCTTCCCGCCTCCAGCGCGGGCTTCCTACCTTCGATAGCGCTTCGGTGTCTCGTGGGCCTCGAGCGTGCAGGCGCAGCCAAAGCACAGCGGAAGGCGATCCAGTACCAGCAGGAGACTAAGCATTCGAAAGAGACGCCCCGTCGTTCTCATTCTGTCAGTAAATATATTTTTATATATATTCGTTTTGTTACTGTCTGAATATCCCTCGTCTCGGGTCTGTCAAAATCGTCATTCCCTGCTATTTTTCGTAAAGCGAGCCACACGAGAGTGATCCACCGCATAGAATTTATAATATGCTTTCGACAAGAAGCACACATTAAGAAATTAATTTTCTTTCTTTTTTTTTCTCAGAATACTGTGCGGCGATTTGTGCGCGATCCATTTGCAGTTCAATGTTAGGTTATGCCTATCCATTTTCTTTTCTTTTTTTTTTTTGCCAAACGAACAAACGGCGCGCTGTTTGCTCAAACGGTCGACCCATCTACAAAAAGGCGGAGATTATTGGCAATGGCAGAGACCGAATGATTACAGAAATTGTAGAAGCCAATGTGATTAAAAAGGGCGGTACGAAATGCGTCAGCCAGACGTCGTTGCAAAAGAATTCTTACGAGACACAGCGAAAATATTGCCTTTTTAAATAAGTGTTGATTAACCACCCCGTGACCTGTTCGGTGTCGCTGATTTTGTTTTTTATTAAAGTTCACTTGAGCGTCAGCGCAAGTCCTGTGTGCCCTTCTTCTACTTTGTCCCTGTTTTTTGTGTTTTTTTTTTTTGCGCGCTGTTTGATTTTTGTCAATATGAAACAACTACCCCACATCGCCACCCTAATTCATTTCTTTCATTGTTAGAGCCTTACATTTTACAACTACTGTCTTTCAAACGCCGCGCGCTTGGCATAAGTCGAGGCACAAACGTCTACAGTGACGAGGACTTCCTCAGAGAAAGGGTCCGTCCTAACAATATTTGGTACATGACGTAAAAAAAAAAATCTATCCAAATATTTTCTTGGGTAATATGTTCCTGGCAAGTCCATGCGGCATGCCCCGACAAACGTGAAACTGGAAATCGACGACATTCACTACGGAATCACCTGCGACCGCAGAGATAAAATTCGTTCCGCATGGCGAGACGATCTCTACCGAACCCCGGCAGTCTTTTCCATATGCATTTCGCGCGGGTCTGAGCTCAAACACAAAAGCAACCGCAGCAGGCGCCGACGCACACACCACACCACACCATATTTGCGTTACAAGAAGCACGCGAAACGCTATGTCGCACCTGCTCGTCGATCGTGTCCTCGTACGAGACGCCATACAAAACAAAAACAAAACATAAAGAAACGGCTAAGCGACTTCAAGAAGTCTACCGAGATTATTATTATTCCACCTCCTCGTCGATAAATCGGCTCATCTTTCGTGTTTTTTTTTTTTTTATATCGCACATTGTTTATTATATTTATGATCGTACACGCAGAGTTTGATTCCTTGTTGGATAGAACGTGAGACTGCCGCGAGAACGTCCCGATAGCACGCAGGGAATGAATACAGCGCAGCTAAACACAGTAAACAACGTGACGGCGTCGAGAAGGAAGGGGGGGAGGGGGGGAGGATTCGACGACTTTTGCGTGACCTTAACCCTTAAATCCTCCAAGACCTATCTATCACTCTGTCCGTCGAGACAAAATAGGTGCAGCAAGAATATAACGATCGCGCTTAATCAAAAAAGATAAATATGATTATTATTATTATCATCCTTTTGTTTTCGGGGTTCCTTCTCCGCCCTTGTCCGTGCCTGTGTGAGTGTGAGGGACGCTGCACGCTCATTGCTTCTTCCGATTGCATTTGCCTTTCACGTTTTAGCTGATTCTCTCAAGACTAATTATGTTTTTTGTTGTTTTTTTTTTGGTTAGTTGAAGAAGTTGGTGAGCCACGTGGAAATGCGCCGTGGGGTCAACACGACTCTCTCCCGCACTCTTTCTAGTTTTCGGTATTTTCTTGTGTATTTGCTGTTCGGAACATTTTGCATTGTTTAAAGAATAATAATGAAAAAAAGGATAAAGAAACAAACAGGTTCAATCCGGAACCGATACTTAACAGCGCGAGCACCTTCACTAAGGGGGGGGGGGATATCGGTAATATACGGTGGTACAGGTTACGTAATGACAAGCGTTTTGGGGCGCTCCCCGGTCAGTTCGTGATCGCCCGCCGAATGAACCTCCGTGGCCTCTGGGTCTGCGGACGCTAAGCGGCTTCGCGTTGCCGGTTAATGCGATCCTCCGCAACCCCTTTCCGCTTTGTGTGGCAGTTTTGAACGCATCCATGTGACCCCGCGAAGTGCACTTCGTGTTACGGCTGAGTTTCTAAATTTTTTTGGCGACCTCACTTTGGGCGCCAACTTTGTGCGTAGTCGCGAGTAAGGAATCCAGTTTTGATATTTTTTTTCTACTTCATATCTTGCACATTATGTTGGTTAACTGTGCAATCCTAACTTAAATCTGAGATTATGACTAAGTTCACGAGCTTTCCGCTAATTATTGTAAGTTGGGCGCCCACAAAACAAAAAGGCGCGCGGAACGTCGGATATTGCGGGCCGTTCTAGCAGAGAGCTGCGAATTGATTAAGGGGGCAAGAACTATGGTTATATCAGAGAGCCTTTAGCGGGCGCTTCTTCCAATATCCGGAGTGACTTTACGTGACGTGCTAGGAAAGAACTCCTTTTTCTTTAATTTGAGAACTGTACGCCGTGAAAGATTGACCCGCCAAATCTGATTAGAAAAGGTTTTTAATGAGGCTGCGCTTTCATGTTGCGTCGTGATCCTGGGTTAGGGAATCCAGGGGTAGGGGGCGACGGCATCGGCGCATCGGTTCGTCTACCGCGGAAGCCTTTGCCACAAAATCGAAATTTAACGCTGAACAGAAAGAGGTCAATGACCGCTCGGGCGTGAAACCTTGTGCATTTTGTTTTTCCACTTGCCAGGTTGGTTTCAACAATTATTTCCACGGGACAAGATTGTGTCGTCTAAATTCTAATTAGATTTACTTAAATAAAGCTTAAAAAATAGCATCCCTGCCACACCGCAAAAGTATCAGGTAATTTTGATCGAATGAAATTATCTGATCAACCGATCAGTGTGCGCGTGACGCTCTTGGTTAGCATCGCGAGCTGATTAGCCGAATGTCAGTCGATAAAAATACCCATTAAGTTTCGCCTTGTGAAAAGGGTATTATTACACGCACAGTAACCTGCGTGCTTCATGAATGCTATATCCTTATTTTATGTGTGACTTCAATTTTATCTGATGTATTCATTCGTTTACGTGTTATAAATTGCGTTTTTTCTGTGTTTTTTTCTCGGTACTTTCTTGTTCTTTCTTTCAACCCTCGTCCAATTTCCCCCGCACGAAGTAGCAAACCAGTGTCATTCAGCTAGGTGAACCTCATCGTCTTCCAAATATATTATGTTTTTCTCTTCTTAGACGCCCCTTTTGTTTAGTTTGCATTTAATTGTAATCAATAGTTCGAGCTCGTTTTCCTAATTTAAATCAAGCAGGAAGCGGCGTGATGAACACCGTAATTGGAAACCACTTCTTTCCTTTTGGCCATTTGTATATATATATAGATATATATACGTATATGGTGAAAAGATGGGATACCATTAGAATGTATTGAAACATTACTATAAGCAAATCAAGACCAAAATCTACAAGACAAACTGTTCGAAACCGAGTTCAACGTCGCCGTCCATTCAGCACAGCGCCATCAGTTGGCTCATACAAAATTTACATCCGGAATTCGAAAGAAGAAAAAAGAATCAACGTAAAACAAGTGGACAAGTGTTCGATGACGATGCAGCGAAATGAACGGAATGGAATGTGCTGTGCTTTGGCCCTATGGGGAAACCTTGGCTGCACACACCCGAATCGTCCTCAACGGAGCGGAAGGTCAAAGATGGCAAACCCCCGAGACGAGAAACTATACTTTGTATATTTGCGTGCGATCGCAATAAAGCAGACAATATACCTCTAACAGCGGGTACGACAATGATGGCCCCAAGCTCGAATCTCGCAGCCAGAGAATGCATTAGCGAGGCACCCAGAGGTCAATCCGTGCGCTTTTCGATGTCCAGGTATAAAAAATAAAAACAACGGCCACGGGTCGTATACCAAAAACTCGTGGTCATGTTTATTTCAAGTACTATTTTTTATATTTTTTATACAAGCGTCTCGCGCTCTTTGTACGGTCGTCTGCTTCGCAAACGGCTTGTTCGTCTGCTATGTTTTCTTAGTATTCGATACGTCGTCTGCTTCAGTTTTTTGAGGGAGGGTTGGTAAGTTTGCGAATGGAACATCTCGACGAGCAATATAGTAACGCACGATCGTTTCACTCGTGCGCATTTATTTGTTTCCTTTGACAACGCTTTTTGCGAGCGTGGGGGCGTTTTCTTTTTTTCTTTTTTTTCTCGTTTGTGCGAGAGTTTTTTTCTTTTTCTACGTGCGTATCGAAGAGCAAAATAGACAGAGATACACGTGGTAGAACGGTAAGGATAGAAAGGGCTGTAGCATGTACTCGTATACGCCACGAGCGTGGGAAAATTCAGGTTGCACAATGGAAAGGACGGACTTTGTTTTTTCTTCTTCTTTTGTGTAGTTCTGAGCTCAGTTATGTCGGTCTGTTTCGTTTTGTACGTCTTTGTTTTCTCTCTCTACTTTATACTCCCGTCAAGTCCGTACATGTGTGTATGCACGTTCTTCCGTTGTCCAGGGCTGAGCGACCGGTGCAATATGGCCGCGCGCTTTATTGTACCATTATTTTCTGGACGGGTGTTCGTGTGTGTGTGTTTGTGCAAGCGCGTGTTTCCCGGTGGGGGCACAATACGCGAAGCTGCTCCGACTGGGTTCAGACACGTTGTTATTACATCGGTCAAAACGGAGAAGACAAAAGATGGCGGAGGGGAAGGAGAGATGGCGGAGGGGGGAGAACTACAAAGAGGAGGAGGGGGAGGAAGGGGTTTCGACGGCGATGCAGTATAATGTCGAGCGGCTCGTTAAATTGTCGAAATGAGAGGGGTGGACAGGCGCGCGAGTTGTGCGTACGCTTAATTCTGTCTGTGTCGCGTCGCTTGTGTTCTGTGTATTGTGTAGGCCGGGTGTTTAAAGGTATGCGTCGTCACTCGAAAAAAAGAAGAAAAAAAAACAGCTCGATAAAAAAAAGGAAATAAAGAAAGCAAACCGGAACTACACAATATATTGCGCCTCTCCAGTTCTTTGGTGTAAACTCGGTTCGTATGGCTCTTTTGTTTTAGAAACTAGAGTGCTAACTTTTTGTCTGTTTCCAACAGTTTTTTTTTGTACTTTTGGTGCAGTTGGGTGATTGTGCCTGGCCGCAAAAACACCATACAAACGAGGGCCTGGGAACGGCGGACTCCGTTTGAGAGGAAACAAACTCATAAAAATGCCCCGCACTTTTTTTTTTTTTTTTACGTGTTAGGAAAGCAAGTGCTGGAGAAAATAATTCTGTCAAGAGGAAACGTATTGAGGAGCCTGAGCCCTCCGAATCTCCGATATACCCGTTGAGGAGCTTAGAACAAAATGAAAAAAAGTTAATCATTTTTGTTTTGTTTCTTCTGTACGAATTTGTGCCTCTTTTTGCAAACAGATCGTGTTACTACTCTCAACGCAGTTACAACTTGGCTTTTTGTTTCATCCTTAGAACAGTGGTGTCCTTGTTACGGATGTAACGTGGCTATCCAGTATTGTTACTCTTGTCAATCTTCCGAAATACTATAGCCCAAATATCCGCTCTAACGTAAAAAAAAGAAAAGCTTTGACGAGACGTACAATTTTTTACCAAAGAAGTCAGTCGCCGCGGCGTTCATTTTTATCAATCGTGACTCTCTCTGTTTCCCGGCAACTAAGAATTCAATTTTATCGCTATCCGAAAACAAACACTATAAGACCCAAATCACGCACACACGAACACACAAGCACAGACAGATCCAAATGCAAACCAAACTTACGACAACATTTAAATACGGGCCTAACGTCGCACGAAACAATTACAGTAGGAAGAGAGCTTCTGCTCACGCAAATGTATTATTCATACCAAAAAATAAAATAAAAAATAGAACAAAAAGTGACTTATTCTTGGAGTTCACCGGAATAACAATGACTACAATAATAATAAAAATAGAGTATTTGCGAGCATGGTAAACCGTGTATATAAAGGGCCGCGGAGAAACGCATTCGTAATATATCGTACACATCGTGAAGTCGTTTCTTCGTATTATTTAGAAGGATCGCATCGGGAATTGCGAGTACAATCCGTTCGCTCGCCATGGCGGTCCCGCTTTTCAAAAGAACACGGAATAGCTTTCTTGCGAGGGCTGCCATTGCGGCCCGCCGAATGCATTTACTTTCTCCACCCAAAGCCAGTTCAAACAGACTCTACGAGGGCGCGCACGCGCTCTTCATAATTGTAAGAGGGCAACGATTCTCCCAAGTGTAGACGCCACTATAAACAACGGGCGGCCTCGAAAAAAATATATATATATGGTGAGGCTTTTACTTTTCATCAATCGATGCCGCAGAGTCAACAATCGTAACGGCCGCTTTCGGTCAGATAGGAGTGTGGTCTTAAGGAAGCGGAACGGGAGAAGGGGGCAAGGCAGCTGAAAGCTTTCAAATGTATTAGCAGTGTCTAGCATTATACTACATACGACCGGGACCCTCGAATGTATATACGTATCGTTTTGCGGTATAAAGGTTTCGGTTTGTCGCGGCGACTGTGGCGCGTATAATCTAAATAAAGAACCTGATGACCCGTGCCCGTGTTTAATGTTTGCGCGACCGGTGTGTGTGTGTGTGTGTGTGTGTGTGTGTTGGTAAGGTACGCCCTTGTGTACATTTCGTTTCTTGTCGTTCCTCTTCTTTTCTTTTTAGGTGTGGCGTGCACGCGCATCGATTTGGCCAATCCCGAACGTCGGCTGTTTGTTTGCGTTATCGTCTACGCTAAAAAACCGAAACTCTTTTTTAAAACAGGTAAGTACGCGTAAGCCTAAACCACTAAGTGCTTTAGAGGGTATAGGTTTACGGCAATCGTTACATCCCTTTGCAAAGAAAGAACAACGCACACAAAATATACTAATGTTGTATACTCTTACGAATTACGCCGGTTATTTTCTTAGTCTCACGAATAGTATATATTGAAAATATATCTTGAGACTCTACGCCTTAGTCGAACAGACAAGGTCGATACTGGGAGCGCGCTGCTTGAGCACGAAATACGTTAGAGGCACATTTAAGGTACACACCCGGAATATTTAAGGTAGGCTGCACTAAAAAAAAAAAACATAAATAAATAATTTGAATGCACTTTTACACTCACAAGCACGAGACTAGCGTAGGTTTGTTGAGTTGCTTTTGAAAAGAAGGGGAGTTTTCGCTTGCAGGAAACAAACTGAAAAAAAGCTTCCGGCGAAACTGAACATGTGGGTCTCAGTGGAAAGATAGCGCGGAGCTGCTCCGCATGTCTTACCGGCGAAAAACGTGGTAAAAAAAAAAAAACGTGTGTGTGTGTGTGTGTGTGTGTGTGTGTGTGTGTGTGTGTGTGTGTGTGTGTGTGTGTGTGCTTTTTTTTTTTTGTCAAGGAGAGGAAGAAAGAGCACATCACTCTAAGAAATCTGCTCTCCTGCAAACACTCGGCAGAGCCAATCGCTGCCGCCTACGCAGAGAGGGAGCCGAATGACGGGTTTGATGATATGTTTGGACCTAAATAAGCTGTCTGCGCTGTGGCAATGAACACACTCTTCAAAAAGTTTGTGCGTCTACTTTCACGCACAATACTCGGAGAGACAATCACCGCAACTTACGAGGCAGCTCGGCGAATGACGATGCCCAAACATATGTTTGGACTAAAAACGCAGTCTGAGTTGTGACATTAAGCAATGCAAGCATGACGTTTTGCATTGCTAATGTCACAACTCAGACTGCGCTTTTGGTCTAAACATATGTTTCGGCATCGTCATTCGCCGAGCTGCCTCCGTAAGTTGCGATGATTGGCTCTCCGAGTATTGTGCGTGAAAGTAGACGAACATACTTTTTTAGAGTGCACGGTGAACGTCATGTCCAGTGCCACCTGCAAAAAGGTCTTTTTTTTTGGGGGGGGGGAAGATATCAGTTTCGTCATTCGCTGAACGCCTTCCGTACATTGCAGCCATTCACTCTTCCGAGTGTTTTGTGGGTGAACAGAAGATCCAGATTTCTTAGAGTGTAGTACGGTAGAAAGTCAAACTACCGTACTAACAGCGCTAAAAAATAAGAAAAACCACATCAAAAACGAGATGAAGAAACAGACGACTTAATAAAAACTGTTAATTTGAAGAAAAAAAAACATGCGTCGAACATCGGCGCATATGTTTCTTTTTATTTTAAAATAAACTGTTGTCAGTCAGCGCTCTGTCTGTGTACCAACGTTGCTGTGTACATACTGTTCGTTGGCGCGCGCGTGTGTGTGTGTTTATTTGTGTTTTCGTACGTGGGTGGGTGTGCATGTTTGTGCGTGTGTTTGCATGCGTGGGTGGGTGTGCGTGTGCGTGCGTGCTTTCTAGCGCTGTTAATATGGCGACACTATTGGGCAGGAGATCGAACTATGGGGGCGCTTTATCGAGCTCGTTGTCCCCACAGCCCGGGGTTTACTAACACAGCATAACGAAGAAATTGAACCTCGCCGAGCACGGTCTGGGCACGAACGCTTCGCTCTGACCGGTGCTTTAGTCGCACGAGGAGCGGTCTTCGAATCGCCATGTTCGATTTCTCGGATCAAAAACAAAGCAGAAAATACGGTTTGTTGTCCCCCACAGCTGAAGCGTACCGACAGAGGCGTAACAGTTCCATCTCCTCCCCAATAGTCGGAGCATCTACTTGGGTTCCTAACCTGTCACCGGCTACAGGCAGAAATGAGATTTCAGCTCTTTTCTTGCTCTCGTGCCTTCGTTTGTTTTGCGTGCAGTCTCCATTGTATGATTCACCTCAGAGATTATCCGGTCCTGCCCACCGCGTCAGCACAGGTGTACTACTGGACATTCGGCGTATAATTAATCGAGGACGAGCGAAAACGTGGCTTTCCTTTTTTCCCCAGTCACTATTTTTATATATATATATATATTATATATATTTTCATGCGAAGCAGAAGGACAGACAAAACATATATACCTGTGCGAGCTACTTTCCAGTGAAATGAGTTTCGCGTGTAAATTCTCGCGTGACCGTTACCGCGTTCGGCTGCTGAACTAACACGCTCATACACGGCTACCCTGCAAAAAAAAATTAAAGGAATCAAACGAAAGATGTTTCACAAAGTTGCAGATAAAACAAGGACGACACTAAAATATTTAAATTTCTGGCTCTCACACGCAAGGGCTGTTTACGCGCGGCTATGCGGCAAGTTGACGGAACTTCCACACCAGTACACCATTAACCTCGATGCGTCATCTGCTACAATACTTAGGTATACCGACCAGACGTACAAGCTCGGTTCGACAGGCAGCGCCATCGCACGCGGAATTTTCGTAACTCTGAGACGGCCCGCGGTCGCAACCATTGGACCCCGATCTCAAGCTCGAACTTCCCCGAGTGCCTTGCCGAACTGTGACGCCAGCACTCGTGGCCGATCGTTCGGTGGCACGGCAATGCCCAAAGTTGCGCTTCTTGTCCACCAGCAGCGCTCACTATGGCAGCCGACCGAGGCGCCTCCTGTTCACCGCACGGGAATTATTTGCAACTCCAAGGGCATGCGTTTCGTCTCCCTTGCTCTGTTTCACGTTTCGGCCGGCAAGTAGTGCCGGTTTTTGCTGCACACTTGGATAGGTGGCGCGAGTCACTGCCCCATTCAAAGGGAACAGCCGCCATCTACCCATCCATCCATCCATCCACTTGGTTAGGTAGTACCTCCGCGCTGCTCTCTTTCACATCTTTTCCGCTAGGTGGCGTCACCTCCTTTGCAGTTGCAAATGAAGTGGCGGACAAAAGAAACTACAGTCACTGCCACCTCAAGAAACAGACCGTATAGAGTCACTTATTGTATTTACGTTCTTTGGCGGCATGGTTCGTTCTTTTGCGTTTTAATCAGCTAATGCCGGAATCTTATCGGGGCGCGATGAACACGTGACTGCGATTTAATCTATCCCGTTCACGACTCCTACATTCGAAACATGTCTCCGCCATGTTTCCACGAAACTGTTCTTCTTTTGCCCGATAGATGAGTAACCCGTTGCAATGGTCCCAATTCAGTCGGTATTTATGATCGAATTAGCAGTACCCCTACACTACCCCTGCAGCAACACTGAATGGGCTAATGACTGTGGTCGTTTCCTTGTTTGCAGATAAGTCGCCAGTTCGACGTTTTTTCGTGACCAACGTTATTAAACGTTTCTTGGTCGCAGATTGTTGCGGCCCCAACAAATTTCTCGGTTTTATGTGTGCCTAGATATTTGCGAAAACAGAGCGTACAAGCGCTCCAAAAATTCAAAGGATATTTCCAACTCAATACCGTATGAAATGAGTAATAAGGCGCAGGCGAGCTGGTTTACGTACATGATTGAAGACAACCCTGAGACAGGGGAAACAAGGAGGAAAAACAAATTGAGACGTCGTTGTTGTTTGTCCTTGTTTCCCCTGTCTCAGGGTTATCTCAAATCATCAATACCTTCGTTCATAAAAAAAATGTATATTAGAATTGTTGTAACGCAACATTTTTAGCCACCGAAACACTGAACATAGGCTGATTTCAAAGTACTTTGAAAGCATTTAGACGTCGGAATTGAAATAACTCACGTGACTTCTCTGTGACGTCACGTTTTTCTGCGTTGGGTGTTTGTAAATCCCACTCATAAAAGTCACCCTTCGCGGTTCTTACAAGAAACGTACTTTCTTTAAAGCGCTGACTGCGTGGAGGTGCAGGTCTTGGCAAGGAAATGGCGGCGCACACCCGCAGAATGAGCTGAAGGACGCAGTTTGGAACCCGCGGAATGGGCCTTATGCCCGTGTTGGTTGTCGTTACTTGCATAAAACAAAGATATGGAGATACTTTAGCCTTTCAGCGCCCATATGGACTTCTTTTCTTATTTTTTCATCAAATACACAACTCGCAAAGAACAACATATATATTAATAGGTTGTTGCCTTCGCAACATAGCCCAGCATTTCTAACGAAAAAACAACAAAAAATCCGGAATATTTTATATATATATATATTTTATTAATATGCGAAAAGGGATACTAAGGCGTTTTCTTCATTGTCCCCGATTTGCCAGAAAATCTGCTAAACACATCAACAAAACGTCGCCGAAATAGTATGCCAAGTATTAGGTGACATTATTTTTTTCTCTCGTGAAGTTATTATATTTAGAATTTTTGGCCCTCAATGTATTTTTCAAATTGAAAGTCTCTACTGGCAGCGATGAAAAACGTGACGCCAGCGTTTCTAGGTTTCGAGTTTCTAGGCTAGGTAGCGCAAGCTACAGCGCGTTATTAAGGGTACAGCCATTGGCAGGCAGGGGCTCAGTCTTTGAACTGTAGATTTTGTTCAAAACTGATTCCAAGCAGTTTCATGGTGACAAAAAAAAATAATAAATAGGAAGCTTGCTCCAGAATCCGCGCACCTGCAAGAAACAGCATTCTTGGCATAGTCTATTTTTTAGACTGTTTACTGGACTGGCAAGCCTGCCACTGACGTCACGGCACCGAAAAGTGATGGTATATCTGAATCTTAGATTTCTGCATACATTCTTACTTGCCGATTTCACGATAGCTATTCTCAATTTCGCGATACTAAATAGCATACCGGAAAGGGTAAAGGCCGGTGATTTCAAAAATATAGTTAATTAACGTAGCTAAAAAAAGCGGAGCACCGTTAATTGCTTCACGATTGGTACCTGATTGATCTTATAGGGTGAATCTGCAATCTCATAGGTTGTCGAGTGATAATGAGGCGATCGCAGCGACCGTCAATATAGGGTGTGACGTACTCAGGAGAAACACGCGGCTATCGACTTATCGATTGTAATGTTGATGTTTTTTGCAACTGAAATAAGTTGTCAATAAGGCTTGTTAAGTAGATAAATATTATCACACGTACCGTACCAGCTTCGATAGCACCATGCCATGTTCGACACTCGAATGAGTTCAGTCCGAAAAAGGAGCGCCAAGCGGTCGTCCGCCACGGGTCTCAGACGCAGCATACGTATAGTGGCAGATTCTGGATGGCGCTGCTCGTTCCTTCAAATAAATGCCGTCTGTTACGGGTCTTCTATCGCAAAAATAAAAGAAAAAAAAATCAAAGGAAACAAAAGTATTTCTCAAAGTTAGCCTTTGCGCGCAGACGGTCCCAGAAATAATAAAAAATATTGATGATAACTTTAGGTGTTTGGACAGGTGGAACGTCAGACGTATTAACGAGTAGGAAAAAAACAAAGCAGCCTGTTCGGGTGGAAATCATCGACCCCGAGGGCATAGGCAAATAAAAAATAAAAAAAGATGTTTTGACTGGAAATAGAAGAGAAATGAATGAACGTCCGAACAAGTATTAATGAGCGAAGGGCAGTCGGGTCGTAGAGCTCTGCCGACCGCCATACGGCTCTACACACCATTCCACTATTTACAGATCCTCAGCCCACCGTGCGATTTCCTCAGCCCAGCAGGCGCATGTTCGTCGCTTCGCAAAGCGAGTAAATCCCGCGCCAATCGCACGAACACTGAAAATAGAACCGGCTGGAAGCTACGTGGTGCGAGCCACATCCCGATTCGAACCAAGCTTTAACTATCAATCCATCCATCCATTCGTTTGTGTCCTGACGTAACCAGCGTACAGTGGCAGTAGCCAGTGATCAGAACACGATTTGGCCGGTACACAGTGCACCGCGTACGCGAAGCGAATCATACATGGATGGATGAATACGGGCGAACTCGTTGAATGGGACGGCGCTTAGCGCCATCTAGCCCGACTCCTAGCGAATAAATCACGACACAGTAATGAGGATAGGAAGCACGTGACTGGGAGTCGCGAATGCGATCAGGTCAAGATGTCAAACTTGGACGACATGGAACCAAATATCGCAGCGTCATCCACACTTTAAACACTGAGAAAAAACAAAAGACTGCCGGTATGTTGCGGGTTTCCGTAGCGCTGTGACCCTATTCGCACACTCCTAATGCAGGTACAGTGCCCTCCATGTATCACTTTCGAATCCCACGTCCTTTTTCTTTAGGAACCCGTCGCCTCCGAGCCAACCCGCGCATCTCATCGGCGTCTGGTGTTCAGACACGGTCGGCTGCGTTTTTGACGCATGTGTCGTCCACATGACGGATGGAAGCGGATTGATGGCAACTATGACGAACTCGACAGCTTCCACACACCGCCAATGGGCTTCCTTTCTTTGCTTTTTTGTTTCTTCTTATTTTGCTACGTGAGCGTCCTTATAATAACTAAAGAAAAAAGAGGACAAGAGCAACATTCCTTCTTCAAACTAGTGCGCGTCTCAAAGTACTTCGCGTCTGAAAAAGAAACAACAAAAAAAACTTTAAAAATGTATGATTTTTTTTTTCTGGAAATTTTTAAGCGTGTATCACGGAGAAAACCTAGCGCTCCATATACATTCTTGTTTTTTCGTATTTTTTACAACTTGACATTTGGATTGTTAACCAAAGGCTGTCGCCTCCCCTTTCCGTGCTGCCCTAAGCAAAGTACGATGACGTCATTCATATTGTGACGTCATCTGCTTTCGGGAACCGAGGATCGGCCATCTGTACTTCATCGAGTTGCACGTCATAGACGTTGAATTATTTGCTTTTTAGTCTCACCATTTAGGTCCCCCATTAAAATTAACGCAACGTCTGCACGCACGTGCGAGTGGCGAAACATTGCAACAGCCTGCTGCCACCGCAGCAACGCTAAGCGCATGGATGGATGAATCCGGCTGAGCCCTTTGGATCGGGCGGTAGCTTGCGCCACCTAGCCATTTTGTCTTACCATTTAAGCTTAGAATATTTAAATACGAAAACTATATTCACTCCGCACTGAAAAGAAAGTGAGGCTATTAAAACCCCCTTGCCATCAGTTAATGAGAAAATACCTAGTTATCTCTCGCTTTCTGCCAACGCTAGCGCCGAAAGCGCCATCTATGGTCAAAGGGAGGAGGTCAAGAGTTACGTTCCTCCTAGACGTATCTGTAGCAAGATTACCTCTCAAGAGATGGCACTCGACGTGTACATTCAAGAAGCCAGTCATGGGCCTCCCCATTCACAAATAGGTGTGATTACTACGGTTTTCCCCTAGTTTTTGCGGCGATACTGCTTCGTGTTTGTGTTTGTATGTGTGTTGGTCTGCTTGGATCCTGTCTTCTCAAAAATATGCCAAAAGGCTGGGGGGGGGGGGGGGTCACACAAAACGTTATAACAATACGGCGACCGACCACGAGGCGGAGGGAGAGTCAAACGCCGAAGCAATATGTGACAAGAAAATGATCACGCAACTCGAGAGCAATTAGCATATTCCTAAAACCCGTGTACGCGGAGACAAAGAAACGTCTGGAGCATTAGGATAATAAAGAGGACCGACAAACAAACGCAGAGTAGAAATAAGAGGAAAGTCTCTTCAAGGTCGTGTCAATAAATGAGGGTTCTAGCTCTTCCTTTTTTTTTACGTTTCCAACAAAACTTTCTTTTTGTAGTTTTGATTTTTTATGTTTTTTGGTCGTTACGGTCTGGGAACGCGAATATGCGACTTCTCCTCTCTCAAGTGGCGCGGATGTTTTTTTTTTTATATAATTCTTCTCGTCGATGATTTGCATAATGGATTCGAAAATTATTGTCGCAATGGTCCCCGGCTTTCCACCTTTTTTTTTTCTTTCTGTCTCTTTAATTTTTTTTTTACTTTTTTTTTCGAAGCCAGGCACACACTCTGCGTCGTGGCATTCATTTCGATATACGCCAATGCATTCGCGAAACACGGCGCCTTTATTATACAGCTCGGCTGCCATCAAACAAAATTACCCTCGACCCGGAGGTTGTAGCGAAAAAAATAAAAACGAATACAAAAAGCAATCATCGTCAAATCATCACGATCATCAGGAAACTTAGAAAATAAAATAAAAATAAAATAAAAATGATAATAAAGAAAGAGAGAGTGGGACGTTTATGAAGGGAAATCTCGAAATCGCAGCAAATAATAATTTCTTTCGTAGACGAAAACGGTTTTTCAGAAAGGGAGCATTCATATATTCTTTTTTCGTCCGACTGCGTGCGTTCACGATTGTGTGCTCAACGAAGAAACGATTTTGGTCCTGCATGGAGAGACTTAATCTAATTCTTCTAAACAATCAGCATTGAGGATTGGCACTGTATCTCCTTTCTTTACTTAGCTGTGAAACTGATTTTTTTTTTCCTGACCCTTTACTTAGAGAGAAAGAATTACAACATTTGCTCTCTCGAACCCGTAAAGGCCGCGGCAAAACACAACTTAAAAAAGAAAAACAAAGAAAAAAACAATAGGACTATAATCAAAGCAAGCAAAAATTACAGCCAAAATGGGATGCAATTGAGATTGTGCGAAGTTAAGCTCTTTTTTTTTTATTATTTCATATACTTTTATAGTCGGTCTCGAAACTCATAAGATCCTTGACCAAATCTGTTGTTATGAACGCCGCGTGGTCGCGTGTGTTCGTCCGTTGAAAACAGTCGCACTCGTCTCCACGCCTTGCGATTTCAACGGTCCGGGAAGCAAAAGTAAAGTGAAGGCACAGAAAGAAAGAAAAAAAAAAGATTAAATACTATTTATCGAGATACAAAATACAAAAAACACTGTTTTTAAGTAGCGCCTATATGGTGCCGCCCTCTGTGTGCAGGGAGCTCCGGGGCAAACGTGTTCTTTGTGTTACCTTATCTAGTGAAATATCGGCAGCGAAAGCTCGAGCTGCAGAACCCAGAGATATACGATGATTTCGATCCACACCTCCGCCCATTTCGATCTGGATGAGCATCGTACCGGCGTGCGGTCGTGTACGGCGCTACCGTGCGGTGCGCGTTAAAGACCGCAGTAGTACTCCGCTGGCTAAATTTCGCGCGTAATATCCAATGTTCCGATGCCACGCACAGAGAAAACGACGTAAAACAAAATTCAAAGGTTTTTTTGTTTTTTTCTTGTGGTGAATATTTGTTTTATAGCGTTTAGCCTTTAAAGTTATCGCTATCGCTGTAATGACGGTCACAGCATGCAGTCATTCACAATTAGCTATACCTTTCTTTTGTTGCGGTCGTGGTAATGTTCTTTACAGCGTGATTCGGCAGATTTGACGTTGAACACTTGACCCGCTCTTCAGACTGGTTCGTTCGGTGAACCATCGTCACCAACCGACATCTCGAGAAACGTAGGGCTGGACTTGGAGAGTTTTAGTATTGCTCTGGTATTGCGTTCCGTGTTCCACACTGCGAGCGTGTTCCACACCGCGTTCCGTGTTCCACACCTCGAGCATTCCGTGTTTCACACCGCGAGCATTCCGTGTTCCACACTGCGCGCTCGCGCAGTGTGGAACACGGAACGCTAATGCAAACGCAGAGTGAGTGCGCTCGCTCGTAGGAATATTAGTTTTGAAAGAAAGGAGGGAAGCAGGAAAGGGAGGGGGAAGGGGACCATTATCGATGACGTCATCCGCAAGCCTTGTCTTCTAGCCGGTATTGGTATAGCGCGGTACCCCACAACTATACACGTAACGACTAAGAAAACGTGACTATTAAAGACGACCACGAGAGAGAAAAAAAGGGAGGAGAAGAAGCGAAAGTATAAAAGATGCAAACTAGTTAATTAACAAAGCGCGAGGAGCATACACACCGCACGCAGCCGCGGCAGCAAACAGCAATTAACTTTTGCTTTATGGATATACGAGGCCGACCCTGTCGGTTTTCAAACCTCCGGCAATGACTTTTACTTTTGGGCGCCCGCCGGGCGAAAGAATCTCTGGCCCGCGTTGAGATGAAGCCGACGTACATACGCCGCGTCGGCCATATGCTACGCGTGCATACCCGGATGTCCATATAACATGGCCCCCCTCCCTTCTCTTAGAGCCTCTCAAAATAATAAAACGAAAACGGAAGGGTATACGCGAGGTTTTCGGCGCCACTGACCGCGGCGTAACAGCTTGAAGACGAGTTCGTATTGACGCGGTATACACACGCGGCTGCGGATTTCTGGGGCTGCAGCCATTGGTAACATATATCACGAAAGTCGTTAACTTTGACGCCGTGTCTTTCTATCACTCGTTATATATTCTGGCGGTTTCTAGGTACGCGTAAATTTCCGTTAGGATTATTCGAAATCGTTCCTTCTGCTCTCTGCGGTGGCGAGGGACGAGCATTTTAGCATCGCTCTGCAGCCGATGAGATATCGACATTAGCCGATAAGGACGACCGATAAGTCTTCTTAGACTTAGGCTAGGTGGCGCAAGCTACCGCCCGTTGCAAAGGGAGATAGAGCCATTAACATCCATCCATCCATCCAACGCTGATTGAAGAACGAACCGCGAAGCAAAAAGTGTGAACACAACAAGCCGAGTCTTACTTCGTTAATTAAGTTGTCGGTGACCAAGGTGGTTGAAGAAAGAGGTATCAGGGCCAGGCCAGCCAAGGTGTCACAAGCTTGCTCAAGCTTCCTGCATCTCGCGGCAGGGTCGCGCGACCTTGTACACGCATGCGCAAATAAGGACGGTTCCTCGATTGGCTCTTATCGGTCCCTTACGTGCCACGCCACCTCGCGGCGTTTGTCCGAGATCTGAGCGACCTTTCGCAAGACTTGTTCCATAGGCGAAACGGTGCCGTTCAGTCACCTCTCGTCTCCTTCAACCGTGTGAGTGACTGTAGAGCAGGCTATTTATAAACAGCATAAATTTCGCCTTATGACTCCTACGAAGAAAGAAATATTGACAAGCAGATGGAGCTATATGTGACCCGGTGTACTCTGAAGCGTATTACTTTAAAGTGTATACTCCGCGGGCATGCCCGACGGCATTACGACGTACCTCTTCGCATCAAAGCCGGAGGAAATGAGGAAACTCCTGACAGTATACCCACGACGTACGTAAAGTTCCGCAAACCATAGAGTCTCCGAAAACTTAAGAAACGTGTACCGCGTCTCGAGCATCTTATTATCTCTCGGCAGCCGATTAGATTACGGGATATATTAAACCACTCCCTGCGTTCCTTCAGTTATCAGCGCCTATATACAGCCACTGCCCGACCCCAAGTTTCGATGTAAGACGAAGGTTTCGACAAGAGCGATCCGTCGACCGAATTCCGCGCGCCCAGACGAAAACAGCAAACAAACAAATACATCGTTGTTGCTGTCGTGAGTTTGTAAGGGTTTGTTTAACGTTTCGTTTGGTCGTAGGGTAACGTTCCACAGACGGGGGTTCCCTTCGAACGGGTATACACGCCGCATGCAGCGGGCAAGTATCTAAGACAACGCACTCTGCCGAACCATAAACACATGCGCGGGAGGGCACGCGGACATGGAAAACGGCGCGGCGGCCAACGTCCACCAACGCCACCAGCGCAAAACCATAAACCCAAATCGCAACGGAGTCCAAAAAAAAAAAATACAACGGGAATAATAAAACAAAAAAGGGGGCAGGTCCAGTCGGGTATTTCGTGAACGATCTTTGAACCTTGCACCACTAACGCGAAGTCAATGCGCGCGCGTGTGTGTACGTAAGGAAACCATCAACGCAGGCGCAGTAGGTAGAGTCCGGCAGGCAGGCCGGCCGGCCGCGCGATTGATAAAAAATACCTCCTCCTCCTACACGCTGCGCTTCCTATATAACTCCGTTTACCCCCGAAGCCGACAGTGCGGTGGGAGCTAGGAGCCCGCCCGACCAATCACCCGCCTCCATTTCATCACGTGACCCAGCTTTCTTTGTGCGTGTATGAGCGAGAGAACGTGGTCACGTGGTGAGAGATAGACGTGGTCGGACGAACGCGTTAGCTACCATCCCAGTGTCAGCTTAGGGGTGAGCAGAGCGTGCACTCATCGAAATGCTGCTGCTGCTATTGCGGTTGTGGTGAGCGGTGTAGTATCCGCACGACGACGAGCAAAAACACACATAGCGCTCCGACGCGGCGGTTGTGTGAGCATATTCGAAAACGCGCCGTTCCTTCCTCGTCGTTTTGTCCGTGTTTGTTTGTTTGTAGGGTCGAGTGCTCTGGCTTACAGTCGGAGCCAGTGCTTGCGGGAACGCGTGTTCGGACCGGAGATGGGCGCGCGCACGCACGCACTCACGATCCTCGTTAAAGCGTGCTCGTGCACTGTCGTGTTGCGGGACGTGATCTCGCGGGGTTCTGACGGGGTCGCCAAAGGGGCTGACCGGAGATCACGTTCGATTAACGACTCGAATTTATTTTTCTCTTTTCACTCACCGTCGTTTTTAGTGCGGTGAAAAAAAAAAAAGACATTGATGGGGGTCGTTTAAAAATGAGAACGTGAGAGCGTTGTGTGCTGAATCTTTTCATTCGTTTTATATTTAATTTTCATTTTCCCTTTTAGTCGTGGCGGGCGGCGAATGCCATTTTTGCCGAATGATCTGGACGAACCATTAGAAAATGAATATATCAGAACTATATAGTTTTTGATGCGTGTTTTTTTATTTATTTTTTTATTCTTGCGTTTTATTATATCGAGTTCGTGCAGACTATTTTCTGACGACGATATTTGATTGTAAAGTTGGAACGTACCAGAAAGAATTTCGTATACCATATGTATTTCGATCATGGTAGTTTTCATGGAGAGCGGAGCAATTCAATTTAGGAAACGATCTCGAGTCTTTGAACCACTTAAATCCCTGACCATATGATGTGTACAATAAGAAAATACCAGTTTATAGAAACAAATAAACTTCGTCGCACTGTGTGCATACTTTCGAGAAGAGTTAACGAACAAACACGCACAAAAAAATGTGCTGAATACCCTCTCAAAACTTTGTGGAAACACACCAGTCGAATAATCCCACAATCTCGAGAAGGACTTCTTCGTTTTTACGATGATTGACGCTAATAAAATTAAAATATGCAGGTGAAGTGGGCTCCTTTCGACGTACCTACATTTTTTTATCAGTTTGTGTTGTTTTTGTGGACATCCATTTTGGCACATAACACCAGGACAACGGTCCTGGCGTTCTGTTAGATTTGATGTTTTATTACACAGTCCCCATCATATTTCTTGATAAATGTATTACTTTCTCTCTCTCTCTCGTATCTCTGCGACATACACACTCCTACGCACTAACCGACACTCAGGTGTACCAAGATGGCGGACGGTCGAGTGACGCTACAGAGCGTACCATCCGCAAGCGATATACAAATATATACATATATCCTTGTCACCACAGGCGCAGGAAGGCCCAGTGCGTTGAACCCTTCCAAAATCGCGCGACTTGCCGCCTCCCCACCTCAACCCTATCGGCACTTGGAGGACCGCCGCTGGGAGAAATTAAGCCGGAGCCAAAGTCGAAACCGAATCCAAAGCAACAAAAAAGCATCCAAACAGCAAGAACGGAGCCGGCAGGCAAGCCAACTAGTCATGACCTTTGAAGAGAAATAAATAAATAAATAACAATAAACCCGTCCGCGTGGTAGTGGCCTGTATCAAAAAAACACCCTACGGACTATTGCATTGGCAAAGAGAGAGGGAGGAGGGGGAGGGGGGTTAGCACAAATGTAGGGCCTCGGCCATTTTAAAAAAAGGGAGACGACAGACAAGAGCGCGAGCGATTGGCCCGAAGGCCTCCCAGAGTGTAATAATATTCCTCGAGTCGACATTGAGGTCATTTCTTCATAATTACCGACTGAGCCACAATTACTGCGTCCCCTCTCCCCAACGTCGGCTTGCGCGAATGCCCCTCTCTCCCGGTCAGCCGCGCTGCACTTAGACCGGCTCAATTCGCTATTAGAAAGCGACGAAAAGCCGAAACGAAAAGGAACGGACTGGACCGACACTATTATTTTTTTTTAAACGGCTATAAAAACAAACTATACATACGTACGTTTGGAGAAGGAAAAAAAGAAGAAAAGAATTGGCGAGGTAGTATCCTCAATACCGGTACGAGGAAGAAACGAAAAAGAAAATAGAATGTGAGCGCGGGCGAAATCAGTCAGAGCGCGTTCTTATTTTTCTTTTTATGATTCGAGTATGAAATATTTATCGTTTATAATTATACGCCTTCAAAAGCGGCGCAGCGCTTTTATTCCTTTCGACGTTTCTCTCTTTCCCGCAAGGGGGCGGTTCTTGACTGTCCGTTTCGGCTTTTGTTCGGTTAGTCTCGCGCGCTACTGCCTAACAACTCTTCTCCGAGAAATAAAAAAAGAAAAGGGGAGAGGGTTGAGTTTATATTATTTCCACCACATTTATATTCTTAGTAGTCTAGGTTTCCGCTTTCCCTTTTTTTTTCTTTTTCGCCTACGTCGATTGTGAAGTCATTATTTAAATTGCAGACGGCAGAAAGAATACTCCGAAGAAAAAAAAATCCTTTTCATTATTTTGTTTTTCATCTCCTTCTCTACGGGGTTTTCATGCCTCCTTCCTGTACACTAAAATAAATATATATATATATATATATATATATATATATATATATATATTAAATAAGAAAAACAAATGTACACGCAGCTACGCACACATACACAAAAAATCTGTCTTCATTTACATACTGCGCGTATGCGTCGTTTAATTCGAAAACGACGTAAGCCCCCCTCGTATTTTACGGACTCCGTTGCGCTAGCTACTTTCTTCGGCGGATGCGCGTTTAGGTCCCCCCCAAAAAAAAGATTATTCATCCTTGCGCGTGCGCACGCGCGGCGGGCGGCTGCGACGCACACAGTCTGCTTAGTCGCTCCCGAAAATTACAGGACTCGGCCGCACACACACGCGCAAAATAAAAACAAAATAAAATAAAAAAGGCGTCAATTGGTTACGCGAACCATTTGTCAACGTCACGTCAGCGGAGCATAACCCAAGGTTGTCTACGCACCTCCCCCTCTAACCTGCGTTTTCCGTCTCGCCTTCGCTAAACCGAAAAAAGAAAAAAAAACTTTTGAGGAGTTGTTTACCATTATTCTCTAACTACACGTTGTTCCACGTACTAGCCAGCGTGCCGACTTCCGTCAGAGGCGGCCGTGTTGTGAACTTGTACACCGGACTTTTTGATCCCAGCAAGCTCCGATGCACGTTATAGACCTCAGGTTAGCGGTAAACTGTACTGCCCGAATTGCCAGTCTACAGCGTAGATACCACGCTCAATTTCGAAACCGCCCTCTCAACCAGTCCATAGGACATACTTGACTTTTTTTGGTTATGTCCATGTCCCCCCCCCCCCCGCCTCCCCGAAAAGTGCCGGTCTTCACGTCAAAACGGCAGGTGCATTCGAGGGACGAGTCCTTTACTGGATGCCCCGCCGTCTTCACCATGCCTCGCTAGAACAGGGGCGGAGCGAAGGGGAGATAGAAGAGCACAAGGGCGTCGACGCGCTGAGTACGACCGCGCTCGACGTGCCAAACAGAGACGCCGGGTGAGGGAAAGCATATAGTTACCCCGCGATAGGGTTCGTCGCAATTTAATCGGCGGAGTATAGCCTGGACAGGAGACAAGCCAATGCTGTCGCATTTCAACGTAATCTCCAGCAAAGTATCGCAAAAGCACTGCCCTCTTTTACGGCGGACTTTTCTCGTTTAAATATATGATAACTAGCTCTCTTTCTCTTTCTCTCTCTCTCCTTCTTTTAGTATTATGTGCATGAGGTTTTATTTTCTTTAGAATTATCCATAGACACTAAGAAAAAAAAATGCGATCAGTATTTGAATGCTTGCTATAGCTGTTAACAGTAAAGCGGAAAAAAAAAACATAACACACCCAACAAGCTTTTTTATATGAGTGGGGGTGGGGGGGGGGGAAGGAACTAAAGCTCTGTGATTGGGAGACATAAACTAGTATTCCGGAAAGCTAAGATACGCAAGAAAGTCGCGCTCGTTGCCTGTGTCGCTCGCACTGTGTCTTCTACACAATGATGGGCGCGAACACCATGGGCGCAAACACCATTGGCGCAAACACGGCATCAATTCGTTTCCGCAGTTGACACACAACAAATGTTAACGCGTATATTAGAGCCCCGGATAAAGTCGAATTCGTAAGGGTGTTTGTGCGGTCACGCATTTTGAAAATCGATCAAAGCAATGCACGCGCGCACTGTCTCTTCTTTTTATTTGCGACAAAAAGTTACTCGCTAAAAAAGACATCTGCGTATACGTGCTAAAAATGTTTCGGGCGTTGTGCACCCCTGAGTGTGATTAGCGACTACACTTGGAAATCTTTTCATCTTTGGAATTTCGCAAAGTGAGCCCCTGGTGGTCAAGCGTCTTCGATCAGTGTAACCAAACTTTAATTACGCGAGTCGTATCCTACGATCTCTACACCCCGTCGTGGGAAAACCATTGGTTATGCCTTGTTACTGTGCTTAGTTTTTCTTCTGCTTGTTGCTAGTCGGGAAATGAAAGATTTCGTTAGTACACGTTTTGATTAATGTTCACGTCGGAGGGCGTCGCTCCGGTCGCCTCTCTGTGATTGGTCGAGCGCTCCTCGTGACGTCGTAAGCAACATTTTTTTTGTTCGTTTTTGATCTGTGATACCGCAAAGTCAAAGCTTAGCAGCGAATGTACCCGTCCTGTGTTCCGGCATCGTTGTCACTGCAAACTGTTGCGGATGGCCTAGCTACTTCAGCTTTCAGTGCATGAAGCACAAGCGTCACAAAGGCGGCGCTTTTGACGTGTATCAGGCTTGGTTGCAATGGACGCACCGCAAATCGGTGCACGAAAGCTCAAGTTGCAGAGCCCAAGGATCCTGGCATAGCCTCCTCTATACTCACAAAGACTGGCAGTTCGACGACGGAGCCATAGAGCGCCCGTTTGAGGTTTGGAGCGCGAGATCTGGTAGCACAGAGCATCAAAAGATCCATTACTCGGGGAACCTGGACGTCAGCGCACAGCTTTTGCAGCGGCGAGGACCCGAAACACACTTGTTCGCTCGGGAGAAGTATGTTTCGGCGTCGATGCCGCAGCGTGGCGCCAGTCACGTGGCTCTCCTCTCATCCGTTGTTTACCGCTCTACCTTTTCCATTTCGGCGGCCGCTCCTCGTGGCGATCTGCCAGGCTTTGTCACTATGCAGGAGGCTTTGATGCTGGGTTTAATTCCAACCCTTGCCCATTTCAATCTCGAGGAGCCTGGCATCGGCGTGCGGTCGTGTGTCAGTACTGAGGGATGCACGTTAAAGACCCCCAGGCAAGCAGTCGTACTGCACAGGCTGCACTTCTCGTCTACAGCGGTCACATCAGACGCTGACTGGGGCTGACAAACTTCCAGCTGTCTAAACACACGCGCAACACAATTACTGGACCGAGGTTATGGCCATAATTTTTTTATATAATCACTTTTACACGAGCCGCTTTTTCTTCGCCACGAACCCGTTCTCTCCGAAAAAAGAGTATTTAAAAATATGGCTAATTGTTGATTGATCACCGACGCTCCCTGTCAGTCGTCACGCCAATTAAGTAAAAACCGTTTGTAACGGCCGTTTGATATTACCGTAAACAATCTGTGGTCGTTTTGTTTCGTTTTGTTTTTACTTTTTTTGCCTAATATATTGTGATCTTCGGGATTGTACTCAACCAGTCTTAAAAAAGTAATCTACATATTAGAAAAAATTTTCAGCGCGATATTGTGACACTCATTTATGGCGTAGCAGGTCCGACAGTAAAATCCGACTGCCATGAGCGGCTGCCATGAACGACTGCCATGAGCAGGCCGTAGAATTGTTTGCTGCGACGGTTCTACCTGCGATAGAAGCTTAGTGAAGAACGATAACGACTACGGGTGCGATTCCAAAGACTACGACGGCGCTGACCCCACACGGAAGCTTGTGAAATGCGAGCAGATTCCAAGGCTAAGGGCTCGAGCTCCTAGCCTTCACAGCATCTTACATGAAGAATATGGATCGCCTATCTATCGACTGCTGCTTCAGCCGAAAGGACTGCACCATGGGCCATGGGAAAGAGTCCATAAGCAAACGTCGATGGTTCGCAGGCACCCGCACAGCGACTATAGACTTCCGCGAGCATTCGTCGCCTTCGGCCATGCTTTGACTTCGCGTGCATTCTCAATGCTCCCGAGACGCCGTTATTGAAGTTAGAAAGCTCGCGCTAGAGGCGGTTCTCATCCCCACCTTTCTCAACCTGCCAGTAACTATGGTTAGGTTTTTTTTTATTTTGTGATTTGTATAATGCTGTACGTTTTTCGTCAAAAAGGCGCAGAAAAGGTTTCTACATGCGTCTTTGTTATGGCGATAAAGTAATCCACGCGCACCAAGCGACCCGCGGAAACACAAAATTACAATCATGCGCGGTTTATCTCCTTATTAACAACGTGATCGAAGATTGGGACACGTCCGTGAGAAAAGGGGCGTGTCGCGATCTTCGATCACGTTTTTCGTGTCTGATCACTTCTTTTTTTATATATGTATATAAAAATATTCCGCGCATGATCATATTTTAAGATTTTCGGGAAGCTCAGAGGTGGTCCATTTAGTTATCGACATCAAAATTAAGACAAGCTCTAACACCTCTGTAGTGCTTCTTTAAAGCGAGTCTGACAATCTGGCATGTTGTAGTTTTCTTCTTTTTGTTTTCTGCCACCACCTGCCAATCTCTTCTGCCCGTACACACAAGGGACAATTATTTCGAAATCTTATTCTATACGTCACGCTTTAAAGGGACAATTAAAGCGCGAAGGTTGCCTTTTGAAAGCCTTTTTCTGTCGTTCAATGTACCTATAAACAAAAACTAAACAAAAAATAAAACACAAGAAACGACGCGAGAGCGCGGAGCTAACCCTAACGCTAAAAACAGCGTACACGTTCCGAAACGACACTAATATAATAACAGCTCCCCTTTTTGTACTTCAAACGTACACAATACCTCAAAGCAGAAGAAAAAACGACGCCATAAACGCTAGTTTAAAAAAAGAAAGACAAAGGAATACCTATTAAGAAAAACAAAAATTAGTGAAAGAGAGAGAGGGTGAAGGGTGGAGAGGGGGCGATGAGACCTCATATTCAAGGTCTCCACTTCGATTCAACAGCAAAAACCGGATACATATTTTCTTCTTGTGTGTCTCGTCGTGTTTTTAACGTTGCGGGAAGCGAATAATAAGCATTATGCGATGGTCGTTATAAACGCAGATGAGAAAGAAAGAAAGAAGATAAAGGAAGAAAACTTTTCTTTTTTTCCTTTCCTCTTCCCATCCTTCTTTCTTTAAGCCGTCTTTTGTTTTAGCGTGATTGGTGTTGTTGCCATTCTCTCCAGCTTTGGAAGCTTCCTCCCTTCCATTTGCTTTCGGCGTTCACGTTTGATTCGTGCATTAAGTTTTCTCTCTTGCTTTTGTTGTCTCGGGTTTTCCTTTTTTTAACGGTCTTGTTTTATGTATATCCTACTTATTCGTCTGTTATTTGGCGGAGGGATACATTAGTCCTCTCGTCGATCTTAGCGGCGTACTGGTTTTAGCTCGAGGAAAGAATTCCGCCCGCGGAATGAATGTAATTGTGATAACCCCAGCCCTCCGCGTCCGATGACGATAGCGATGATTGGTGATGTTTCTTCCTCCTCGCCCTCTTAATATATTTTTTTTTAGGCCCAACGTAAAACACGCACTTACTTCGCCTACACGAAATCGTCGTACGACGGTTAATGTGACACTCGCGACGGGTTCACCTGTTAGTCGGAGAGAGAACCATTAGTGCGAAGATGTTCTTTTAAAAAAGTTGGCGGCGTCTCACGAGCTGTCGAATCGTTAAACGCTCAGTCCGACACTACGTATCATTATTTTTCCAACTCCATTTTAAAGAGAAAAAAACTTACTGCCGTTAATAAACGGAACACTGAACAGAACTCGTTGTTCTCAGGGTTTGTGTTCGTCCTCGTTAGCAAGAACCACGTGGTCTGGTCTCGGCGTCCACTGGCTTTCGGAAAGTCTAGTCCCTCGAGTGATTGAACTTGTGATGAAACGCGGCTTGATGGAAGCCTAGGACGAGTTCCGACGCAGTGTCGGTATCCAATCAGTGAGCCACGATCAGCCGTTTTAAAACTACAAGGTGTTAGCCCAGAAAAGGAAGAGCGGTTTTTGCTTCGCGGAAATAAACTATGCGCCACCTGGAGCTCGAAATCTTTTCCTAATGCAACGCCGGCGGCCGGAATAACATGAGCAAGGTTTCAGAACACAGTGTTATCTGCTACAAAGGTTAGGAGCGATGGTTCTGAAATTTTACATGAGAAAATGGCGGCCGGGGCCCACGCTTCTGCTGCCGAAAAGGAACCCACGTCAAATTCTCCTGTCAAATTTCTGCAAATCGAATCTTATTTTTGTTTAAGGTGCTATCGAGTTCTGAAACTTTGAGATCATATCGCAATTGCTAGAGCCACACTAGGGTAGTCGAATTTCTGCGCGGGAGAAAAACACGAGTCAGCTTTTTCGGCGAACACCTAAGTTCAAGCTGACTAGGCTTGCGCGGCATCATGATTTTTTTTCTCTTCTACTCAACGTTTGTGAGTCTCGACACTTCACAATTTGAAGCTAAATTTATTTTTCTATAAAATATCCCAAAGTTTAGGAGGCGGTAGCCGTTGTATTAAACAACACTGTTCCAATAAACGGCTTAATGTCGAGCCCTATATCTTTATGTAACCGACGCGAAGACGGATTACGAGGTCGCTTAACAAAACGATACGAGAATCACAATAAGCGGACGACCCGTGCGATTACCCGAACTTTGACAGCACATCGCGTGCACGCATTTCTCCGTCTAAAGCGGACACTGTTGGTGCTAAGATCAACCATCAAATTTAGTGCAGTTCCAAATCGACCGTGGTCGATCATCTTTATCTCTTATTTTGTTATGCTATTTTTGGCCCTCGAGTCCCACGCCCAACTTTGAAGTCAAGTCGCTGTTGCAACTCTCTAACTGCGATCATTTTGAGTTTTGACTAGACGAGGAAGAGTTTCAAAGTGGTCGTCTTTAAACAACCCGGTCGACGACTTCTGCAGGGTCGCGCTGTTGTCTCTTATAAGGATCATTTTCATTTTTTTTTTTTTGTCTCGAGACGCGTTCGCAACTTAAGTGGCCCGGCGTCCCCAGATAACCATGTTCGAGTTGGAAATAAGAAAAAAGAAATCGTGGAACCAATTTCCATCTATAGAAGCAATGAAGCCGTCTTCAACCGCCGTGATTGGTGATTGGGTCGCAGGTGTCATCATGACGTCAGTAACCACACATCTTTCGAAAAGTACTACATACGCGTTTCGGGCCAGTATAACAATTTCCAAATGAAAGCTCCCCTGCTACGACCGAGTAATGACAAAAAAAAATAATAATAAAAGGTATCGAGCCGCGTTTTCCCAGGGTGCAGCGATAGCCGAAGAAGTTAATCAGTGGTCCTGTCGTAAGGATCGGCCGTTGTTGCGGGAGATTGGAGCCAATAACCGGAATGGCTTCTTCATTTGACGTCTCGCTGCGTTCTCGAGACCTCGAATTACAATTTTATGTACTCCTGTCCAGCTTCTCGATTGTCCTCGTCGGAAATCTGAGCCGATCGCGCTCGTCTCTCGAGTAGGAGACAGCTTAAGACACGGCGGGCGTGGCAAACGCAGATAACTCAATTATCGGTTCTTGCAAGATAGTCAATGCATCTATTAAGACAAGTATGAGTGTTTTCCTCGGGATCAGCGGGCCTTTAGTACACAGCCGCGGTCAAGTAGACACTAGTTATTTTGATATGTAAAAGGCTTTTGACAAGGCTTCACATAACACACTTGTGTCCAAATCGAATAAGTATGGCTTATGCACGACTTACTGTTCATGGTTTGCAAGGTCCTTGGAAAATCGCCGGAATCGAGTTAGTTTTTTCAGGTTGTATGTGTCAGCCGTTTGTATCGTTATCAGGTATGCCCCAAGGCTCCAACCTTGGACCGTTGTTGTTTTTAGTGTTTATTAATGACTTGCCGTCGCAGGTGCACAACTCCAAAGCGTTATTGCACGCCGATGACTTGAAATTGTTCAGAAAGGTTGATAATGCGCAGGACTGTTTCCTGTTACAAAATGACGTATGTTCTGTTGAGAAATGGTGCAAAACAAATAGACTGCAACTAAATCTCAAGAAAACTTCGGTCATGTCAATGAGCAGGAGGCACGAGTGCATCGTGTTCGACTGTATTCTCTCTGGCAGTCAGATACAGCGCGTGTCTCTTGTAAGGGACCTTGGTGTTCAAGTGGACTCCAGGCTGGATTTTCACCAGCATGTGTTCAACACAGCCAGTCAGGCACAACCATGCCTTGGTGCCGTATCACGGTTAACAAGAAGATTTCGCAGACGACAGTGCATTCGCTCTCTTCATTGTTCGCTTGTCCGGCAGCGTTTAGAGTTTGCATCCGTAATTTGGAACTCCGTGTCTTTGTCCTATATAATCGAAAATGTCCAGCGGAAGTTTGTTCGTATTGTGTACAACGAGACACATTGGTCGCCGCCGTTTTTATAGCTACAGCTCTGTTTTGGGAGACCTTGGCCTTCGGACTCTTCACGACAGGAGGCTTGCACGTGACATGACATTTTTGCACAATGTCGTGCGCGATACACTTCACAGTGATGAGCTATTGTCGTCGCGATGTTTCAGAGTCCCATCTGGGAAAACACATAAATGTCTACACACTTTCTATACAGATATGCACGTCAAGTGTCCAATGACACGGTCGCAAGAGACATACGATCTAAAATTTTGGAGCACGACATTTTTAATTGATTTGTATCGCTAAAGCACTATATGTCTGATAATACACTTCTGCCTTATCTTACTTGATTTGTTCGATCCTGATGACGTTTATTTCACTTTCTTTTTACTCTGCCTTTGGCAACGAAAGTAACTGTGTTTTATTCGACGAAGTGTACTGTCCTGTAAGCCTCTCGGCTGTTGACAGCCACTGAAATCAATCAATCAATCAATCAATCATGATCAATCTATTCTATATCAATCAATCTATCTATCTATCGATATATCTCATTTATCTAATCTAATATAAAGTCTGTGTTCATAGGCGAAAAAATACCTAAAATACCTGCTTCTAGGAATTGTACGGCAAACTGCTGGGCAATTGTGTTACGTATGTGAAACGTTCTAACATCACGTGACAGCATGTCACGTGACGTCAATTTTCTCGCTAAATTTTAGCGGGGAAACTGAATCGGTGTGTAAGTCACGTGACATTAGTTTTAGCGCTAAATTTAGAGAAATTTAATTGCCGTATAGGTCACTAGACATCAAATCACCTGACGTTAATTTTCCCGCTAAAATTGAGCGGAGAAATTAACGTCACGTGGCCTATACGCCAGCTAAACTTCCCCACTAAATTTAGCGGAGAAACTGAATTGGTGTGTAGATCTGTGACGTCCCATAATGCAACACACTTCGCGCGTTGCATTATGGGACGTCACAGGCCACGGCTTCACGAAATGCGGCTTTAGAAAATCTGGAGCAACTAGCCAAAGAACGTTTCACGTAAAAAAAATTGCGTAGCAAAGTGCTGAGCAGTTGTGTTACGGCGACCCCCGCAGCCCCGAACACACGATCCTAGACCGACGTTAATCGTACGTACGTACGTACGTACACACACAACACACACACACACACACACACACACACACACACACACACACACACACACACACACACACACACACACACACACACACACACACACACACACACACACACACACACACACACACACACACACACGCGCGCGCACGCACGCACACGCACGCACGCACGCACAAAGAAAAAAAAGGACGGGTTTGGAGTTGAAATTAGCTGTTTTGAGAAGTTGGAACCCTTGTCGTTCGTGCCGGAGTAAGTCTCAGCAAGCGTAAATTCCTCGTCAGTGCCTCTTTAAAACGAGAGAGCCGTCCACTAAATCCCACCGGGTCCGGTCGTTTCTCGAACCAGTCGAGCGAAAGAGAAACTTTAAAGGCGCACCGTGCCCCCAAGTGGGTCACGACACGTGGCGAACGCGTGTTTATGCAAATCGTCGGAGTCGTTATCGCAAAACAAACTTTGCAGTTCGAGAGACGGAAGTCGCCGGTCGAGCGAAAGTTGACCCTTATTTATTTTTTCTTATAGTTTTTTTTTTTACTGACCTGTACTTTTGCGAGTATCATCGCTATTTGTTATTTGCGCTCTAGATAAGACCTTATCGAAAACAACAACTTTCCTATTGTCGCGGTTGGAAGACACCGATCTGTAAAGTTGGCGACCCAGATTCGAGCCATCCGCGTGCTGTCTCTTCCTCATTTTGACCTTTTCTTTCTTTTTTTCAGCAAGTTTAATAAACACGTTATCTTTTCGGCTGAAGTTTCTCAACATTAATCGTTGAAAGCACTGTATTCATGATTGTATTGAAGTAGCTGACAACTTAAGAAACAGGAGGCGTTACTTATTAGTTTCACGATTCTTGGTTTTGTTTCGTGCGAAGCCAGAAGCGTTAGAGCCTAATCAGCTAAATAAGCGTAATACGCCACGCCTTGCATTTCTTAATCTGTCAATAAATATAATTACGGACAACTTTTAAAACGCAGGGTGTGACTGATTGTGCTCACGGTTTTACCTGTAAAACTACCTGTAAAAAAGAAGAAAAATAAGACATTGGCCGTCCGACTAAACAAAGTTTAGCTGTATATGCCTCTATTAATCGTATCTATGAACTCCTACAGCGTCCAGCATTGCTCGGACATAAGACGAAACTAACTTATTTTTGCGTTGATTATAGGAAATGTCATCCGTCAGTACGATATTATGTTAAACGTAATATGAAACATCGTCGTAGCCCTCTTCTTAATTATCATTCTCGACTTAGTACCTCCCGCGCGATCGCCTTGAACGACAAAGGTCGGGACTACGAAGACAGTCGCGTATTTTCATTCCTGCATGAAATAAGACGGGAGACCTTGTTTCGTTATTTCGAGCCGCTCTAACCTGTTTTACCATTTCCGCATCCCAACTGGACAAACCTAAACACTCCGTTCGAGCAACTCAAGAGATCCTGAGGTCCAAACCCCACCCGCGTTTCGATCTAATTGAGCATCGTATACCTGCGCGCGGTCGAGTGTCACTATTCCGTGTGGCGCACGTTAAAGACCCCAGGCTAGCAGGTGTACTGCACTGGCTCCATTTTTCGTCCACAGCAGAGACACCGGACGCCCATTGGGGGCTGTCTGACTTCCCGTTGTCTTAACATACACAAAACACAATTACCGTACTCGAGTCAGTCTAAGGGAAAGAAAGAGTAACCGCCAAGTTCGCAGCGCATCGTCTTTTTTTTTTTTTTCATCTCGGCGGCGCGCGCAGCAAAAGCATCCCATACGCGGGGTTCATCCCATCGAAACAATAGAAGTTAATTGAGCTAATCGCTTCACCACGGCCGAGTGTACGACCATCAGAGCTGTCGGTTCACAATCGGTACGCCGGAAGGTTAAATCGTGCACAACGCGCAACCATACAAAAAACACAAAAAAATACGAAGTTTGCATCGACCTCACAGCGCGAATATATACCGCACATACACTCGCGCTGGCACCTCCCCCTCAACTACCTCGCATCTTATAACTTCGCCGTGTAATTTTCTTCTTTTTTTTTCTTTTCTTTTTGCGAAGGTTGTTGTTTACTTTTCTCGAACGACTCGCGCTCTCAAAGCTGAAAAGTATTGGACGTGCAGATCACGAAACCACCTTGAAACGTCACTCAAACAACCCAGTTTTTGTTCCTTTTCGCGGTCGCTTTTTTGTGGTTCGTTCTTGAGTCCGGAAAATATAAAAAATATATATATAATAAAAAGTACACGATGAACAAACAACGTAACAACAACGTTTCAGTTGGTTGCGATATCACGACCGAATGTCTTCCGTGTCTTAAGTTGACCTTCCACGTCTCACACGCCCCCACCCTTCTCACCCACCTCCTCCATACCTCTCTTTGCTCCGCCTCACTCTCCTCCACCCTTTCCACCCCCACAACCCTCGATACTTTCACGTATACAAGGGCAAGTTTTGAACTTCCCCTCACCCTTCCGGTTCGAAAAAAAGTGGCGAGAGAATAGTAATTTGCATTAATTGCGAGTGTCTCAAATAATCTCTCTCGTAGGTACGTGGGTTCGTACTTCCTCCAACGTTGCGGTCGGTCGGTCGGTTGCTCGGGTCTATCGTTCTCCTAACTGCCCACTAAAATTTTCCTTTGTCTACATACTATGTATATTATTGGTAGCCTTCGAAATCGTTTCCTTTATTTATTTATTTTTATTTCGTAGAGGCGGTTACACACGTGTTCCGAGCAAAACGACGCGTAGCTCGCTCTCGGCTACTCCGAGATCCAAAACTTACGAGTCGTGTTTCTGTGAGAACATTTGTTGCGGACGTGTACGCTGTAATTTGGTGGAGTTGGGGATATTGGTGGGGCGAGGAGGGTAGGGGGAGGGGAGAGAGGCAGTGGGAGAGAAGGAAGATCGAAAAACGGCAATGGGACAAAACCAGAAACGATAGATAACCTTGCCGCCCCGCGAGCATGCATGCCACACCGTTGTTCGTGCAAAAAAATGTTAACCTTCGATGTCGTGCTTTTGCGCGTTATTAAAATATACGATTATCTTTTTTTGTTGCGCGGAGAGTTATATTACCCCGAGCTATTCATTCGCAGGGCGCGTGCCCTATCTTTTTTTTTCTTCGTCCTTTTTTTATTTTGTTTGTTTGCGATCATTAGCGATATTTTCACTTAACGCCACTTGATTACTATTACTTTTATTTTATTTTTATAGTGTGGTCAGACGTGTTTCTATGTTTGTTCGCGAGTTCCACCCTAGTTTTGTTACGAGCCAAAACGGTCTATCCACAAGGTTTCATTTGTTTCTGGGGAAAATATTTTATTTTTCTTCTCGCATTACAGTTATCAGTCATGTTCGGGTTACACCCGAAGACTTGGCACGCGTCTTGGGGGTTATTTAAGCTCGCTTAATTGGAGAATAATGTAGCCGAGAAAACGAGGTTGAACAAACGCCCGTATTCGGCCTTTCGTTGACGGGTGCGATCGCCGTATAATGCCATGTTTTTTGTTTGTTTTTTTCAGAAGCAATACATTGACAATCTGAAACGAGATTGATTACAGAGTTCGGAATTGTATAACGTTCGCTTTTCTCGCATTTCAATCGGTTTCGTAGCGTATTGTTTGTATCACGTATGTACCACAGTTGCACCTTTGCTCTCGCTTATTATAGTGTTGTTTCTTTGATTGATATTAAATTCTCGGCTAACATTTGACCGCTACCTAACCCTTCATTACGAAGGGGTCTCTTCAACTGTTTTTTCTCTCGATAACTTAAGGACCTTTGCCAAAATATATATCTTATTAATGGTTTGATTTGGCTTGATTAGAATTGATTTGACTTTACTTGACTTGATTAATACACCACCTAAAAGACAAGGCTTGCGGGACCTCGTCGAACTTCAGCGTGTTGCCGCTTGGCGCGGGTCGGGGACCCAGTAACGATGACGTCATGCGCAGAGGTTGTCTTCTAGGTGGTAGCTTTTATTTTTATTTTATTTGGAATAGTGTTTATGGGATCGACGTGATCGCGGTGTCTGTAACTTTTATCAAGGTCAAGTGCGGGTCAAATCTTGAGCCAAGTAAACAGTAAAAAAAAAACGATTATGAATTGAAGTTCGCAGGAGACGAAGGTAATCTTGACTGTGGTAAGTCGCCGAACGTCGTTTAATGAATAATCGAAGTCGAATGTCAAATTGAAGCGTGAGGTAAAATTGGCCTGACAAACTGAAAGTCAAAGTTGCGATTGGAGTCGAGGTTAAAGCCAGGGTTGAAGTCAAAGTTGTAACTTGAGTCAAGACCGAAGTCAAAGTTGTGACCAGAGTCAGAGTGTATGTTTAATTTGTAGTTCGAGCCAAAGTTGTAGGTAGGACGAAATTTGAAGACATTTCCAATTACAGCCAAAGTTAAAAACAAAGTTGTAAGTAGAACGAAATTTGAAAATTTGTAATTAAAGCCAAAGCTGTGATTAGAGTCAAAGTAAAAGCAGAGCCAAAGTTGAAGTCAATCCTAAATACAGTCAAGTTTGAAATGTAGATCGATGTGAAAACTGTAGCGGAACTTGTAATCGAAGTCAAATATAACACGATGTCAGAGTTCTGGTTGTTCTTATTGCCAAAACCCAAGTCAAAGTTGAAGTTTAAGTCAAAGTTAGAGACTAAGTTGTAAGTAGAGCGGTATTTAAAGACAGTTCTAATTAAAATCCAAGTTGAAGTCAAAATTGTAAGTAGACCCAAATTTTAAAACTATTCTAATTAAAGCCAAAGTTGTAATTAGAGTCAAGGTTAAAGTCAGAGCAAAAGTTGAAGTCAGCCCAATTTTAAATGTAAATCGATGCGAAAATTGTAATAGAACTTGTTAATTGAAGTCAAATGTGACTTCGATCACGTGATGATGACCGAGTTCTTATTGTTTTTATTGTCAATACCCACGTCAAAGTTCAAGTTGAAATCGTACTTGAAGCCGTGTTTCAAGTCGGCTCGGAGTTTTGACTAAACGACAAAACCGAGCCCGATTATAAAATATAAGACTTAAAAAAAAAAAGCAAACACAAAAACTGGGCACATACCGCAAATTATGTAACCACCCTTTTCCTTTCGTCCCGAAGCCTCAGTTTTAAACTGTAGTTGCGTCGCACTAAAGTGCGCCATTGATTTCGTTTTTGTGTTTTTCTTCTCTCCGTTTTAATATGTTAAGGCGCGCATTACGGCCACAGCCGCGCATTCCGACGTCGCGGCCATTTTACGACCCCGAAGGCCGCGAAGTCGGCGAAGCGGGGTCATTAAAACGCGAGTCATTAAAAGTCATGACTGACGATAGAAGCGAGACGTAAATTAAATATAGAAGGACAAATAAATACACGTTAGGGAAAAAAAGCAATAAAAAAGAAGAACGCCGGTAGCGGCATGATTTGCGGCATATATAAAATGAATGCTCGCTCGGGCCCAAACTTTCTTCTCTTTTTTTTCTTTCGATTTTCCCTTTCTCGAAATGCACGAGCTATTTATGCAAATTAGCGTCTGCCCCCTCGCGCATGCATAAAACCGCAACTTGTCTTTTTTCTTCTTTCTTGCTTTTTAATATTAATATTATTATTATTATCTTTCGGTTTCCGTCGTAACCACTGACGACGCCGTGCGCAAACCGCCCATTTTTCTTCGAACTGCATCGCTCTAAAGAAAAACGCAAGAAACATGTTAATGAATAATGAATTTTTCGAAACATGTTTTTTTTTTCTTTAAAGTAAACTTAAGTGTCATTCCTGGTAACGCGTACATTAATTCACCTACTAGAGAGTAAAAAAAAACACAAAATGTTGTACACCTACTTTGGCGCATCGCTCTCTCTAGTCGTATCAAGCGCCTATACACCGCTGAAGGTTTTGTTGTTTTTCTTGTTTTGGAACTTAAATTCGCGACTAAACGTTAACGAACCAAAAGACACACAGCGAGAGTGAAAACAGGAAAGAAAGCTGAATCACGTGATTCACGAGAAGAACTAAAATTATGTAATTTTATATTTTTTTCCCCCGAGTTTTCGTCGCCACCAGCCACCTACCTACCTACCTCGCTGATGCAAGTCCGTCTGGTCCGACTTTAATGTTCGAGTAATTATGTTGTTGTTTCATGTTCAAGTTTTTTTCTTTCCTACTTTTCATTTTTGTTTTGCATTTCGTTTTCTCCTTCGAGGCGTCATGTTTGGCGTGACGCAAAAACGAAATGACAGTAGCCCATATAAAGTCCGGGAGCGCCAAACCTATTCTTAAAAAACTAATTGAGGGAACGAATGGCAACATGAAAGAAAGTTGCAGAAGAAACTTTCTCTCAGCACGCGCAGACATCTCTCCCAATTATAAGAGTGGGCCGGAACCCATTTAGACGTAAAAACTGGGGAAAAATAAAAAAGGCAGACGCGAATTTTGCGGGGTACAAACAAAACGAAACAATACAAAAAATAAAGGGAGGAGAACGTTTATACATATAGGTGTAAGGCAGAAATAAGAACGAAACGCAAGGACAGACAAGCTAATAACAGCATCAAAAAGAAGAGGAAAATAGGTGTGGGGAGGGGTTGCTCGTGTAGAGGTGATATTTCAACGTTTATGTGTTTTGTTTTTTTTCAGTTCTTCAGTTTTTTAACGATTTCATAACTCGTTTTCACGCCTTTCATGGGGAAAGCCGCGGGCGGTTGCTTCGAGAGGTGAAAACAAGACAAACGTGTCAACCAACGCGCGAAACGCATCTTCTGAAACTTTGAAACCAGCTGAGATGAAAAAAAAAAAACGCAAGGAAACGTTTTAAAAGGCCGAAAAGTGGTGCTAGGAGAAGAGACTTTAAATGAAGCCTCGGAGTACTAGGTCAGTCTCTGTACTGTCTCGATTTTAGCAACGATAACTTCAGAAGCGTCACACTCTTCTGGAATTTGTTTGACAAACAGCGTTTTTTTTTCTCTCTGCTCGGCAGCGAAGGTCGAAACGAAAATTGGGACGACGTTCAAACGTAGACTTTTTCCAGCAGGACAGCTAAAGTCGAAGACATGTGACTGACTACAAAGTACTTCATCAATCGGTAAAAGCCATAAAGAAAAATGTTTCGCTCATTGACCTGCAATTGTGTTGCTACGTGAAACGTTCTTGGTTTACGCTATTCGGAGCGCAAGTTCGTCTGCTTCTTTGCAGGGGTTATGGTGACGTCAGAACGATGCCGAGCTCTGATTGGCTCCGATTGAAGGATAGGGGTAGACTTCAAAGCAAGCATGCCTTGAGCTCTACCCACTCTCCTTCCAATCGGAGCCAATCAGATCTCGTCGTCGTTCTGACGTCATTACAATCCCTGCAAAAGAAGCAGACGAACTTGCGCTCCGTATAGTAACCTTCAGGCATTCCCTCTCGAGCTGTGCGTCCAGGTGTCTTTACTAATATTCACCCTATGAAGTTTGCCCGTCGGGTCGGACTGTGTCCACAGAGTATGGGGAATGACGACGTGCTGCGGCAGATCACGCGTCAAGTTTCCCGCTAAATTTAGCGGGTGAACTGAATTTATGTGTAGGACACGCGACGTCAATTTTCCCGCTAAATCTAGCGGGGAAACTGAACGTGACATCATGCCACGTGACGTCAATTTTTCCGCAAAATTTAGCGGAGAAACTGAATTTGTGTATAGCTGGTTACGTGACAGCAAGCCGTGTGACATTGTTTTCGCCCGCTAAATTTAACCGGGAAAGTGAATCGCGTCACGTGACGTCCATTTTCCCGCAGCGCGAAAACTGATCTTGTGTATACGTCATGTGACGCGAAGTCGTGTGACGTCAATTTTCCCGCTCAATTTAGCGGGGAAACTGAATCGCCGTCGAGGTCAAGCGACGCCAATGTTTCCGCTAAATCTGACGGGGAAACTGAAGTCATGTGACGTCACAGGCCACACCTCCACGAAATGCGGCTTCACAAAATACGGAGCGACTGGCCAAAGAACGTTTCACGTTAAAAAAAATACGGCTGAGATGAACGCCGCGTCAAAGTGTACCACGTCACGCGGCTCACTTAGGTGTGACGGAAGTTTGTCTAAAATGCTGCCGCGGGTGATAGGTACTTTGAGCAAACCGTTATCGTGTTCCGCGCTATCGGAGTCTTTGAAACAAAACCAAAAAAAGCGACATTGCTGCAGTGAGTGACTCAACCAGCGGAATATCTTTGGAGAAAGAGCTTCTGGGACGCTTCCTATCGGTGGATACGCTCGCTTTGGAGGTCACAAAAGTATACACGTGCGGGGATATGAAATAATAAAGAAAACAAGTGAGCGGAGAACTCCGATTCGCTTCGCGTTATTTAATCGGTCCCTATCTCCATCCAGCAGAAGTTCTTAAAGTGCCCAGAATTGTCGTACAAAGATAGGATATCGCATCGTGCGATAGGGTATAGACTACACTCAAGGAGCACCGCGCCCCAGTATTCCGGCGAAAATTAAGCACCGAACAAGCAACAATGAAGACGCGGTAAGGATTACTATCGAGATGCCTATTTAGGGAGCTGCGTTACTTTTCTCGATTGAGTTTGTAATTAATACAAAGTGGAGATAGTATGGTTTTGATTAGCATTTTATCCGATCAAATCGTATTCTGAGCTTCGTCACTCGCTGCGATGCTTCTATTGCTCGCAATGATTGAATTTTTTTTTATATAGTGATTGACATTTAAAGAAACGAAAGATGCCATTATGTTCCCGCTCTTTTTGCATGGAAATTCGTTCTTTGGGTGTTCTTGTCGGTTAACGCCACTATAGGGAGTATTCACTGGCGGCCATAGCTGTGTGCGCGACTGCTGAGCGCGTGCTAAGTGCGAGCTTCCACAGTTCTTTTGGCAACGTGCATTCCACACCATCAAGATTGGCGGTCTTAGTAGCCTAATCATGTGAGCTCGTTCTGAGCATGCGCTCTAAACAGCATCTACAAATATGGCGTCCAGTGAATACTCCCTATAGGAAGTATTCACTGGCGGCCATAGCTGTGTGCGCGACTGCTGAGCGCGTGCTAAGTGCGAGCTTCCACACTTCTTTTGCAACGTGTATTCCACAACATCAAGATTGCCGGTCTTAGCAGCCTAACAATGTGAGCTCGTTCTGAGCATGCGCTCTAAACAGCACCCACAAATATGGCGTCCAGTGAATACTCCCTATTGAATTGACCGTGGAGCGATAATTAGATGCTTCGAAGTCAGCTCAAACTGCGTTTCTTAAACCGTCGGTCACTATAGAGTGCAGTATTCCGAACAGCGTTGCATCTCTCGATGAAAAGTCCAACTTACCGCGCAACGAAGTCCTGAGTCGGAAAATAATCTGAAACTATATAATCGCGACGGTCATTCGATAATCCGCCGATAGCGACCGGCGCTGAGGCGGGGCAACGGCGGGCCTCATCATGCGCTATCTTTGTCAAGAGTGATACCGACCTCGAAAAGCCTCGGAGGCGTGATGTTGCAGACGTGCGTCTCCTGCCTCTGATTGGTCTCTTTCACGCGTGACGTCATCTTACACGTCGCTACGTTAGCGACGGTTTGGTCGTCGTCGCTTTTTCGTTCTCTTCGGTCCGAGAAAGAGCGCCCAGTCGGCCAGTGCGTCTCTGGTTACTTATGCGTTTCTATTGTCGACCGGAGCTCGAAACCGGAAGTTCGCACAGAGTGTCGCCGTCTTTTGCGCGTCACGGCGCCGACCAATCGACAGAGATATCATCTATAAAGGAAGTGAAAACGGGCTGGAACTCGTGTAAGTTTAGTTGGAGATAACGTAACAATGCGGGCGACCTGGTATGTAGATTGATACCATTACCATATTTCCCAACGTATACATCGAGTTTATTTTACTTTAAAATTTTCGTCTGTGTTTTTTTAATATTTTATTTACAGCGGTTCAAGTTTTTTTTTTATTCTCCAAAAGTACAGACTTTAACTGCGTAAATTTGTAACGGGGGTGTATGTGTAGAAGCTGAGGGAGAGGAGGGCACCATATAGCGCGTGGTGCGCGAGAACACCACGCTCTGGTTGGAATGGTTAGCGTATTACCCGAGAGACGGCCCACCTAAAATCGATGACAAATCGAAGGCAAATAAGGTTTTAACTTTCGGTGTGCCGTAAGCAAAAAAGAAAGTTGAAAAAACTACTAGTTTTAAATATTGTGAACCTCAAAACTTGTGATCCGAGGAAGGGGCGATAAACCAAAGACGACTGTCCTTCACAGTCAGCAACGTTCGCTCGTTTCGTCTCCCGCCGTGGTTAAGTAACACCGTTTATGCCGAGGTCAGCATTGGCCAGGGCTCTCCAGTTACTAAAAATAACCTATCGTTCGGTGTTAAAAAACAAACAGAAAACGAATTGTGTTAAAAATAGGGGTGGGCTATCTTTCGGGTATGGGGATATTACGGTAGTGGGTAGACATAAAGCTGTAGCTGCGTTTTGTCAGCCGCGCGCTCTCGTCTCTCCTCCTCTCCCTCATTTTAAAACCAGTATATTTGTCGTTAGATTCGTGGACGAGAATATCAAAACTTGCATTCGCTCGCGAATATATTGGGATCGTAATACAAATATGCGGGCTTTTCAATGTATAGTTTCGCCGCGCCGACCGCCATACAAATATGGTGCGACTCTATCAACAAACTTTTTTCCCCTTGAAAAAGGCGTTTACAGAGGGGTAGCGGCCAGTCTTGTACACGTTGATCGAAGAAAATAATCGATAACAATCACAATTCAGTCGCTTAAAAAGTATTCAATCAGATTACTCGATTACTCGAGACAAAAAGTAATTGGCCGTTACCCGAAAAAAATAACCGTTTATTACTTCTCAGATCACTTCGGCTTTACGAAACGACGAAACTTTCTAGCTATTTGAGAACGTGTATTTCGCGCTGTCCATTATGAGATTCTCTATTCTGATTTTATCTTTTTTAATCCACCAATTTCGGAAAACCATTCTCTTGGCGGATATTTTCTTCCAAGATTCCTCAAGAGGAAATTTGTACGAACAAGGGCACCACTAAAAACGGGAAAGGAACAAAAAAAAATAAAAAATAAACGGTTACAATTATTTTAGTAGTTCCAAAAAGTAATGCGAGTAGTGTTGTGACTACTTCCTCTAGTAAATATAATAAAACGATCACAAAATTACTCCGAAAGTATGCCATTACAAGTAATTTCATTATTCTAAATGAGTGCCGTACACGAGTCTGGGTGCGACTGATGTGAAGGTGCGACTTATGGACAAAGGAAAATTACGCATACTCGTAAAATACGCGAGTATAATGAACATGAGATGTGTCGTGATCATTGGCCCTGCGCGGATCGAGTTTTCGAGCACAAACCGTATTTCGGGAATCGTCGGAAAGCGCTCCTCAAATCACAGTCGTTGGTCCTTCCACGTGACCGAGAAACTGTCTATTTGCTGTTTCTGTTATTGCTAACAATAACCCCCCCCCCTCCAAAAAAAAAATATTTGTGTGTGTTTTAACGAAAAAGTGTATCACTTCTGAAAGTTTACGTAAAGCGTGTCTCGCAAACACAAAACAACAGACAAGCGCCCAGACGCATAAGAAGTGAAACGTATAAGCATGCCTATACATGCGCGATGTTTCCGTTGGACACCGAGCCGAGATCAAAAATCGTACGCGTGACATTTGACACGATGTGAGCATATAAATCGTCATACTCGCTCTCACTTCGCAAAAATAATTTTTCGCGGTAACCGACAGCTTAAGAAATGTGGGGCGTGGTCACGTTCTGAGCGTATCGTTACGGCTCCGCAGCCAATCAAGTTCCGACATCAGTTGATAAGAATGCCGAAGGTCCAATCACAAAGCATTAAGAAACGTGATCATCATAGGCCAAGCCCTGGGAAAAACGTGTATTAAGCCTCATTGAATTGCAGTGGTTAGAATGACTGTGGCAATTAAAACGAAAACACGGGCTAGGTGGCGCAAGTCGTCGCTCGATTAGGAAAGTTCAACCGTGTATATGCATTCATCCATCCAAGGGCGTTCGTTAGTCCTAGTTACGGCACCAATCGAATAATTTCGTAGCTCCGGCGATCGGAGTGTAGCATCAAGTTCGGATCCATTCACGGTTTTGTCACTGAGCGTTCTGTCGCAGTGCACTCTACAACCGCCGACGCTGGCTCGAAATGAAAAAGGCAAGAAAAAAAAATGAATGGCGCAAAATAGAGCCATACCCGTTCTGACGCGCGTATATCCAGTGAAATCAAAGACGTCTGGAGCCACGGTGCGTTCTTCGAATGCCAATAATGAAGGAAAAAGAAAAAGTAGATGCAAGCAGCAAAAATGAACGGAAGTCTCCACTTTCTGCGGAAACCGGAAATACGAAATCCTACGTTGGGCTTTTGTTTCCACGATTATCTTTTCTGCCTTTCTTACATTTCTCCCTTTCTTCCCTCTCCCCCATTTCTTTCTCTCTTGGTTTTTTGATGTGTTGTGCACGGAATGCTCGAGTCTCTTATGCATCCTGTGTTGCGGCGGCCGTAAATTTGCTCTGTCGGTTTTAAGTTGTTCGATGCCATCGATGGACGAGAGCGCCCCGATTCCTCAGAACCCATGGAACTCGATAAAATACATTCGAACTTGTCACTCGAAATCCCCTGGCGGCATAATCGTAAATTATTAGAGAGAAGATTAACCCGCGGAAACAATAGGAATACTTTGCTTCTGTTCGAACGCACCGCTTGGCTCAAGTAGCCCATGCCACCGGTTCGATCGAGGAAGATGGAGTAAAGAAACCCGTCCACGAGCCTTGTGTTAGGTAAACACCGAACTGTATAGAAAACAGGTTGGACAAAGCGCCCCCTGTAGTTCCATCTCCCCGCGAAAAGTCTGTTTTCACCATGGAGGTAGGACGCTTGCGGAGGTGACATGACGTCACCAGAGATGAAGCGTCTGGTGACGTCATGTCGCCTCCAGAAGCTTCCGACCTCCATGGTTTTCACGTAAGAATAGAACATTTTTCAAAAGTGCGTGCCATCTAGTGGCTGCTTCGCCATTTATCAGAATCTGCCATTATTATGGGCACGCTCTTCGAGCAAGTCATTTTACACGAGAGACTGCTTCAGCGTTCGGAGAGATTCGGATCCAGTCCCACGCTCTGTGCCCACGGGTGGATGGATGGATGCTAACGACTGTACCCTTTACAACGTGGCTGTAGCTTGCGCCACCTAGCCTAGGAAATATAAGAGACCAGATGAGTGAGGCTTCTAGTTCGCCGAGAGCGGGTTGGTCTTGCCCTCAGCGATCTTCGTAACTCAGTGCGACCAGCCAGGAGCCGGAAATAATCACCCTGGCAGTGACCCGCGAGAATTGCAGACCATGCATACTGCATTGGATGTGACTCTCGGTGACTGAAATATAGGATACAGATGATGCTTAAATCACGCTTCACCCCACAAATAATTCCGGTGGAAGAAGACGTCGACTAGCGCCACCCGTTACGAACGCACCAATCTCGTATTTCTTTTTGCCATGTAGCCGAGGGCACGGGAATCTGCCGTCCGAGCGGTCACACTTAAGTCGAGTAACGCGTTGAGTTAGTAACGGCGTCACTGTCGTTTCTTGGTAACTTGTAACTGCAACGAGTCACGATCTAAAATACAACTTTAACGTAGTTCCATTACTTTTCTGAGGCAACGAAGGAAGTAACGACATTACTATACACGCTTATTATTCAAACTCATTTACAAACAATATACCATTGAACAAGAACTAGTTTCTCACTATTCCTTGCACTTTCCTTGAGAATTCTTTTCGGACGTTTGTGGTTCGGTCAAGAGAAACATGCCACGCCCTCGTTCCACGTCCTGACGCACGCCCTTGCCTACCCGCGCCCATCCGACCATACTCTCTGCATACACGGCTCTGATGCTAACGGCTGTTACCCTTTACAACGTACGGCCAGCTTGCGCCACCTAGCCTGGAAATTAGTAACCAAAAGTATGATTTCGTTTCCTCGCCAATTTGCTTGCCCTCTTCGATTTCGGTACTATCACCAGGCGGTCTGGGATATCACCAGGATGACCCACGAAGCTGCGACCACCAATGTTAGCATGGTGTAATTTTTGAAAAACAGAAAGTTACGTTAGATGCTTGCCTCTCAGTTCACAGAGACAAATGACGTCACTACACCACCCGTTACAAACGCACCGGATTTTTTTTTGCTGGCGTCACGGGCCAGGAGGGGGATTCATCAAGTATAGGCGGAGCGTCGCGAACAGTTTTTTTACGTTGCAAAAGACTTCGTTGCCTTCTATACTAAATAGACTGTATATAAATTTGTCCCCACTGAACGAAGACGGCCAATCACAGCGATTAATGGTACGCGTATAGCCACGCGCGAAGCCCTAAAACCAAATGATTAGTGCCGTGCAGACATTTGCTGGATATTTTATTGCTTCGTTAATTAATTAGATAGGAAAACTGCAGCGCCTAAATAAAAACAAGACTACACTTCCTCCGGACGAAGTATTAATGAACAGACAAGGAATTTGCCATGAAAATAAAAAGGAGGAAATAACGCGGCAAAGTGATAAGTGTGTAACTGTCGTCAGAAAGTCAAACATATAGGCAACAAACGTCCGCTGAAGTTCTCTTGTGTCATTATTTTGTTTTGTTTTTCTTATTTTATGTCTCGTTCCTAGCCTAATCGGACCCTGTCACATCGGCATCAAACCTAAAACAAAGGAACAACTACCAAACATATTAACAATAAAGGTAATGAGAGCAAAGATGGGAGCCGCATTAAGAACAACAAGGAGCAACAAAAAACTCCTCAAAAGAAAACAGGAAATGAAAAAAAAGTCCTCTTTCAGAAGAACATTTATTCTACGAAATGAAAGCGATACGTCGAAAAAAAATACAATGAAATCGCAGATCAAGAAGCACCGCCATAGAATCAATCAATACGGCACTCTCATGCCTGGGACTGGATGGAAAACAAAAACGCAGTCAAACAACCCTGTGCTTATTTCTTCTCCCCCCCCCCCGGTCCCTTTTGAGTCCTCTTTCTCGCCTACCGTCCCCAAAACCCTCCCCAAACCCCCTATGCGACACTACTCTCTCTCAACCAGTATTTTGAGCTGATCCCTATTTTTTTCCCCTTTGGGGACATCCAGTCTGATTTATCTTTTTATAATTTTTTTTTCTTCCAGCACTGCTTTGTTCTCGGTTAGGGGAAGCACTAGCAGGCTGGACTGCATCGAGTTCCTTGGACGGCCATCTTTTCCTTTTCTTTTTTTACTGTTGATTTGGCTGTCGTTTTTGTTTTATTGTCGTTTCCCGAATGTCTTCGTTTCTCAAAACGAGAGTTTATCAGTCGAATCGGATACGCCGAGGCGCGAGGAACGCAAGTCATATCCGCTTCACACCAGGCAAACGAAGAACCAACATTTCTCTCCAACATAACAAAAACAGCTCTTTTTTTTTTCGATTTAAACAAGTTTTTATTCGTGCCGCTATATTCATTGACAAGGCAAGAACGGTAAGGACGTCTCTTTCAAACACCAGACCGCTAGCAGGCGCTCGTTGCCTTTTGCCATTCTTCGACTGCGCGAACAAGCTCGAAGCTTGCGAAACGACGAAGATTTATTGAAGGATAGGAAGCTGGCGCTAATGGAGGGACAACTATAAGCACCTCCCTGCCGTTCTGACTCTGCCAGTGACTCTACAGCGTGCTTACACCCCTGCCGCCACAAGGCAAAGATAATAGAGAGTTTTAGTAGATCGTTCCGATGACTCCGATAACGATACCAGATACCTTGCCTCGCCTTTGCGCTTACATATATAGTATCGTTATCGGGGTATCGGAACGATCCACTAAAACTCTCTATTGTCCTTTCCATCGAACGACATATACGTCGATCGGCAAATCGGCTCGCAATCCCGACTACGAGCGTCGCGCGTGCACCACGTTGCGATCATAGGGGATGGCACCGGTCGATTGTGAAACCCCATAATGTGAGTCCATGGAACTGACATCAACTTCTACCGTCGAGCGAGGGTGTTAGAAACGTGATGTCACGATTAAGCTTTTGCACAGAATGAAGCGATCTTGCATCAAAATCGGGATCCGAGTTTTTGTTGACGCACACGAAAAATCCATGAAACCCTGGCCATAAACAGCTTCGCCGTAGAAAAAAAAATACTTACAACTTTTGTATAACAATTAGTGCTGACTGTTAACGCACAGAGGCAGCAAGCAACGTGACGATCCACTTTTTGCGATTTTTGATTGGAAGCTCCATCGGATTATGACACGTCACGTGGGTTCGATCGGTTGAGGAAGTGATGATCCCTATACGTCACTTCCGCAGGTGCCGCTGCCGGAAGTGACGAACGACACACCCGATTACGAGGTAGACTGACCGTTAAACTTTCGAAGCTGTAACGGCTAAAGTATCTACATTACTATTCTTGAGTGGCGCCAGTCATTGCTCCGCCCACTAAACGTCATGATCAAGAATATGGGTAACTTCAATCAATATATTCTAAAATGTGTGGCCAACGAAAAAATAAAATAAAGAGGGAGTAGGGTGCGTGATGCTTTGTCTGTAACGCTAAAAGGCGACGCGTTCCGTTTAAGACCGCCTAACGTGTAACGTTTAACCGTCGAAGATAAGCCTCGTAACGTATTTCTGTCTTTAGTGGCCATAACTTATACATAGCAGTGGTGTTTTCTGCACACTGATGTCCTATATTAAACAAAGATCATTTTGTGCATGTAACGTTTGTAAAGGTCACATTCGTGGCCTTAACCTAAAAAGGGGCGTCTCGGGCTGTTCGAGGCAGAAAACAATATACAATAACGAATCTAATGGAATCGACCGCAGCCGATTATACCGTAAAAGTGTAGCCTTCAACACGAAGCGACGCCTAACGAGAGCGGTTATTTTAAAGTCGCGGTCAGACTGCTAATATACATCACACGAAACGAAAGGCAGTCTGCAGACAGCAGACAGAGTTAGGGAACCCTTTTTGCACATACGATACGGTGCGAGAACTGCGCATGCGCTACCCTAGAAGACTCCAACTTGCAAGCAGCGTGAGTGCGACTTGAGTCGTTAACTTGTACAACATTACCCGTTGCTGCGATGTGTTACCTCATTTACGAGTTAAGGCCGGTTCACACATACGACGCAGCGCCTAATCGGCGCCGGAAAAGCCGCCGATGAAGCGCCGATGCGGCGTCGCTAGTTGTTCCACATTACTGGGGAACAGCAAGTCGGCGTTATATAAGTCACGTGCACCACTGTGGAAGAGAATCGGCAATAAGTCACGTGCAAGTCAAGAGCTGCATCAGTACCGTTTTCCAGGCGCCGATTTGGCGCTGCGCCACATGTGTGAAGCGGTATTAACCACTGACGTGTCCCGTTCCTTTCTCGCCGTAACGCGTACAATATTGCTGGTTGCTTTCACGTGTCATGGCCGCGTCCCACCAGAGCGTCGAACAGAAGCACCAGCTTTCTTAAGCACGTGTAGCACGCTCGCGAAGGTGTGTTTGCGATGCTTGTGGATCACTCGTGCTTACTTCACGAGCACCAAGAGTAGAGTAGAAGCCTGCAGAAGGTGGCTTCGCATACGTGCTGCGTGTGCTTGAGGCTTGTCGGTTTCGGTTGTTTCTGTTTGACGCTCTTGTACGTGGTACTCAAGCGTTACAGTTACTTAACCGTTTTTTTTTTTCAGCGGAGTTGTCAATGGCTGGTTTTTCCAGGATCGTGTCCCCAGCAAAGAAATGAAGACTCCAAACTTTGGACACCTACCGCCATCTATGAGCGGCGGCGGCAAGCCACGTATCTGGTTGCCGCCGTCGCTCAGAGATGGCGGCAGCCTTTCCACTCTGGCTTGCCGACTTGCGGCCGGCCATTACTTTCATTGTACAGCTCTGCTGATCTTCCTTGTTTACCAGAGTGGAAAGGCTGAAAGTTTTTCTTTTACGGTTTGCCATGTACAACATGCCTTGCTGCCATCGCCGCGTCGAATTGAGGCTTTCGCGCGCATTTTGTCACTCGCGGAATGAGAACGGCAAGGCGTGTCTATCGGATGCATGCAGCGCGCGTTCGTTGACATTCGGCGCGTTTCAGCTGCGTGCGCATGTTCGAAGCTCAGTAGACGGCAATGTGCTATCGAAAGTACGATGCTCGCGCCGGAGCCGGATCATGAGAAGAATCTTTCTGCAGTTCCATAGCCTCCTCTATACTCACAAAGCCTGGCAGTTCGACGACGGAGCCACAGAGTGCCCGGTCGCAGATTTGGAGCGCGAGGATCTGGTAGCACAGAGCATCAAACAGCCATTTTTCAGGAACCTGGACGTCAGCGCACAGCTTTTGCATCGGGGAGGTCCCGAAACACACTTGTTCGCTCGGGAGAAGTGTGTTTCGGCGTCTCGCCAAAGCGGGGCTCCAACCACGTGGCTCTCCTCTCATCCGTTGTCTGCCGCTCCACTCTCTCCATTTCGGCGGCCGGTTCTCGTGGCGATTTGCCAGGCTTTGTCAGTGTATAGGAGGCTATGGCAGTTCTCATATCATGTCATTGACTGTTAGCGATGAGCGCGACCAAAAGCGTCGCTTTGGTCGGCTTTCCTGGCTTTCCACGATTGGCCAAACCACGAGCATAAGGACATTGTTAGGGACTGTCAACTTGGACGGTGTTGGTTTGAGAACGCGGTGACTCCTAGCTTCCAGTGTCCTTTTAAAACGCGCCGTTGAATTGGTTGCAACTGATGATAAGTAGCCTCGGTAACAACTCGTGACGTCACGGCGAGGCGAATCGGCAAATCCTGAACGTGACGTCACGAATGAAACCGTCAGAGGACGCTTCGGAAACATCACGGCGCTAACAGACAGCTCGGTTCATTGTACAAGCGCAAGAAATCCCCGCAAAAGCGGAGCGTTTTCATTCATAACAAACAAACGCGAACAGTTTTTGTTTTTATTATTCGTTCCTTCCGCACGCAAGCTTACGTCGACATAAACATTAAACAAGAACGAAAAGACACGGCATAAGCAAAAACTCCAGCGCGCTCCGAGTCCAATGGCTCCGCAACTTTCCAAGCGTCCGTAAGTCAGCGCGTTACAAGTGGCTCGCCACTATATTTCTCTTCGCGATTGTTTTCTGCTAACAGAAGCAAACAGACTGACGTTTGTATCTAGACTCCCACCTTGGCTTCAAACGACAACAACGAAAAGAAGAGCTATCACGCGCGCGCAATAAAAATTACTGCCGAATCCAACGCACCAGCGTCTGTTCAGGTCTCACGTGCGATCACGCGTGAACATAACTCGAACACAAACGTTTACATTCCGAGTAAAACAACGCTTTACCTTGCCGAGCTAAACTTTAACTCCTCTACTCTTTGCTGCTTTCATTTTTTGTTCGGTATAGTCCTTCGGTGGGCGCAATCTGTCGGCGCTGCAGTCGCCCAACTTTTTTTTTTCTTTTCTGCGCCCGCAAACTTTGAACTGTTTGGGAAGTTGTATCAGCCAAAGCCCGCGGCGTCTGACTCGTGTGTGTGTGTCTGTATACACGGATAGATACGTGAGTAGGGTAAACGTGGCTGGCACCGAGAGAAGGGTGCAAAAGTTCGGTTTCAAAGTTCGAATAATGAATCCGAGTTCGCATACACACAAGTCACTCTCGAGATTTTTTTTTGTTTTTATTTGCCAGTTTGTTTTTGTTGGCACACATCATCCCGTGCGCGTCCTTTTTCCTTCCGGATTACATCGATCGAAAACGTTGAAAAACTAATGCGACGCCGTTTGGACTGATTATTTTTCGTATATCACGCGCTTGCTCAGAAACAAGTGAACTATAAAGCCGCAGACGCGGCTTCGTAGTTTTTGTATGACCAATGTTACAGCTGAGCGTCATACAAGGAAGATGCACATATCAGACAAGGTTTGCAGATTGTCTTTTGTATGATGTTTTAGAAGTGTGGCCACGGTTTTTGTTTCTTTTTCTCGGCATGCGGTGTATCCTCTACGGTAAATGCCCGTGCGTCCACTTTCTTATAAAGCACTATAAGGACGATCTAAACAGAAAAAAGCATCTGCGAAGTTATTTTTTTGCACGACACGGAGAGAGCCAATCACGAGGTGCAATCGGGAGCAATAAAAAATTCCAACCAATGATAAAGCTCGAAATACGATTACATAAAAAAAACGCGATGTGCGCAGTGACGACGATGATTAAGCTGAAACCATAATGCTAATTGTCACCGAAACAAACATCGCGTGTTTTTGTGTAATCGTATTCTGAGCTCTCTCATGCGCTCGAATCCATCTACTGTTCGCCGTGATTGGCTGATTTCCTAATGTGCAGAAAAGTGAGCTCAAAGCCTTGGTTAAGAGTGAACCAATCATCACAAACCCAACACAAATTACAAGCACAAAAAAAAATGTTTGCCAAAAAATTTTGTTTGCGGCGTGACGTCATTGAAGGTGATATCATGCAAACTCATTGGGTGAGGAGCGGTGAGAAACAAACTATCGTTCGCTCTAAAACTAAGCAGTTTAGAAAATATAAAACGAGCGTGTGCGATCGCTGCCCTTTCGAGGTGTGATCCGTCTACGCTCAAATGCTTCGTCCACGCGGACCACTGTTTAAACACGCCCGTCTCTACGCGAACACCGGTAGGTCACGCCGAAAAAAAGCGGATTCACGCGCGAGAAGCAATTAAAAACAACAAAAAAGAATGGATCGAAACCTATACTCGACAGACGTGGACACACATTATCCGTCTTTTTATCCCGCCTTATCGCGCTTAACTTTGTTCTAATATTTTTTTTTATTTCTTTGCGTTTTAAAGACAAGGGTGTGCTTAGACTGGTCCCACATCTGTCTCTTGTATTGTTATATATATATATATATCTTTTTCTTTTAGTTGCGTCGTTGTTTGAACAGGGCGTAGAGTTTTTATCGCCTCGGCTCGCCAACACCGGCAACACCTCGCGGCCGGGCTCGTCGGCCATTTTGTTTTACAGCTGGGCAAACTCAAAACGAGTAATAAAAGATAACTTTCATCCTCTCCTTTGCTTTCCTTTTCGCCTTCTTTTAAGGTCCTTTTCGCAGCTTTATTTTCTTTTCCTCGGCGCGGCGTTCATCCCACATCGTAAATTTAAGCCGAATTTACAAACCCGGGGTTCCCTCTCTCCCTCTCTGACTGCTAGCCTCCCACGTTGAGCCGCTGTTCTTACACTCCAAAGAAATCTGGGAGTCCACTTTCTCTCAACGCATTTAGCAGAGCCAATCGCCGCAAATCCACGGATGACGAGGCTGGAAAAGCATTTAGACCTAGGAAAGAAAACTGTTTGGGCTATGGCACAAGCATGGATGGATGCTAACGGCTGTAGCCTTTAAAACAGGCGGTAGCTAGCGCCACCTAGCCTAGAAACCAAAAGTATGATTCTTCTTCTCGCCCTTCGAAACCAATTTCTTTCTCCTCCGCATTTTTTGTTTTGTTTTTGTAACTATCACCAAATAGCATGGGATACATCGCCAAAAAAACGTCAAACACTTTTTTTTTCTCCGCACACGGCATAAAGGCGCAATACGAGCGATCACATTTGACCAAACTTGAGCAGGCTGCATGGGCTTACTATACAGTATCAGACGCCACGCATCCGTACAGAGTCAATGAATCGTCGTTTTTTTTCTTCTTCTCCTTTTTGCCAGGGTGATAAACGCTGGAAATGGTGTATTAGACATTGTAACAGCTTATAAAACGCAGAACGTTGCTCATTATCACGGTGATTTGAGATATGTTGTTTAGCCACGCTGCAAATCTCATTGGCTGGATCAATAATAATAGTATGCCACGCACTCCTCGACCTCACCGTAGACGTTCCTTACGGGTTACAATAAGAACCGGGTGCGCGAAGTGTAACACCGAGCGTGACGTTTTTACAAGTTCGCGATCGCGTCCAGTGTGGCGGCGCCACGACTTAATTTTTAGACGTAAATATATTTTTACTCGAATCGTTCGCCGAGTTTCCTCAGTAGATCGTAGTAACTTTCCCTCTCTCTCTCTCTTTTACCATTAATGGTGGGAGAACAACCAATGGCGGTGCTGACTCTAGCACCCACCGAACATCTCATTAACGATGACCGGCCAATAGGAACACAGTCCGACGTGATGAGACCAAATCAGGCATGAAACAGGGGGGCGTCTTCAATGGCAACAATATTGTGAGTCGGGTTAGTGCGCTCGTATTATCGTATATCCTTACTCTATCCCCCCCGCCCTCTCCATTTTTTGCGCTTTTAATTAGTACGATTTCGATGGACCGGCAACCACTCGACCTGAAGCGATCCCTCGATTGAACACAGCCGGCGCGTCGTTTATCACTGTCGAATCGGAATCGTCCCTCATAGTCATATCTCGTTGGCACTATATAGATAAGTGGTAAGTCGGGCGCGGGGTATCTGTTAAGTATCGCAATGAACCATCGCACCTGGTCTATTAAAATATATTTTTTTCTCGCATTTTTTTTCGCTTTTCGACGTTTGCGATAACATACACAGACTGCAAGAGAGGTCTGGTTAGTTAACTCTATAGCTGCATTGTTAGCAGTTTAGTAGAGCTGTTTTTCGGTTTTTCTTTCACTCAGCGATGTTACAAACGGGTGATGCTGCTCTCTTACCCCGTTGAAACTTGGAAAGTAAGTCGGGCATGTTTGCACGTGCCCTGTGACAAGTTCGACTGTTACAGCTGCCTCTTGACAAAAGCAAGAAGGAATATGACTATTATTATTATTATAAAACAGCATTACTGGGTATACGAAATTTTCGCAGTGTAAACGTGACAATGTGTGCACTAGGTCTGATATAGCACACGACTTCCTGCCGAGAAATGCACATGTTTGCAAGGTTTCCGTGCCATAAGTATAGATGGCTTGCACGTGACGTCATCATACCGTGATCACCGTCAGTCCTACGTGTTCTTGCCGAGAAAAACAAATTCGGAGGTACGAAATATTTGTTGCCAAAGGAACAGGTTCACCAACAAGGATGTAACGTCAATGAAACTGCAAAGCACAACGAAGTCAGACAGAGGTGTAAACGCGATTATCCATCCAATAATAGCAGTATACACAGAAAGACCAACGGGCACAGAAAGCGACAGCAGAAAAAGAAAAAGTATCCTACGTGTGAGCCCTGAAAAGGCTGCTCTTAGCCCACCATTCATTAGAGTTTTGACGTGTTAACAGACCCCATTCAAAAGTCGACCAAGCCACACTAGTGGTCGCCATATTGGACGTCGCTTCCTGTACCAAGCGCGTGATTGGATCCGACTTCACGCCGAGGGCTGACCCAGCACTCGTGCCCAATAGACTGGCACCCGAGTACGCGCCGAACCCTGACGCCACAGTCGTGTCCACTGCCGGCCCATATTGCGTGCCCGTAATTTAGGTGGCCTCGGTGCGACTCCCAGAGGCGCGCACTTTTGAGTAGGGTCTATTGCGCTGAATTAAGCTATTTATCCTAGGCTGCGAAAGAATGTAAAAGCTCGATAATTTAGTCAGCCGATAAAAATAACCGAAGTTAATGGAAGTCTCGAAGAGGAAAGAGGAGTTCGACCGATGCTACTGTCACCCTTGCGAAGAAGCGTAATTGACAACCAAGATAAGTGGTTATGACGCGACACAAAACCAAAGAAAACCGAAACGTCACTTAAAGAGAAGTTAATTAAGGACTGCAAGTCACAGTATTCCAACCTACCGGGAGCACGTCAATTAAGGAAGTTTACAAGATAGTTTGCCTCAAACTACCTAATTTAACCAGATAATAATAATAATATTAATAAGCGTTGCTTAATTTTTCATTTCAATCTAAATAGACCATCCACGCAGCTTGATCCTAATCAGAACCATAAAGAGCAAAATAATCAACAACGAGGCACCGGACTGACTCGACAGTAATAACAGCATTAATAATAACGGATAGATTCTCGCGTATAAAAACAAAGCGATACAAAAAGACGAATAGAGGAGAAGTGGTGCGCGAGAGTAGAAAGAGAAGAGTGAAAAAAAGAAATATCCCAAGAGTGGGGAAAAACAAGGAGCCGTTCGAAATACACCGATCACCATAGCAACCGGCGCTTGGAGTCTGAACTTCCCCTCGCAGTTTCATATCAAGCTTTCACCTCCCCTCTCCGCCTCCGCTCCATCGCATATCGTCGAACGCTCGGACGCTGCGTCAAGCTGACCGGTCGCTACGGGTAGCGCCGGTCGCTCTCGAGCAAACGCAACGCGAAAAAAAAAAAAGTGTAAAGCGCATTACCGAAAAAGCATAAACCGATCAAACAAGACATATTAACACCCACAGACACACAACACAAACAACAACAGCAACAACGTGTAGCGTGATTCTGAACGCGCGTGCAATTCGTCGAAGACGCACAGTCGAAAGCGAAAACAAGTGTTTAAAAGAAATTTGCATCCATACCGGGAGCTACGCGGCACTCAAAAGACGCGATGTAAGAGTGCATGCTATTCATCTAAGTGTATGTTCAGAGTTTGTCTAGCGGATTCGAGGATTCGAAGCGCAGCCTAGAGATTTGAGGAGTTTCAAAGTCGTCAGCGTTTGTTTCGGAGAACCTCGCGGATGAGCCGCGCATAAAATTACCAAAAACGAAACCGAAACAAGAAAGAAACGAGGGATGTCGTCTGCTATCCCAAGGTGCCACGACGAAGTGAAACTCGGCGCGACCGAGTCCGGCGCTAGCGCGAAACCGCGTGGAAGCGGCCGTGGACGTCCGCCCGCGCTGCATCCGACGGAGGATGAGGCGCGCGAGCGCACGGATCGCTCCCTCCGAGGCCGCAGGCTCCCCATCCCCGACGAGGCGTCCGAGAGACCGCGCGAACCGTCGGCCGTTTCCGACGCCGATCTCGTCCGAACCGAACCTTCCCCGACCCCGGTTCGGTTCGTGGACGTTGCCGGGACATTCGTGCGACGTTCCGCGCGTCGCCGGCAAAGCGTAGCTCGTCCGCGATCGCGGTTAGTAAGCGAAAAGTCACTCACACGGATCCTCACAGCTGACACCCTTCCGCAGCCATGTTGGTTTTGCGGAACGCTCTCCCAGCAGGCTCCGCGCGCCGCCGTCGGAGAGCCGCTCGGCGTTTCCTCCTCTCCCAGCCGGCCCGGCAGCGCGACGGTGTCGCCATCGCGCGGCCGCCGCCGCCGTTTAAAGATGGCGGCGCACTGTGCGGGTGCCGTTTGCTAGCGTGGACGGCTCATTTGTTTCGGACTGGAGGCTTTATTAAAGGGAATTCGGCCGGTTTTGAGAGATCCCAAGGCGTCGGGTGAGATAACGTGAGTCGATGGGTCTGTTTCCTTCGGTGGGGATTGAGCGGTGGACGTGGTTTTTGCTCGTTCTCGGGCGCGCTCCGGCGTCGGCCGCCGGCGTTTCGCCCGAATGTAAACAAAACAATCTGGCTCCGTCGTCGCTGCGGAGTTGGCGGAGTGGCGTTTTTTTAAAAAGGCGCGCGCATTGGCGCCACTTTCAAAACTTGCGTTCGAGCAGTTTCTGCGGCGTGGTTTGTTCGCGTGCCATATGCGGATAGTTTTATGGCTGAGAATTATTTGCGGTGTCGGCTACGCCAATTTCCTACCATAGCGACATCTACAGGCGGTGGTGGTAGGCTTCGATATACGTCGAACGAGATGGCTTGCATCTCCTAGGCAGCAAGTGCAGCAGCAGGTGTTTTCGTTGTGGCTTTTTGTTCTTATTCTCCTTTCCTCTCGAATTTTGAAGGAGCGTCGAAATCGAACACCTTCTCGTCAGCTTGCCGTAGTTCTGGTGTGGATGTCGAAGTAGCCGCACAAAACGGAGTAAAACAGAACCCGCGCTGCATATCTTCACCTTCATTTGCGTAGACGTACGTTGGACGTGAGTGTTGCACTTCATCTGGCATCCCAGACTGGGTTTGGCGTGTGTAGCAAACGTCCTTGAAACAATCCGTGCGCGGTAAACAAAGTGTTCAACGTGACTTTTCGGCAAAGTGCGCGCGAATCTGGTCGTCGCTGGGTTTATTGGGGCATTTCGCCGAGTATTAACAAAATTAGGATAATTGATTTAGAAAACCAGATCATCATCATCATTTATTAATAATAATTGATTAAACCTCGAAGGCCCTTACGGGCATTACACAAGGTGGGAATACATGCTGGAGAACATTGTTATATAAAGCAAAGAAACGGGGAAAGTAAACGCTCAAACACTTTTACGAAAAACAGCTAATTAAACAGAAAGCAAATGCACGAATAAAACTTTTCTACAAACACGAATCGAATTTGCTATCAGTGCAACTGCAAATAGATTGTGTTTGGGATATGAACGTGTCATGACCTGTCTGGGTCACGATATTCTTAGGCAGGTTATTTCAGTCTGTTATTGGTAATGGCAAGGTGGAGCTAAGAAACGAGACCGATGGAAGCGAAAATTGGACGGACTTTACAGACGTTATCAGTGCGAGGAAATATATGCGAGTGGGTGGGAATAACAATGAAGTTCCGATGTCATGGATGTCAGACGTGTTGTAAATCGAATCAGCAGTGTGTTCAGCTTATAAGGGTGGCAAATCGTCAAACACACAATCTCTAAACAATATACATTCGAAATTTCGAGCGGTCGCTCAACTGGGTTTTGTAGCGATATGCTAAACCAAGACAAAGTTTGACCACTCCAAGCTTTCTAAAAAATATAAAAAATTAAAAAAACATTAGGGATTTTAACAGTCTTTAAAGGTGATAATTAGGTACCTAAAAGCGCTCTAAACCTTATATTTACGTGCTAGGAAGTGCTCCCAAATTGATATCTAGTTTAGGGTGCGTGAATAGTGCAATTTGAACTCGAATCGAATAGTGCCGAATAGTGGCCAAAAAAGTCGAACCGAATACGAATACCAACAATTTTATTCGCAATCTTCGCAAAACAAAAAAGATTAAAAAAAACAACGCATAGATTAGTGGAAAGGTCTAACGAGCTTATTCTCCTGCAGGCACGTGGGACAAAGATAAACAAGCAAAACATTTGTTTGGGTGGTTTTAATTGCAAAATTATAGTAATGGATAACTTAAGAAAAGTATTTTGTGGCAACCCATCTTATTATCGCTTCAGGGCCAATGAGCTTGTTGCATTATCTGATGAGAACGCCGTCGATCACGAAGCGAAACGCGCGACCGTATAAAACACACCCATCGTGTCTTATTGAGGATTCATTTCGATCACCTCTTTCGACGTGCAAGTTGAAGTTTCGTTTACCCGGTGCCTTCTCCGCAATAAGCTTCCGTCGGACTGCGGGCTCTTCGACCAGGATAAAAGTGGCGTTAATGACCACATTTAAACTAGGAACTTAAAACACAGCAGACGGATGTGTCCACCCATGCATTCACGTGTGGACACGCATACTCTCTGGATGAATGGATGGATATGGACGATGCGTTTGAATCGGGTGACGTCTTGCGTCACCTATAGAGTGGCACCCTCGCTCGACGCCGACGGATAGGCAACAGGTTAGCGAAAGTGGCCGTTTAATTTCTCTCTGTTATTTGTATTTTAATATTAATTTGTCACGCGATGGATGCAACAACCGAGAATAGATTTATAGTGGACAGAGCCGGCTGCAGGTGACATCGAGACACTTGAGTTCAAAATGGAGACAGGCGTTATTTACGAGTCTTCGTCGAGCGCATCCACGAAGCTGGGGGCATGACTGCTTCTTTTGAAGAACGCAGGAACCGAACTGCTTTGTGTCGAAATGATTCGTTATTACAGGTTTCTGAATGCAGGCTTAATTTAGATGAGACACAGGCATGTGAGGACTGTATCACGACATCAATAGCGTTCCCGGATAAACCTGAATATTTGCCAGCAGCACCGATATTCGCTGCATCGAATTATTCGAAAACTCGAATACTATAGGAATCCGAAAGTCAAATCGAATTATTCGTGCAATCTTTATTCGATCCGAATTCGGAACTGGAATATTCGCGCACCCCTAATTTAGCTGCTCCTGAAATTGCCCCTATATTCATTTCTTGGGGACACCACGAGCGAAATAAGGATGCACAACTTTCGTAAGTGCGGCAGTCTTAAACGTATAGAAAGCCGGGGTCGTGCACACTGCTTATACATCATACAAAAGACAGTCTGCATGCAGATTCGAACGCGACTCATCATGAGATCCATGATTCGAATGCCGCGTGGCAGTGAGTTCAAGGAGAAAACTCGGCAAGGCGCGGCATTCGAACCACGGATATGGCAATAAATCGTGTTTGCAAAGAAAAAAAAGTTTTTTGTGCAATGTTTGAGGAGTATGAGCCCGGCTTTAAGGGTCCTCACTGATGGAAGCGGACAACTCAGTAATCACGAGACAAGTCAAGAACTTTGTGCAGATGACGGCTGGAACATGAAAGCTTTCCTATTTTTGGATGTCACGTAAGCAGAGTTGTACACTAACCAATTATTATTAGAAAAAGCATTTGAGCCACGGAAATTAGTTACTATTTCAGTAACGAAAGTCTTTACCGGGTTACAACGAAGTTTCACTTACCGGATCCCTAAGTTATATGGTCCCAGAAAACTTAAGAAATGCGGGGTGCTACTGATTATGTTCGCTCTTCGCTGGCCGCTTTACGCGGACAATCAAAAGCGAATCAATCAAATTACGATCGGAAGGCGCTCGGGACGCGTCACTTCGATCGTTTCTTAAGTTGTCGGTGGCTGTTGCAGATGCAACTTCGAGGAACTCGTGGCGTGGTTCAGTTAGTGCCGCTTAAAAGTCACGTCGACAGAATGCCCAAACTCCGTTGATTAAGCTTCGAAAGCCAGGACGTATCAGTTTCTCGTTAGAAACTCGCAATCGTCGATTCAGCATCTGCAAAACACCTCGACTTCGCGGAATATAGTTTAGAACTCTAATTGCCGTCCGAACGTTGATGTTCGCGTGTAACCGTGTAGCTGCGATGTGATACATTTTGTAAAGAACGGGGCTGCGTTCCGATGGTGCTTCTCCGCACGCTGAACGAACTTCGAAATGCGATAGCACGTATATACTGCTCGTCTTCCATGAAGGTCTTCTTCTTCGCTCCCTAGCCAAACTTGGCTCAATCTCCTCCGGCATCCTGTCGACACGTCGAGTACTGTCGTGTACTCAGCAGACCGCCGCTTCCGTCCGGCTATTCACAGGGCGTGATTTTACTTGCGAGTTCGCCATTGCAACGTAAACAACTAAAAAAAAAAATCGTGTTTTTATTGAGTAGCGTTTTGCTTTTCTCCGGAAATTCGAAGGCGCAGCTTCTCCCGCGTGCCCAGGCACAGGCGATTGCACGCGATTGCCCGCCGATAGATGGCGCGAGTGCGTTAATTTCTCGTCGCAAACAGTCCCAAGAACACGCGAGGCACTCGATCACGGTCAAACGCGAATGTCTGAACTCGCCTTCACTTTTCGATCTCCGACAATCTTTCTTGCACGAGAGCTCGCGCAGGTCAAGCGTTGCGCAGAGCCACGGTTTCGACCCTATAGACCTTTCCAATATGTTTACAAAATCACAGTCCAGCGTGCGATCTTCACAGCCCAACACGTGTGTTCGTCGCTTCGGAAAGCGAGGAAAGCACGCGCCATACGCACGAACACTAAAGATGGCATCGGCCACACGTTCTTTTTTTTTTTTTGGAAAGGTCTATACTCCATAGCATCGCGCCAACTTACTACGATGCCTAACCCACGGACTCGGAATTAATATACGCCGAAATAAAAATAACGAGAGAACACAGTCGTTGCAGTAAAGTTATAATTAACCTTTTCCTCTTTCTTTTTTCCCCCCACAATTGAATAATCTGACGCATATTTATTTATATTTTTTGTCGCTCTCGTTAACGAATCGCGTTCTCACTTTTCTCGCGAAGCACGCCGGATTTAGAATCGACAGCCTCGGATGCCGCGTGTCGCGTTTCGCGTGTACGGCGCTCGCACTTGGGCACTTCATTTTTATTCCCGAGCCTGTTTGTTTGTTTGCTCGCTCGGTCGTTTTAATCCGCGCTAATTCTTTCTTTCTCTAATGAGATTAAGAGGAGCGAGGATCAGAGACCGCAACCCCTTAGACCCCCGCGAAAGGGCCGCCGCAGTTCGCTAATGCAATTAAAAGAAATTGAAAGTTTCCTTTTGGCGGTAATCCGCTAATTCAACACAAGTTCTTAATGGGATTAAAACGTTCCGGGACCCCGCCGCTGCTGCCGCCGCCGAGTTTTGGAGGAGACGCTTGTTGAGTCTCGGTTTGCTCCTCCTCTTCTCCGCTTCTTCCCTTCTTACCCTTCTTTCGCTCATTTACTTTTTTTAGTTTAATTTACTCTTCGCATTCCTAATTTGATTTATTGTTCCTCATTTGGAGCCGATGTTCGCAGCCTTGTTATCGATGCACTTCATTAACAAAAACTAAGATGAGAGAGAAAGAGAGAAGAGGAAGAGGGCTCTGAAGAGAGAGAGCGAGGGGGTAGCATTTCAGCGGGTTCGTCAGTATTTCATTCCGTTTTGATTTTAGTGCGATTCGGAACGAGTTTATGTGCACGCGCGCGCCGTTTATAATATATTCGTCGTCGGGTATACTGCCACGTGTATGCATTTCGTTTATTCGCACATTTATTCGTCTTTTCCGCGTATAGTATATGCTCTTCTTTTAACCATCTGAGTGTTACATGGGGCTAACAAACTGTAGCCACTGACAGGTCAAGACAGGTCACGAGCGTGCCGAGTCCCGATCATCTGATTATCTGACGATCGCTCCGGACTCGATGAGATTAAGACGTTAACCGATGTGTTCTCCTCGACGGAAACGGGTAGGAAGGACCACCACTGTGGTGTGACACTGGTGGTCCTTCCTGTGACCGATTTGCTCAGTTACATAACTATCCCACAGACGCCGCTTGTTCGAGCAGTTTACCCTCCCTTTCCCACCCACGGCTCGCCTCCCGCTGGCCTCCCGTCGTTCGTCGCGCCACTGTTTTGGGGGACGAGCTGCTATGGTAACTACAGCCATCGCCTCCTCAATACTGACAAAGCCTGGCAGATCGCCACAAGACGCGGCCGCCGAAAGTGGAAAGGTAGAGCGGAAGAGAACGGATAAGAGGAGAGACACGTGACGGGCGCCCCGCTGCGGCGATACGCCGAAACACACTTCTCACGAGCGAGGGAATGTCCGCTCGTGCTCCTCGCGTTCTTCGCGCTACAGCTTCTTTTCTCGTCTGGTTTTAAAGCCACGTGTTTCGGGTCCTCGCCGCTGCAAGAGGTGCGTGCTGACGTCCAGGTTCCCCGAGAAAAGCTCTGTGCTACCAGATCCTCACGCTCCGAATCTGCGACCGGGCGCTCTATGGCTCCGTCGTCGAACTGCCAGGCTTTGTGAGTATAGAGGAGGCGATTGGCTAAGAATGATTCATGCTAAAGTGAGACCACGGTGGAAGAAACACATTTAGGTGATGACTCTGGCCGCTCTTCCCGCGGGGAGCGAGCGACCAGATCGTGTTCGGAGGTAGCCTCGAACCAGTAGTAGTTAGTTCCGCGCCGCCGCGGAGGGCGCTGAGGTATGAGGTCTCTCCTCGGCGGCCATGGTGTCGGCGTCGTAGCGTGCTGGCCTTTTTCGTGGTGTTGTGGTGTGGTGGTGGTGTGCGGCCAGTGGCTGGCCTCCTGTTTGGCTTTGGTGCTGTGTCGATCACAGGTGCCACCATCGTGCGCGAAGGTGAAGCCTTAACCCGAAGAAGAAGAAGAATTACGGACTCTGGCAACTTAGCGGCGAGAAGCGGCGAGAAACAAGAAGCGATGAGCGAGGGAATGCGGGACCACCGCTGGGAGAAACAACCGGAGCGGTCGGTTTGGGAGGGACCCCATACTTGGGCGCCATCTGTCGCGATGCGAGTGAAGCGCTCGGTGCGCCGAACATAATGTGGTCGCCGCGTCGGAAAGAGAGTCATCACCTAAATGTTTTTTCCACCGTGGGTGAGACCAAGTATAGTCCGCGCTCCTGGCTTTGAGACGTGCCTTTGTAGCGCGAGCGCTCCTTCTGAGGGAGAACGTCAAAGCCTCGTGCTCACGTGCTTGTAGCATTGTCTGCACTCTCAGTTTAAAGGGGCGGTGCAACGATATTCAATTGGAATCTTTTTCACTCTACACGAGCTTACTGGCACTAGTGGGGGATACTCGCGTGCAACGCCACTGGCCAAGAAACTCCTTTGTTGCGGTGAAATTTCAAGGACAAAAGCGAGCGTTTTCATTCAATCTCTCCTTCGCAAAACTTGGTGACGTAGCTGGAGCGATCGCAGTACCTCCCAGTGACGATATTTGAATGTGGCTCATAGATTGGACCCGATCACTGCGTGGGCACTCGATTTGGGCGCGTGATAATTGATAGCTCGAGAAGTATTCGGGTAGTGGCTCGTGTCCAATCGCTGCAATGACGACACTAGCCGAAACATACCAATGTTTGGAACTCAGCGCGTGTTTTGTGCCTTGCCAACTCCAGCACGTGGCACGAAGTTCGTGCTACGCCCCTTTCTGAGCGGGAAAATCTGGAGCGAGGCGGCTTGTGATTGACTGACGCGCTCCCGTCGTCACGCCGCCGGCGCCTCCGCTGAATTCTGTGCTCCAAATTTTTCCGCTCAGAAAGGGGCGTGGCACGAACTTCGATCACATTTTTAGTAGGGAAATAGACGTCGCACGAGCATAATTTTTGATTTCTGGGATGCTAAGATTCCGTAGAATGAGTTCTCACCAAGAACAGACAGTCTTAGAAAAACTGAGACTATACTTCGTTTCAGCTTGGGTCCAGACGCAGCCGATGCTACAAGCGCGAGCTCCGGGCTTCCAGCGTCCCAGCCAAGCACGCGCGCTCGTGCAGTACAGGCACTGTTCAGGGCCACACGCTCGTGCTTGTAGCATTGGCTGCGTCTCGACTCAAGCTGAAACGAATAGAAGCTCCACCGTCAGCGCGAGCTCGCTGGCTTCTGCAGTGCTTTGGTTGCGCGTGCCTGCGTGTTTACACTTGCGTTAGCAAGGGCAGAAAGCTCGCGCTGAAGACTGAGCTTCTATACTTCATCTCACCTTAGCACGGACTAACTGCGAAGGCTGTGCAAGCGCGAGCGGCTAGCTTCGACTGCCTTGACTGGAGCACTCTCTGCACGAGCGCTCGTGCAGCCGCCGAGGCTTCATCCAAAGCCACTAGCTCGAGCTTTTGGCACGCGCGGCTAACAATAGTCCATGCTGAGGTGAGACGAAGTATAGTCTCAGCTTATGGGTGAACGGAGCAATGAGCGCATGCTCAGAACGAGCTCACATTAATAGACTGTTAAGACCGCCAGTATCGATGGTATCGAATGTACGTTGCAAAATAACTTTGGAAGCTCTACATCAGCACGCGCTCAGCAGTCGCGCACACAGCTATGGCCGCCAGTAGATAGAACCGAGGCGTCGACCTTCCCGCAGAGAATCCGCACGGCCAATCAGAGCGATCTCAAGAAAGGACAAGGAAGAGAAAACGGTTTTAGAGGATGGACAATGGTATTCCCATAGGTTGCTCCTCACGTTCGGTTGCCGGATTCATCTTTGAAGAGTGGCCGCTTGCAGACGTGTAAAGCGTACGCTCTATATTGTCAGTGACGACTTAAGGAACGCTGGGCGTGCCCGCGTTTTTGAGCTGTCAGTCGCTCTTTGGAGTATTTATGGAACGCCAATAGTGTTGGTGGTTGCTCGGAGCCCACGCTCGAAAAGAGCTCCAATTTATCTTCTGCCAAGAACAACCTTCCTGATTGAGTGGAATGCGCGTCGAACGTGCTTAATCGCGCATTCCTCTCTATCAAGATGTCCGTTATCGGCAGAAGAAATTCGGAACTTGCTCCGAGCATGGGCTAGGAACAACGTCCAGCACTCACTGTGGTGTCCCAAACAACCTCCAGGTCCATGCAGGGACTTTTATTAGGAAGGGGGGGGGCAGGCGGCCGGCAGGCGGGCGGGCGGGCACTAAAAGTGTTTGCGTCGTCCTCATTGTCCCAGCATTGCGTTTTGGAAGCAAATCACTTTGTAGGCCTTGTCCTGTGCTGATCGCGGTGCCGAATTAATCGGCCCATCGCGTGCTTTGCGGAAAAGTAGGCACGCTGGCTTTTTAAAGAGCTGGCATCGGTCAACGGCTCGCAGGAGGTAGAACATTGGAGTACCCGTGATGAGAATGTACGGACATCCCGAGATGAGTGTTTCTACACCCACTGACAAGCTTAAGAAACTTAGGGCGTGGTCTATGATATTCACACTTCGTGATGGTTCTTTGGCGATCGGCTATATCATCACTGCGGAACCAATCAGAATGGGGCAGTAGCCGATCGCCAAAGAACTATCACCAAGTATATGGTTCTTTGGCGATATATATGTACATATATATATATGTGTGTGTGTGTGTGTGTGTGTGTGAGTGAGTGTGTGTGTGTTTTGAGTCTCGGAAGGTGGATGTGTACTTACATCGGCGCAAGAGGAAGCTACATCGGATGAGTCAGCGAATTCCCGGCAGTTGTTTATAATCCGGGCAGTTGGGGTATACGGTGCGTCTTCCAAGGCGGGGAACTAGTCGTATTCTGAACGGTCGGTGAAAATGCGTTACGCAAGGTGCCCTTTCCTATATGCGGACAGACGAGCCCGTTGCCATAAATACACTAAACAGCCGCGTGTTTCTTTTGTAAGAGACGGCGGTCGTGTGCTGCTGTTGTTGTTGAACGACTTCTCCGATCGTCTAACTACTGCTCGTCTTATATACGCGTCTACGTTCGGGCTGCTGATTGTCTGAACGTGAATGTCATAACAAAACGTTGCTCGAGCTGCCTCCGCAAAAAAAAATATAGATAAAAGAAAAACAGAAAAAAACACGCATACCTTAAAATCTTGAGATCCCCCCCCCCCCCCCGCCCCGAAAGATAACTTACCCCTATTGTTGGCTTGATCTGTTATTTTCTTTTAAACACCGAAAGATAGACCACCGCTCGTAATCGTAGCGTTCGGATCAATGATGACCTCGGCGTAAATGCGTCTGCAGGTTAGCTATGGCGGGATATAAGCGAACATTGCTGACTGGTAAGTACAGTCATCTTAGCTTTATTGCCCTGCTGCGACAACAGGTTTGGCAGGGACACAAGATCTTAAGATCTTATGACTTTTCTTGATTACACACCCGAAAGTTAGCCTCCTCTTTATTTTTACCCAATTTTCTCTCGATTTTAGGCGGGCTGTCTCTCGGGATATTACGATAGATATTTACTCCAAATGGGCGGTTGTGTAGTCCGTTTCATTCGAAGTCCGACCGCGACCAACGCTAGAATCTGATCGAGCCAACCAAGCAGCACCTATAGTGCTGCTTGGTTGGCTCCATCTTGGCTTCATCTTGGCTTCATGTTGGCTCCATCTTGACTCCGTCCTGGGTGTCATCTTGGCCCCGTCTTGGCTCTCTCTTGACACCTTCTTGGCTCACATCTTGGCTCCGTCCTGGGTACATCCTGGCTCCGTCTTGGCTTTATCTTGACACCTTCTTGGCTCCATATTGGCTCCAATCTTGGCACCATCTGAACACCTTCTTGGCTCCGTCTTGACTCCATCTTGATTCCATCTTGACTCATCATCTTTGTGCGTTTGCCGTCCCCAGCTAAACCAATCAAGCGCATGATCCTGGACTTGTTCATTTTAATTTTTTATGCGTGATTTGTTTAGCCGATGATAGCGAGCGCGCACCTTCATCTTGGCTCATCTTCTTTGTGCGTTTGCCATCCCTGGCTAAACCGATCAACCGCATAATCCTGGCCTTTCTTTTCTTCTTTTGTTTTTTCTATGCGTGATTTGTTTAGCTGATGATAGCGAACGCGAAACGATGAGGAACGCCGCGATGATGATCTTTTGGCGCTGCTTGATTGTTGGCTTCACGGCTTCGAATTTAGACCGCCAGGCGCTGCGAAAATTTGGTTCGCGCGAGACGGCTGACGAGCGAACCTGCCGCCGCAATTTTCGATTTCGCTGGAGTTCGCCACTAAGTTCGTGGGTTGGTAGTCATGTTCGTCGAAGGCATATTGGAAGTGTGGTTTCGCGCATCGCGAGGAAAAGCGCACTGAACTGAGACAAAATACAGCGGAATGTCTGGTCCCTTTTTGTTTCGTACCATTGTTAAACGATGGGCGCCTCTTCGGGCTCTTCGGGAATGGACGCCTTACACGCGTGCCAGATTACAGCCGCCATTGCTGAGCTTCTATCGTCGATACCCAGCCACTGAAGCAGGCGTTGACGAGCCTCCACAAAGACCAATGCTGGCGAGGAGGACACGGTCGAATTTAAAATGGCCATGACCTGTCCTGCTGCGGTAATGACGGAGCGAAAGTGATCAAAATAAGAGGGAACGCAGAACGAAGGTCGGTAATGGCGGCGCCCATGCACAGCTTCTGCAAAGCGTCTATAGACCGACACGCTATTTACAAAACTGGTCTGCGCATGCGCAACGGGGATAGCAGCGCCAACTCAGCATCGTGTCGTCAGAGCCTCGAACTCTTTTGGACTGGTCTTCTTGCGTGCCCGAAACAACAGCGAGATATGTTGAAGCAGCTGAAGTGTAATGCCAAGCGTCGTTGATCCTATCGGTTGGCCTTAGAAGTGTATAGACGTAGAAGGCGAACGGACGCTGGCGCCCCCTGTCGTCGCGGCGTCTCCAACACCTGTCTGTTGGAGCTGCGTTTTCCACCGCCAGGATCGTGACGGGCTACGTCGTTACGCAATTACGATTCGCCGAACGAAGATCGAGTGGAAAAGTATGAAATTAACACACCTGAGGCGCACGCACCGGAGCTTACTACTCGCAAATATGAACGGGTATATACGAAAACCCCCTAACATTCGCACACAACCGGCTGACCTCGCCGGACTGTGCGTCCGTTCCAAATCGCGGACTTATAATGGAGGCTCTTAGAGGCGGAGAGACGGTCAATTTGAGGGCTCTAATTGGCGGTCCTGCATACGCGACAAGATAAAACGGTTACGTATGCAAATTTTTCCCTTGCTAGGCACCGGCCAAGCGCCGCGAACTATAACTTCCCCTGCCGCCTAGCTCGTTTTTCACCCGTTTAGAGCTACGTAGGAGATAGACGAAGAATCGTGAAAAAGCGTTCCATTAACCGCATTTAAAAGCCGAACGCGTCTATACCTCGTTCCACCGTAACTTGGCAAAGATCGAACGCTGCAGCCCCATCGAGCCAATCAGAGCCATGGAGGAAGCACGCTACAGCCCTTACCAAAGCTACGGAGCCGAGAGCGTAACCCGCAGGCGGTTGGGAGAGGAGGGAAAGGAGGAACTGCTTTATTATCCGGATCCTTTTGTGTGTGTGTGTGTGTGTGTGTAGTGTGTCTTAGACGCCGTTTTTGTCCACCTCGGAGATTAGCCTGTAACTCGAAATTTGCATAAAAGCTGCTTTTCTCTCTCTCCCTCCTTTGGCTTCAACAGAACTGCCGCAACCAGAGAGATAGAGTATGGTCACGTGGTCCCCTCCGACGCGCTGATTGGCTCGCTGGGAGACCGTAGCCTTCGCCGTTTTGCCAAGTTACGGTGAGACGGAGTATGGAGGGACGAGCGCTGAGTTTGGCGTAAAAATCGGCAACGTACTGGGCGCCCCGAGCCTTTGGTGGGAGAAGCCTCGAGGGAGGAGAATAAATAACCGTGCCATCAATTATGAATCAAGTTCGGACGAGAAGCGCAGCGCTTCTGTCGAAGGAGCCGTTCGAACTCACGAGCGTAACCCGCACGCGCTCGTCCGCTTCTTGACCTCTGCGGTGACCTTCAAATGACCCGAGCCTGACCTCTAGGCGGCCTCTAAATGACCCTCGTGTGTACCCTCCCACCCGGAACATGCGCATGTGCGCGTGAATGCCGGCGGCTATTTGGGCACCATTTTATTTTTCCGCATTTTGTTTTTTGGGGGAGCGTCTTCGAGCATGTATTTCTTGTGGCCAGTACGGTTACACGCTGACCCAATAACCTCTCGTCCTGGTTCAGCGTGGACCTCATATTACCAGCAACTCTAACCAAACGTTCTTACCGCCTTTCTTTCCAGTAACGTTTTGCGGCTGGTACATGTATACTCCATTCAGCCCTAAGCTGACACTGCAGAGAAATCTACGTGCTCGTTGGACCAGTCATACTTCTTGTCTTTCGACCACGATGGACGCACGACTCCTGGTCGTACATACCATAACCTCTCTATACTCACAAAGCCTGGCAGTTCGACGACGGAGCCATAGAGTGCCCGGTCGCAGATTTGGAGCGCGAGGATCCGTAGCGCAGAGCATCAAAGAGCCATTTCTCGGGGAACCTGGACGTCAGCGCACAGCTTTAGCAGCGAGCGAGGACCCGAAAGCACACTCGTTCGCTCGGGAGAAGTGTGTTTCGGAGTCTCGCCGCAGCGGGGCGCCAGTCTCGTGGCTCTCCTCTCATCCGTTGTCTGCCGCTCCACCTTTTCCATTTCGGCGGCCGCTTCTCGTGGCGATCTGCCAGGTTTTGTGAGCATATAGGAGGCTATGTGCATACGCACAGAGAGCTGGATCAGGTCATGCTGAGGGCGGGCGTTTGATCGGTCCGGGGAGCGCGTAGCTCCCACCGCATTGTCAGCTTAGCTGTTAACAGAATATAGGTGGCACAGCACCAGACTTGTAAGGCACTCATGAAGCCGGGGTCACACTGCGCATACATCATACAAAAGACAGTCTGCAAACACGAGTCACCGCGATGTCCGTGGTTCGAATGCCGCGTGTCAAGTTTTCTCCTTGAACTCATTTGCCAGGCGGCATTCGAAGCACGGATCTCGCAGTGACTCGCGTTCAAATCTGTATGCAGACTGTCTTTTGCCTGATGTATAAGATGTGTGAACCCCGGCTTAACGGTTACTTTTTTCCAAGTAACGGTCAGCTACGAGATTGTACATCACCTAAATAACTTAGCCGTAATGTGAAATATTTAAAGACAAAAAACAAATTTAACTCGAGTCTAAGCCGGACGGTTACGTAGCGCTCGTGACCAATCAGCGCATTGCGCTGGCCTCCGACAGGTAACGTAAAAAAATTGAACATTGCAGCCTCGTTACATTAGGATGTGTTGGTTGGCATCACTGCTTCATGATGGGAAGAAGGAAACAAGAAACAAGGCTCTCTGAATGGGGAATTTTAGTTGACTGTTCCGATTTCTCCGATAACGATACTCCGCCAGTAGGGAGCTTTAGTAGATCGTTCCGATGACTCCGATGACGATACCCGATACCCCGACGACGCCTTTGCGCGTGCATCGAATCGTTGTCGGAATTATCGGAACGATCTACCAAAACTTCCTTTGTGCATGCATCGTATGCGGTATCGGGTGATGACGTTATCTGAACTATCGGGTCGATCTACCACAACGCCCTATTTTATTGTGCGTGCCGGCTCGACTCGTCTTCGGTTCGCACTGAAAGTGCACGCGCGGGGAGCACGTTCTGCTTCACGTCCACCTTTCGGAATTCGGCTCGATTGATTTGTCGTCCGGGTGCTCCGACGCTCGGCAAACTCGCAGCGATTTTCTTAGAGTGTGCGTCTTCCACGCTCGACTGAGGTGCGAGGCTAAATAGCAGCGAAGGTTAGCGGTCCGCTTTCGTTTCAAAGGCGCGTTTACGAACACGGCTGACTTAACGATGAGGGCGTGTTTCCCTTTATTTCGCCCTCGTATATGTTCACCGCTAGCGCTTCTTTGTCAGGCTAGAGAGAGTAAGCAGCGCTTGAGATATCGGTACTCTATTCCCCAAAATTTTCTTTTCTTTTTTTTTCTTTTTTTTTGTGGGCGCAGTTATTTTGGTGCGCAAAGCGGGTGCAACGGGCGATCGTTGCGATTCTAAACTGCGACTGGCTGAGCTCAATATATTCGGGTTGTGCGAATATTCGAAATTTCGAATTGTGGTTTCGAATAATACGCTATTCGGTATTCGCTTCGAGAAGAACTAAACTATTGGCGCTTTTCGTAGTGTTAATTGCGGCGTCTTAGCCCCGTTGAGCGCGCTTCTTACCGAGCACCGGTGCACTGCGGAGAAGCAATACCCGCGGAAGCCAGCTCCGCGGGTGTTACTTCTCTGCATACATCGCTGCTCGGTAGAAGCGCGCTCCATGTGCCGGCTGTATTTGAAAATAAATGAAAACTTTGTGAATGTGTATATCCACATTGTAATAAAAGTTTCAAAATTCAACTGACTGTTATGCAAGAGTATATGTAAGGCAGAGATACCCTTACAACCTGGCGTTCATCATGCGCGATTATTTTATTTTTACGGCGAAGCTGTTATGTGCTAGGATCTGGAAAAAATGCGTCCATGGATGTTAACGAGAAACTCCCGTTTAAACGGCGCTCCTTCGTTCCGATTGGTCGTGTCAAGTATTAATACAAAGAGGGGGCAACCCGCGTGAGTCAGCCTTCCTCGGCATTATTACATAGCGAGGTCCTGATCCCTTGTTATCCACGGTCACCGACTTAGCTAAGGGTGCGCTGTGACGAGGCTGATTGCAGAACGCGCCGATCTAACCTTCTTTTCTTTCGCTTACGCGATGCTGATAAAGAGACTTGGGCTCAATCGGATAAAAGACAATTAAACAACAAAGTCGTGTACGTGTCTTCATTGCAATCATGTAAATCGTATAGATGTCGTATGCAAGTTGTCGTAATGTTGTCGTAAAGTTGTCGTAAAGATAACAGCTTTGCTGGTCCTCCATCTGCACGTGAAGTGGATGGGCTCTACAATGTTTTAACTCGAGATTAAAGAAAGGACATTTTATAGAGGAAGAATTGTAAATTCACACAATTGGGTATAGTTGGCCATCTCTATAGGATCTGTCGTTTACTTGCCAACCCAGGACATCAGACCTTCTGAGGCCACAGTTCATAAATATAGATAGATTAAACTTAGCTTATAAATGAACAAGTGGAACAACCTTTACGAGTTTAACTGGGAGTTCGTCTAAGCATGATGCAATGGTAGTGAAAGGCGTACAAAAACTATGCGATATTCGAATAAAAAATATTTGCCCAAAACCACTATTCGCACATGACTATTATATATAGATACGGTGTCCGGAGGCTCGGGCGATATCGTTTCGCTCTGTCGCGTACTGTATTAACATTTCTGGAGAACGGAGAAGCGATTCCTGCGATTTCAGATAAAGCGCGTCAGACAACTGGCAACAATGATTCTAGGCACCAAGATGGCTGAAGGGATTTTAATCTAAAGCGTGGCTTACTTATAGTGGCTCTGGGCAATGCCACATAGAAGACGAGGCCCGCGGTCGACGTCATCGTTAGTGGACCTCCTCTCCAGCACTCGCTCTGCTAAAGTGAAAAAGAGGGGGACGAGCTTCCCTGAACTTTCAACCTGTCACCGACTACAGGTCAGGCTCGGGCGACCTGGTAGTGCCGCCGCGTCGTCCGCCGTCCAGATCGGAGCATATGGCTCACCACTGGCGCCATCTCGTGGGGCCTGGTGGTACTAAACGCGTACCCGCGCTGGCGGGCGAGAGAGATGCGGCCGGTGTTCGCGGGAGTCGCTCGGACCGGCAGCGGCGTTCGGAAGGCTGTTCCGAAGGACGTCGCACTGAAAACGACTTCACCGTAAACGACGTCACACCGAAAATGAACGTCACTATAAATGACGCCACCAAAAATTACGCGACGATCAAACAGAAGGAGTGAACGTCATCGTTCCTGCATTTGAAGAGCCTTACCAATACTGGATAAAGCTATGTCCAGAACAAATACACGAAACGTGCAAAACGGAGGGCTACGAACTTAATCGACTAAACTTCCGAAGAATCGAGTGTAAACGCTCCGCAGCTGGGAGCACGTAGACACATGGAAAGCTTGCAAGGATCCTGCGGATTGAATCTTCGCGACAGACACCAGTCACACCTTGGGGCTGACGAAATTCTCGCTGTCTAAACGAACGCAAGACAAAATTCGTAGACAACTGGCAACAATGATGTTAAGAAAGAAAATGGCTGGAGCGTCGCTATGGTTCGGGCGCGTAGCTTATGTAGTGAATCTGCAACGTCGCTGTAACTAACCTTCGCGCACGCTACATCTGGAAGATACGCAACGCGTCATATATGTATATAGAGAGAGGCGCTGCGCTCGTATCTGATGATTCTATCATGAGACGCGTCGCCTTTGCCCCGCGCTGCTGCAACCGAGGAAGGGCAGTGACATACCGACGGAGAAGTTTCGGTTGCCGTGCTAGAAACGTCGCCGTTTTTGTTGTTCTTTTTGCATTTTTTCGGCTTTTTGTATTTTTGTTTTCTCAACGTGGATATATTTCTTTGTGCCGAGTAGAGGAGCGTGCGCGTAGCCCTCATATGAGCTTGGAAGTACACAGGCCGGGTTGGGAGGACGGAGTCGACGAAATCAGGAAATATCTTAGCCGGACGTGTCTCGAATGCCGGCCCATATTGCCTCTGATTTCCACTCGGCTGCACGGCCGCCGCTTTTTGCCTTCATTTCTGTCTCTAGTTTATTCGCGCCGTCGTCTTCCCCTATGAACGTCTTCTTCTCATTCTTCATATTCGGTTTTTCTTTTTATGCAACCACTTTTTCTTATTTTTTATGAGCAACGTTTTGTTTAATTAAAGACAGTCTGACGTGCGCTATAGCGAAGGTTGCGACTGGGCGATCCGCTGCCGTGGGTCATTGGGCGTCTGACTGTAGAGAGAGCTCGACACGGCAATAGCAAATTATAGACGTTGGATGTTTGGACAGCGTGGGCTCGGCCTGTTATAGCATGTCGACACTCGGGTCTCACGTTGTATATACGTAAGAAATTGAGCCGGTGCAGAGACTGCTATCCTGGCGGCTTCAACGCGCCTCACCGCAGTAGGGGTACACGACTGAACGCTGCGGTACGATGTTCATCCGAATCGAACCGGACAGGGGTGGAGAATTGGTCTTAAAGGGGCCATGAAACGATTTTTCTAGTGTCGCTAAATACTACTAAGAATCACCCCATAGCGTTAATAACCGAATAACCTTGCCTCAGTTTCTCTCTTTAAGCAATGGCAGTCGCCAAAAAGAAATTCGAGAAATATGAGCATCGTTCATCCCCTCAACTCGGAGCCAGAACAAGCGGCCACGTGGCCTGGTGCCTATCCGTATGCCGCCAACGTTCATTATCATACACACGCGCTGGGGTGGGCAAAGTAGAAAACCCGGGCTAAACTCCATGAACTGTTAGACTACTGGTTGGAGCTGAGCTTGTCGGATCATATATTCTTTGGTGGTGCCAGCTGAACAGTAATGAACACAGAAAATTTACAACCGCTGGACTATCAACTATATTACAGCCTTCTTTTTCCTTCACTACTCTCACTATTTACATTGAAGCCTTCTTCTTCTTTATAATTTACAATCCTGCGTTAAAGCCTTCCTCCTCTTCTTCTATACCTTTTTACAAACGTGGAGCTGCTTCGAGCCCTTCAGGACCCCCGCAGAAACAGTTTTTCTCGCTTGCTATATTGTTGATAGTCCAGCGGTTGTAAATTTTCTTTGGTCATTGCTGTTGAGCTGGCACTATACCCAAGCACTGTTAGAGTTCGGCTACTCTCATCACCGCACTGGTTGGACACAAGCCACTACCCGAGTGTCCGCCGAGCCATTGACTGTTACAAGCCGAAGTCGAGTGCTCACGCATGTTCTCGTGTCCAATCCATGATCCGCGCTCGACTGTTGTCAGGCGGGTGGCTCCGATCCCTCAATCACGTCACCGAGCATGGTGAAATGCAAGACTGAAAGAAATAGTCCCCTTTTATCCGCGCAATTTCACCGCGACCAAGAAAAAGGTTCCGAATCAGTGGCGGTCCGTGCGAGTATTACTCGAGCCAGACTATAGGACCAGTACGCCTCTGTAAAGTCACGAACATTCCGACCCGATATCGTTTCGCGACCCCTTTAAGCCCCGCAGTCACGCTGATATATCATACAACAAGTCACAGAGTCTCTCCGCAGCCATGGCGACCGAAATATCTACGCACACGCCTCAAAAATGTTCAACGCACGTTTGCTTGTACATACGTGTGCTTCAGACAGTATACGTGCAGACTGTCTCTTGTATACGACGCATTAACGGTGTTACCGCGGTTTATCGGTCTCGGCCGTTTCTTCGGATTTATAACTACAGGCACTGGCTATAGGTGGCGCAAGCCGTCGCCCGATTCAGAGTTCAGCCGTACGCACGCATCCATCCATCCAGCCCATCTCTATCAATGAGCAATTTGTCAGCGTAATCTACCGCGTTCCTCGTATAAGGAAGTTCACGACCTCTCGTGTGTCGCGCGCGCGTGATATCGCGTCCGGTCGGATGAGTAATTTTTTTCTTTTCTTGTATTTGCTCCGTTTACGTTCGACACGCGTCTTCTTGTGCGGCGTACGGTAGAATTAAGATGCGATTCACGTAGTTCCACTCGTCCCTTCCGTTGGCGTGAAAGCGGCGCGGTGGCCCCGCCGCGCGCCCGCTGTGAGGCTCGATTACGGGGAGCAGCCGCGGGCAGGTATACGACATCGCCTATCGGGCAATGCACATATCCCGGCAGTTGTTCCTTTCCGTGTAAACGAGCTCTCGAAAAAATAAAAATTGCAAAAATAAGTTGGCGTTGCACTGCGTGTGTACGTTGAGCGAAAGTCGGGCATATACGTGACGGACGGGAATTGCTTTAAATATATATAGGGCGTGAACAGCTCCCCTGATTACGCTCGTTTGTAACACTTGCGAGGTTGCCTTTTATAACGGCACGTTAACCTCGTGAATGTCGGTAATATTCGTGTAGATTATGTTGGTGGGCCAGTGTCTGTAGCGCTAGCGCGGTCCGTACCAGACGCCAAAGCTTCGGAGCTTGTCTTCGTTTAATTCAAACGTTATAAATCAAGTTTTGAAAAATGTTCAATAGGAAAACGGGGCTTGTTCCCGATAGCAGACGGCGTTTACCTTCATGCTTTCGTGGGCTTCCTTCGATGGCCGTTATTTTGTGACTGAAATTTTTTCGAAGATCGCTTATAACTATTAAATCAGATAATGGCAAGTGCCGAAACTTTGATATGGTCCGGACCGCTGGCGAAATTTTTGAGTATAGAAACTCAGCGTTCTAAAATGCATAGTTTATTATTTTTTTAAAAGACATATTGTAATTTGTTTTATTTTTTTTATTTCTTGAGCAACCCATGCACATAATACACGCAAAAAAAAAACGTGAAGAACGTGTTGTGTTTCGGAGGCAACAACCGCACCTCCGTCGGCGAGTACGAGCTCGAGCATATGGGCCGCCGCTGGGATAGACGCGGTGTATTTTTCATTGCCGACAATTTTTGGGCGTGCCTTTTTTAGGCGGGCGCTGTGTGGGTGCGGTCGCCTCGGTATATGGTCTGACGCCGCCACCGCCGCCGCCGCCGCTCCGTGTACTACGTACGCGCGCCGGGGTGAACCGGTAATGGGCAAGGGACCTATACGGCGATACCAGAAAATAAAGTAATAAGAACGAGAAAAAAACGCCGATTAAAAAGTATATAGAGACGGCTCGGTATATAACGAGCCGATGCCGTACACAAGCGCGGGTGCCAGCAATTATCTAGCGGGCTCCTAAGTCGGTTATATGTTAATTATAAAATAAAAAGCAAACAAGAGTATAGCGCAAGTTGGAAATGAAAATTAAAAAAAAAGTTAATGTAGCGTCAAACAAAATAGAAGAAAAAAACTGTAGCACGCTTGTTTTTGCCACGGGGATTGCCCGGTATGGCTTGAAGCGTTTAAAAACAAGAAGTACCACGAGGTCGACGCGGTGAGAGACATTTCTTTTTTTTTTATTCAAGGTTTTATGAAACTGGTTTAATTATAGATGGATATCAGCGGCCACTTGATCAGACTGCCCGCAGAGTATTTTAGACTTCGAGAGAGAGATTTCTCGATTCGGCACGTCTTTTCGAGGTTTTGAATTTTTTCTTTGGCTTTGTTTTGTTTGCTGTTTTGGTCGTTGTTTCTGCGTGTGTGTGTGTATCTGATGGCGCGTTGAGATATCGTTTTTGAAGCGAAATTATTGGCTCGTTTTATAAACGGCGGGAGAGTAGTAACAAAATCTGGGTTGGCGTCTCTATGTATATACGCGCGCGCTCCGAGAATTTCGGTTAATTGGCGTTTTGCCCTGACGTAATTACAGTTTGGGAAGCCACACCTCGCCTACTCGCGGTCTTCGTTTCATCGTAATTATTTCATTTATTTTTTTAATTTGTATATATATATATATTTTTTTATTTTATTATTTTTTTAAATCGGGCGGCGGTGAATATATGTGAAGGGTCCTATCTTTGCAAACTGTGAAGTGCGGGCTTTCCCTTTTGATTTGCTTTTATTTACTTTGTTCTTCGAAGCGAGATGACTTTCTTTAAGCGGTCTTGCCCACTGGGACGCGTCCCAAATTATAGACGTGTCAAACGACTTTCCCCCATTAAAAAAAGAAAAAGAAAAAGCATTGGCCGCGAGTTGAAAACTTCGTCGTTTTTCTTCTACCCTCGTGGGTCTGGGTTTTTCTTCTATCTACTCAACCAATTTTCTAAGCAGCGGTTAAACTTAAAAAAGTTTGGCCCATTAATAGGCACGGATTATTCGACTAATTACGCCTGCAGTTGCCATTACATTATCAGCTCCCGCCGATCAGGCATCGCTATATGCAGAGCGCAAGTTTGTCTGCTTCTAGCACAGGGATTGCGACGATGTCAGAACGCCGAGCTCTTATTGGCTGATTGAAAAAAAAATAGTGGGTAGACCTGAAGGCATTTTAGACCAACTCATGTTTACACACAAACCGGAGCGCCCATGGCGGACGCCACTGGCGCCGCGCATGCGCGATGGAGTGTTGGCAAGAAGCTCGCCGATCGCCCATAAACAAACCATTGGAATGCGATGTTGTCGGCGTCGGTGTGAGTCTCCATGCTCTTTTTCGCTTTGGAATTGCTGATTGTACGTCTTCCTTGCAATGTCTGACTACTTTAGTGGTTTCAGCGAAATTAACGAGGCTCGTTACACCGCAGACCTTCGCGTGAATAATGTGACACGCTGTGATTCATTCCGCTGGAGATTGCTGCTCAAAATTTTCAATCATGACGTCGCTCGGGCTCAAAAGCGTGAATAGTAGCTGAGATGGTCGACCTCGATACTGAAAATCGCAAGCAAAATCGGACCAAGTGAATCAGGCATAACAAGTCGGGGATGGCCACTGGTAACAATTATCAACATCTCCTTATATCTACTGTATACACCGAGCCTACTTACCCCAACCAACTTTCAAACTTAGAAGTTTTTTGAGGCCGGCGCTTACTCGTTATCGCAATTAACGGGTCAACCTTTGGTCTACGGGCCGCTGTCGTTTGAACGACCAGACGACAACAAACAGAAACGTCTGAAAGAGCAGATGACGGTTCGAAGGATCAGACGGCTGTTTGAACTTGACGGTTTTCCGGGGTTCATGTTGAAACAAAAACGAAAAAAAAATCTGACGACCACAAGTATCCGTAAATTCAACCCTAAAGCGCGAGACACATGGACGACAAAATCGTCCGATCCGACGTCCGATCCGACAGTCCGAACGCCAATTCGAATTGCCGCACGCGACGGTTTGAGACACACGCTTCCGACCTTGTATGCGACACGACGATCCTTTCGGCTCCGCCCAGGAGGTCCAAACGTTCCAGCGATCTCTGGTCCCAGATTGACGGTTCAGCTCGCACGAACGAAATTAGGAGCTCGTTCTCGCTAGCGCGTGCATTCTTTGTTGCGGCCCTCTTCCTCGAATGGGTCAGCGGGATTCACGCCGCCGCACGCGTCCGGCTTCTCGTCGCCCGTCCCGTTTTCCTGTTCGTCCCGCCAGACCCAGTACGTCATCATGACGTTCGCGCTAGCTGTGCTGTCATTGGCTGGACGCATCCGACAATCCGTCCGCCGTGCGAAACTATCTGGCGCGTTGGACGCACGTCGGATCGCCGATCCGTCGTCTGAAGCGACCAAATTTTTCGGATCAGGCAGTCGTATTGCCGGATCGGACGTCGGATCGGATGGATTTTTCGCGCATGTGTCTCGCGCTTTAGTGCGTCCCGCACAAGCAATCGTGGTCCGACGGCGTCTGGTATTCCCTTTTCACGGCCCCTATCCACGTTCTTCTCGGACGAACCGAGCAGGCAGAAAACACATGAAAACTGACCTTCAAACCTTTCCCCACTCTTTTGGTACAGCCCGCAGTCGCAGCGTTTTGACGAGAAGGCAGGTTTTATTGTCTGGTTTCTTTCAAAACGACACAGGAATGCACGTGCCGCATGGTGACTTCCGCCCACAGCCCCAGACCGGAAGTGCGCCTAACGCGCCACCACCGCGCCGTGGCGTAACAGAGCTGAGTTCGTGTATAGCATTGTGGTGTAGCCACTATCCTTTCAGTCAAAGCCAATCAGAGCACGGCGTCAGTGTGACGTCACGGCAACTTCTGGGCAAGAAGCAGACGACCTTGCTCTGCGCATATAGTCGTCGACAACTTAAAGAAAGGGGGGGGCATGTCCAATTCCGCGCATCTCATTATCGTTAGGTAGCCAATGAAATTGCGGCATTGGGTTTTGTGAGAACGCCGAAGAGCCGACCACGAAGCAAGAGGCGTGTACATAATAAATGATGATGATGATGATAATATTAAGGCACGCCCCGCGTTTCTTAGGCTATCGGTGACCGTAGTACGTTACAACTTCAGAACCGTAGGAAAGGCTCCGTCCCCGCCCCCGATTTGCATAGAAAAATGACGTCATTACGCCGCTCACTACGCACGCACGATGTTTGGTGACGTCACGGAAAGCGAGGAGCTTCTTCCCGCAAAAAGTTTGCACCGTTTCTTTTTTTTTTTTTAAATACGCACACAAAAAGTAAAGTCTCCGTACGATGTCCAATGCGCCGATACTACATGACAACTTAAGAAACCTTTCTTAAGCTTTTGGCGTATATGGGCGCATGGAATATTGAACGGAGCGTTATATATATATATATATATATATATATATATATATATATATATATATATATATATATATATATATATATATATATATATATATATATAACTTTGCGATCGGGCTTTTTCAGTTCTTATGCTGCAACGCGCTACAACAACTTCGTAACAAAAGTTTTTTTTTTTTACTTTTTTTCCCCACGTTTGAATTCTACCAGAGTGCTCGTATACGTAAAAGTTTATAGCAATTCAGCGAGGGCTTTGTCACACCAGTGCGACGAACAACAAACGTCGCTCGTACACATATCTGTTACATCTTATTTGCGATACTTCTTATGTATGAGAAACACAAACCTGCCACGGAAGCACGTGTTCGCTGACATGTGGTATTGCGAAAAGTCGCTGAGGCCGGCAAAGAAAAACAAAAATTTCATAATTTTGTTTTAGGCGAACAGCAATTAATGTTTGACGCTCAAATGGAACGACACCCCGAGATAGACGTTCTGTCGGTCACACGCCACCACTGCGACGACAACAAAACAACACCAACAACGCGCGTTTCGCGGATAAATGATACGACTCTCTCAATCTCTCTGCATGGAGCCACACATGCTGCAGTACGAGAATTTTCACGTAACAGCTTGAACAACCCGTCTGTGTATATAAGGCGATTTTTGTTGTTACTGGAAGTGGCGACGCCGTGTACGTATTGTTTACACATATACGGGAACTTTCGTTTTTATACTTACAGGAATTGCGCTGCCTCCTGTCGGTCAACTGGTCCGTCGTGTCAGCTGCTGATCATCCGCGGCGGTCAGCCATCCTGAAAAAAGTAAGAAATGTTTTTTTATTGACAGAAACGCAACGTGCAGTATCTGAGAAAACTCACGGTCACCCTCAGCAAAACAAAAACACAACGAAAATAATCATGAAGATTAAAGTGTCTTAAAGTCAAGTAATCTTTGACCTCTGAGTCAAAGATTGCTTGGATGTTATCATTGGGCGCGTTAAGTCCGTGCTGGGGATAGGGAGAGTTTGGCGCTCCGTTCACTAAAGGACAGGAGTACCACCGGAGACTGAGCATTCAAACGCGCTCTTCGTGCACCGAGTTCTTTTTTTTTTTCTCGGAGGCGCGAGTGACTTCGCGCTCCGTGACGTCACTTTCTCAAACAAGATGGCTGCGCCGGCGATGAACTTTGTCGTGACGAAGAGTGCAGTCAAAACGATTGCCCCTTTTGAGTTGAATCATGCTTAGTCCAGTGAGTAAAAGCGAGTCGATCGGAAAGCCGTATCATCAATTAGCCTCCCGGAAAAAATTTGTTCGTGTATATGGCCTGAAAATGACTTTGCTTAATATCTATTGAACTAAGGTGAGCCATGGCACGTCGACGGGTCTTGCTCTCACGTTGCGCGACGGAACCCATCTGAACAACCTTGAGATAGCTTGACGGTTTCCCCAGTCGACGAGCCAGTCCTAAAATTACGTCTGTTTTATAAACCCGAGCGGGATGAGCGGCGAATAGGCCGGCCTCGGCAGCTTACTGCCTCTGCGCATGAAGAGATCGAGTCTCTCGACCTTTCAGTCGTATTAAAACGATTAAAACATTCAATACTGCATTGCATTACCTACTTTTTTATGCTTTATACTCTGCCTTTGCACCCAGGTACAGGCTGCTTTAATTTATTGTCGGACTAGTTCGAGCTCCTGCCGTTTGTATCCACAACGTTCTGTGCTTGGGCCCCTGCCGCTTGTATCCACAACGTTCTGCGCTCGCATCATAACTTTATAACGGCCGGAAATGGCGTCCGACTCGTCGACGGTTTCGGTGTGTCGCGGTCCCGTATGCTCCGCTCCGCGTAGTTGCTGCACTCGGAGTGTGAAACTCGGAGCGTCAGAGAAGGAGGAAAGGAGCGTGGACTTAAGCCACGGGCTGCTCTTTTTAAATATGGCAGTGACTAGAGCAGAACTATTCTATGAACAAAAATGTTAATGTTGGAATCCAAAGCGATGATAGAACGATCGAGTGAACAGTCAATATGACCTGTGGCGCCACCCACGATTGCGGGAGAAACGGGGAACGTGCCTGACGCTCTCTTCGTCGCCTGAGCTGCTAAGTTCGACATTGACGTCACAATCGAACTCGGCACTTTCTTTCTCTCCCTGTCTCCCTCCTCCTCCTCCTCTTCCTCTCTCTTTCTCTTTCTCTCTTCCTGCATATCTTAATAGTCCTAATATTATTATATCGTTATTAGCGAGTAAAGTGTAGTGAAGGCAATGAAATTATAAAGCTTCAGTCGCCTGCAATACTCATTTGGACACTGACGAAAATTGATCTAGGCTCTCTCTTTTTTTATTTTTTTATTGTCTTCCTTTCTTTCTTTCCTTGTCGCTCTAAACTTTTGTATTTGTTTTCCTACATATTTCTTTTCTTTTTTTTTGCTTTGTCGTGATGAGCGAGCAAAGTTTTGGGCAAGGTGACGAAACAGTATAATTTTTATCTGGAAGACGCGTCAAGTGGAAAAGCAAATTAACACCAGGAAGTAAAAAGAAAAAGAAAACGGAACGGAACTAAACCTAGCAAAACACAAAACTCACGCGACCCGCGGCACGAGTTGACTCCGAGAGTGAATGCTCATTACATTTCCAACCTAGCTTGTGTGTCTTGTACGGGCTGCCTCGCAAAAAGGGCGGGAAAGCGAGCGAAAAATAAATATAAAAAATAGGGTCGTCGCCGCAGCGCAATCAGCACGGCGTAAAAATTGCGATGACGTCAGCCAATTAGACTAAAGTCGAGTTAATTAAAAAGCAAGACGAAAAAAAAAATTGAAAAAAAAATAAAGCGTGTTGGGGAAGTGTGCTGCAAAACGTTGGAAACACGGCGGCTGTTGGGTGGTCGGGAAAACTAAGGAAGCGAGCGAAGGGAAGAAAAAAAAGGGAATGGTGAAAAAGGTCATTAAACTAATTGCGGCGGAGAATTGCGATGATCGTGCGATATGTTCTAGTGCGTCGTGCGACTGGGGTTTTTATTTTTTACTATATTTGTTTATTTGTTTCGGAGGGGGGGGGTTAAAGGTTTTATTAGTTTTACTCTAGCAACGCCGGTATGAGGAGTTTGGGGAGGTGAGGGAAAAGGGAGAGCTAATAATGCTTCATGGTCTAAAGCATTCTTTATTTATTTATTTTTTTCGAAAGAAACGGGTTGTAGAGAGAAAACAAGCGAGAATCTATGTACGAATATACACACACATACCGGTTTAGCCCGCTTCTGTTTTTACCCGGGCGTTCGTTGCTTGTTTTCGAATGGGCGATATACACAAACTGCATGAACTATATACTTGATGTACCGAGCAATGAAATGACGAAGAAAAACAAACCGCAAAATAAAATATAAAGAAAGAAAGATGGAACACAGCACGAGCTGGTTGTGAGTTTCGTATGGGAAAGGGAGAGAGAGAGAGAGGAGAGAAAACATTGAAACGTAATTTTCATCTCCGACTAGGCAGGTAGGAATATATCGCTAGTGCACAAAACGAAGTTGGGTCGAAAGTTTGGTGTTTTCGTGTTTTGTTTGTTTGTGTTACGCATGCGCGAGCGCGCGCGCATGCGTACGTTCCTACTATGTACGCGTCTCGTTTGTCGGGCTCACATCTAGATCGTCGTCCGCTAACGCTGAGGGGGTCTCCATTCGCATTAGCGAGGGTCGGCGCGCGCGTGCGTAGTTGCTGCTATCGCGCTGCTGTTGCTAGATGCGGCCGCTAGTTGGCGTGGATGGGCAAACGAAACGCAGGCAAAGCGGTTCCAAAGACGAAACGCCGCGATAGTGGAAAACCAAACAAGCAAAATGAAACATTCCGTAAAACAAAATACAACGCGGAAAGTATTTTTTGTCTTTTTTTTCTGAAAGAGTAATAATGAAAGTTGGAGAGGGTGTTTAATGAGAAGGCGATATATGGAGGCTGTTGGGCCGTGGAACGAAACGAGAGAGTGAAAGAGTTTTGATGCGTTACAGGCGGTCTGTTTCGTCTCCGCGCGAGATGTGGTCGTGTATAGGCGAGATTTCGTTGGAACGCCGTCGAAGCGTTCGCGCGCGCCTGTCGTGCTTGCGATTTTCTATTTTTTGTTATTGTTGGTGTTTCGTCGAGTTGATGTTGACGTTTTGAACGGTGGGCTGGATCTCGTCTGTTAAAGGGGCGTGGCCATGTTGTTAATTGGGAGGTGGAGAGGGGGAGGAAGCAACGATGTTGTTTGTTTTCATTTTTCGGCGAAGGCTGGGTCCGCCCGATATTGTGTTTAGCGGAACACAAATTCGTATCGATGACGTCACGCCGAGGGATGCGCCCGCGCGGATGCTTTTCTATGGGATGTTTCTGCTCGTTCTTCGATCTTCGAGCATAATTGTTTTGTTCCGAAGGGTATATGTAGTTACTGCCGGCTTAAGAAACGCGGTGCGTTGCTTATTATGTTAATTTGACGCGTGTTGCTTCGTGATTGGCTCTTTGGCGTTCTTATCTGCTGACGCCGGAATCTAATTGGCTGTGGATCTATCATGATACTATGTGCGGGACTCTGCGCAGCCTACGTTTGCTTAAACGGCAACTCCGGCCAATAATTTCGAATTTGGGATTACGACTGTTTTCAGCTCAGTCAGCGTCCCTAAATTACAAGGTATAATTTTTTTCTCTTGATATTGCGTATAGATTTTTATAGATAACACGACTCAAAGTTACCGGACTTTGAGCCATGATGGCGTCTACGGCAAAACCGAAACTATCGGCTAGGGAGGGATGGCAACACTGATCACCGGCTGTACTGCCGCGACGTGACGTCACCGTGGTGCTGCGGTACGCGGTACGCGGTACGACGTGTGGATGATAACGGCTGTATCCTTTGTGACGGGCGGTAACTGCGCCACCTAGCCAGAAATGAAGAACCAAACGTATGATTTCTTTCCTTCGCCAGTTCGCTTACCCTCTGCAATTTCGTCACTGCGCTACGCGTCGCCCAGTGTTCCTTGACTGAAAGCTAACCCGCTTGCTACCCTCTGAAGAGCAGCTGGTTGCATCTTTTGAAATCGGTTTTAGTGGGTACGCGGCTTCACTTTGACGTAATATTTCGACTGTGATCATACTTCGTGCCATCAGTCATTTATTTTGGTTTCGTGTTCGACCGGCTTGCCCTTTAAAGGTGCCCTGAGGAGGTTTCTGAGATCGTCTAAATATGGCCATAACTCACTCTGCTGGCTCTAAGCATCCTAGAAATCCCTAAATCATGACGATACGCGACCGATTTCCGTATTAAAAAATAACAATCAAAGATTGCAACACACCGAGGTCATCTCCGGCGATGGGGAGGAGCATGTTCCGAAACCAGGACCACTGTCAGCCAATAGCGAGCGAAGGATCCTCGCACCTCCGAATGGTGGAACCGCGGAGTGATATCTCGAATGCACGCGGCTCGTCGCCCACACAGCCCGGACTACGATTCAGCCCAGCGAGCGCGCGCTGGAGAGCTGACGACCGGACACGTCATTCCCGTTGAAAAAAAAAAACAACAAAACATAGTGCGCTATTTTTGAGACATTTATTGCAATTATGTTCCCTCTCTGTGAAAAATTAACATTTTTTCGATTATTCTTATTTGCTTTTATCATCTACAAAAGCATACGCATTTTGTAATAACAGCGTTTGCAATCTCAATGAAATATCGCGTTTTCATTGGTCACATATCGTCCTAGCTGCCGAAACAATGCTCTCCATCGCCGGAGATAATTTAGATCTTTGATTGCTTTTTTAATAAGGACATTGGCCGCGCATCGTTATGATTTATGGATTCCCAAGATGCTTAGAGCCCGCAGAGTGAGATGTCGCCATATTTAGTCGATCTCAGAAACTTAATAAGGGCACCTTTAATCTGTGAGTGAGGCCCAGTGACTTGAGCTTTTGGCGCAGCTTGGTTGTTCCCATTAGCGCGTAGAGTCGCCCTCGTCTCGACTTAAGCTGAAACGAAATATAGTCTTTATACAGTCTGTTGCGAAATAGGGAAACGCAGGCGAGGCTTCGTGCAGAAAAACCAAACGCTCTGTTCAATGCCCAACGCGCCGAGCCGCATTTGGACGTTATAGTCTGCTTCAACGTAAGACACGTTAGGCAAGTATTCTCCTGCAAAGCCCTCCCCTCTTTCTGCCTTAGCAGAGCGAAAATTGAAGTGGCGAGTGGAGAGAAGGAAACGCCCATTCGTGTGGAGTAAAAGTAAAGAGTTTTGTGAGTTTCTTAATCTGCAAGAGAGTGCAAGGCAGAGCTGCTTCTTTCTTTTTATATTTATAGGCGCCAGTTGGGAGGCTTAGATGCAAACAGATGTGTCTCTTTCGTGACGTTATAAAAAGGTGGCGTTCATATATAGTGACGCCAGCTTGCTCCGGGAATATGGGGGACGAAGCCTCCCCTTCACTTCTTGTGTTACCACTAGTCGGATTTGTACGGAAGGTTTTTCGAGCTACACAAACTAGGCACAGTTTCGGAATACCGAGGTTTTACCCTTCTTGGCATGCGGTTTAATGTTATAAAAAAAAAATGGGTATGAGAAAACGAAAAATGAAGGTGATGTCAAAACCAACATTCAAAATTTCCCGCGGCGGTATGGCGGGGGTATGACGTCACATATCGTATAGCCTGCAAATCGAGCGAACAAATTTAATAAGAAACAACAACAGTATTTTGCGCGCCTTTTTTGTTTCGTTTTTCTGCGTGAGCTTCTCCAGCGCTCGTTCCACACCATCAAACTTCTCGGGTGTTTGTCGGGAATAAGCCGTACTGCCCTCATGATTACAACAGTTGACGTCACGTCTTCACTGTGGCCGATAAAGAGCCTCTCGGACCAAACTTGAAAATTCGATAACTTCGCGAAACGAGGATTATTCCGAGTCGTGATTTGGGTTACCGGTTCAACGCGTCTATTGTTAATCTGTCGGACCAATCTTAAGACACTTCAGTGACTATTCAAGACAGTTTTTTGTCGGAGCTCTCCATTCATTAAATTTTATTGCGCTGTTTCCCGTGTTGTGTTCGGCTGCCTCGTCCAGCGAAGCGCACCGCGGGGACTCAATTATTGTTTCTCGTCGTGAGAAGGCGCAACTTCTGGACCGGCGCCGTTTCACGTCAGCTGTCCGCGTGGCGTCGTCCATGAAACGCCGCGTGTACACCGGAGGGCGGCCGAGCCGATCATACGATGCGCTCGCCCCGGCCGCGCGATCAGTTCGCGTTTTATATGTCTGGCGATGTTTAATACATGAACGCGTAAATCTTCTCTCGTTCCGACGTGTACCGCCCATAAATAAGAAATCGGAAGTGAGAGTAACGGCATAATTGTCGGGAAACGGGAGAGGGAGGACGAGGAAGGCGAAAAATGGCAGCCGCGGACGAGTGGGATTAACACGAAGGAAAACAAACAAAAAATCAACGAAAGAGCGATTTTCTCGGTAAACACGGCGGGTGTATAAGGATTCTACCCCTAAAATACGCGCATCCCATCGGTTTTCGAGGGAAACGCCATCTATACGAGAAGTAGGTATAAGTACAACATTAGTAAAACACGGTGTGTATGTATAAGGGCGAGAGAGTGAAAGAAGAATGAAAGACGAGGCCGAAGACGACTAAGCGGACGCCTGTGTATAATAATAAAGCAAAAACGCGGCGAGCGAATTCTGGGCAACGACTTAATTTATAACGTCTGGCCATAAATTACCGCGGGTCATCTGGCCCATGCAGTCCTTACGCGCGAGGTGTGTGTGTGTATATTTCACGTATGTGGGCAGCGCAGCCGGGGATTTTATTTTTATTTTTATTGGTCCACCAAGTCTGCGTCTATCTCTTCGTGTTGCGCGATTATTTAGGCGATCCTTTTCTGGGTTTTAGCACTGGCATTTGCGGCGTACTTTCCGAGATAGCGTTTTCTTTTTGCAGATATGATTGAGCCGGGGGGGGGGGGGGGGGCGTGAAAGCCATTTATGCTATGCCGTTTTGTTTACGTACTTTCAAAACAATGAAACATGATGCTCTCCTTACTGGTTTGTTGAAGGAGCCATTTTTAATGGGGAATCCGGCGTTCTTCCTTTCTTTACTTGTTTACTGAGTGATCGTTAATCGGTGCTCTGATCGCAGCTAATAACAGAAATTCAATGTTTCATCGTCGATGTTCTCTTGCCACATCATATTACGTAGTCGTTGGCTCGATTGACAAAAATAATAACTAGCGTTTGACTTTAAGACGCTCGCAAATGATACCGTTAGATCAGCGCTCTCGGGTAATCTCGCTTGATCATGGCCCTCGGGCAATCCCGCTAATCATTGTAGTAGACGTGGGTGTGTGTCTAAGCTAGAAGATACGGCCATTCTCGGGAGATATGGCCGGCAGGTCACAAGGGCGATTGCAGAGGCACGCTTCATATCGCGGTGTGAGGATCCGGCCAAGTCTTCGAAAGCCAACCTGTCGACGGCCCACTCGTCGACGGCCAGTTTGTCGAATAGGCCAATTCGTAATAGGGCAATTTATCGAAGGGCAACTTGTCGAAAGGGGCAATCTGTTGACGAGCGATTCGTCGAATGAGTTGAATGACGGTCCGAGGTAAAAGTTCTTGGTTTCTTGTTATCTTTCAAGCTAAATTTTTATTTGTGTGTTGGACTAGGAACTGCGCCCTTGTTAGGTTACAACACTGAAAGAAAAATCACAAGAGGGTGAATACAGGACAGAACCTTCAGACAAGTTGAGAAACGTGTCATCTTAGGATCGTCCTTTTGTTCCTTTTCTTTATTACTTGTTGTAATGAGCCGCCGCAGGCTGTTGCCACGAAGCGGCGTGAAGGGATGGGCCAGGTGGGTTAACATTTTTGTAATGAGCCGCTGCAGATTGTCGCCGTGAAGCGGCGTGAACGGGTGGGCCGGGTAGGTTAACACGCGCTTCAGTGATACACGCGCGACGTAGTGACCGTCCCCCACCGCACCGTGAAAGCGGTAAGTTGTTATCTTCGACGAGAAAGAGGACACTGGAGGTAAATTACCGTGCGCCGATTTAACAGACTACTATAAGGCAGTATTGACTTTAATATTTCAGGACAAAAATGATATATTTTGGCTTTGAAAACGCTGCGACCAGTTGACCTCTTCGACGAGTTTTCCTTCGACGAGCAGCCCTACGACGAATTCGCGTATTCGACGAAAGAGCCGCCGACGAGTTCGCCGTGGGCGAGTACGCTTTCGACGAGTTGGCCTATACAGACACATGAAGTATGACAAGTATGTCCACAGAGAGCGCTCTGTGACTAGGAACTTGCGTTCTTAGGTACTTTTGACAGGATTGCATAGTCAACGATTCGGTGAAAGTGTAATCGTCCTCTTCACTTGGATGCGTGTGATTCGCTAATCAAATCAGTTGAAAGTCGGCGCTCTGTCCGTCTTCTCTGCATTGTCCTTCGTCTTGTTTTGCGCTGGTTTTCGTTTTTAAAATATGCCGTATCAATTAGGTTGCGCTGCGTGCTTGGGGACCTTTTAGTCTGTTTCGGTTACATCAGTATTAATCAGAATTCTTAACACGCCGACAATGCGAACGTTTTCTTGGGACTAAGAGAGGCGGCGTGTGGCTGAACATGTCTACGCCTCTTGCTTCGTGTGTGTTCTTACTGGCAAATGCCGTAATATTATCGACTGTGGAGTGACGCTAAGGTTCTCGGGGCTCGCCTCGTTCTGCCTCGCTTCCAGTGACTGTATACGGGGTGTTTCTTTTTTAAACTTAACAAATTTATAAAAAGAAAATGTATTACAATAATGTGGTTCGTGTGGGATAGTTATACGGCCAGGAGGGCATGCCACTGGGGGCTAATCGTAACGGTCAGTCGGATAATTAACTAAAATGCGGTAATTGACGTTTCAATTATCGAAAACAAACACGTGGTTCTAATTAGAAACTTGCTGGGCGTCATCGAAGACCACTAAATCAATCAATTTTATAAATCTTTTTTTTTTCTTCCAGTGCGTGCGAAGCGCAATCGGTGCGCCAAAGTCACCAGCCGTGCAACGGGCGCAAAACTATATAGCGGGGGAAAAACGCGGATAGTACAGTCTGATCGTCCGCGTTTTCACACCGTTAAGGCCGGTTCAGACACTTGCGTTTGAGTGCGTTTGACTGCGTTGCGGCGAGAACCGAAAGCGAGTCACCGGCACATCTGTGCTTTGTATGAAGCGTGGAATCCAATTCAAGGAATCTTCTTGGCACGCGATATAAGCAGCAGGGATGTCCTGGTGTCTCGCTGCCGCAACGCAGTCAAACGCAGTCAAACGCAACTGTGTGAACCGGGCTTTAGCCTTTGCTCCTGCTGCACGATCGATCGGTATATACCTTTAGCGCTGCGTCGTGTTTCCCGCGTGTTCCGAGTCTTCCTAAAATTGACTGGTTTAGTGGTTTTCGATGACTTTCAGCAAGTTTCTACACTCTCAGACAAAAAGGGTGTAATCTTACACCCTTTTGTCCCATGCCATATATAGTACTTCACAAAGCTTTCAGTTGGACGTACAGTGCACTGACGTCGAACTGACTGCCCCAGCGAGGGCGCTTGATAACGCTGTGACATAACTTACTAAGCAGTAAAGTAAGTACCAAAGACTACAAAACACACACACACACAAAACAAACTGGTTTTGCAGTAGGTCCTCGATTATTTTTTTTTGTAGTCAGTAACACGTACATTAGCTATTGTAATAAGTTTGCATCACTCGGCTATCAAGCCGCTCGTAAAGGCTGGTACCGTTGGCTCCCCGTCAGTGCGCTGTACGCCGAACAAAGTTTTGGAGTGTATTACATGGGACAAGGGATGTAAGACCGCACGCCTTTTTTTCTGAGAGTGTAATTGCAACCATCATATCCGGATTCACCAGACACGACTGGTGCCTGTTTAACCGCCCACTAACTACGACATTGATTAAAATGATCACGTGGCAGGTGGTAATCACAGCTAAGTATAAGCACTCCATATTCGCCGACCATGTTCAGGGCTTAGTAGTCCCGAGCGACTTAGAAGGCGACTGAAAAGCCGTAGTCGGGGGAAAGGGGGAGGGGGGGGGTTACGGCCAGTTCAGCCAGTGTTTAGCGGGTGACTATGGCCGACTCCTATCACCGCTGACCGCCAGCGCTAATGAAGCACTTCCTGTCTTACAAACCTGAGGGACACATCCAAAAAGAATCGGAGCAGCAAATATTGTGGGGATTTACATGTTCAGAGATCAGAGATGGCGCTGGCGCTCTCAGCAAGTGCGCTGGACGACGAGAGAACTCGCATTTATTGGCGCTTCCATATTTGCGTGTGTCGCTGGCAATGAGGTTTTCCGTGTTTTCTCCCATGAGTTTTTTTTTTTTTATTTTTTAAGAACTTTGTTTTGGGCAATTATCCTCTCATTATAACATTTTATTTTTTCATTTTTGCTAATATATATTTAGATACTAGTTTTTACGTGATAAAATCCCCATTCACGCAGTGGTGTCTGAGTACGCGCTTACTTGACCTATCTTTTAATGTCAATTCCGCTTGCTACTCCGGACTAGAGACGTACTACTAACTTTAAAACAGCGCTAGTTATTCAGGACTGATGAATATGGCTGCATATGTTTATTCTCAGTATCTTAAAAGTTAATTCAGAATTTGTTTAGACAGCAGGATTGATTTTGTTTATAAACACGAAGTTGTGCGACTTATCGAGAGGATTATACTTTTATATTATGTCTTCATGGCCGTATAATTCACCTGCACAAACGGCATTAGTGTACCTTTTAAGGATTGTTTGCGAAAAATCTGTTCGAATTATAATCAGGCACCCTCTATATGCGTACAGCGAGTGACATTGATAGCCCGAACATAGGATCGTCGGCTTTTCGTGTATTTTTTCTTGCATAGCTGATAGGCTGTCATTAAAAGCGATTTAGTGGATTCACTTATATTGAATCCACTAAATGGGCATGATCTTGGCGGTAAATTTGGTTGTTATACGCTGTAGACTGTATTATTTAAATGGAAAGAATGCGGCGTTCTCATATTCGCGCTAACTTATCTCGCTCGCCTAACCTCGTTCTGTTAACGCTAGCTGTGTGCATTTTAAGAAAAGACAAAAAAAATACATAGGTTTTTATTTAATCATTTTGGGGTTCCGCGACGCGGCCCTAACCAAGGATAACCGCCGTCGTGTGTGATGGTGGCGCTTCGAGCGTTTTTAATCGATGTACTTTCAATCAGGTTCGTTTCGTGGCCACTTAAAAGAGGCCAGTTTATAGGGCACGTTATTCACCTAAACTAACTCTCGTTCCAAGGTCACTGTTTTTCTTTTTGTTGTTGTTTTTCGTTTTTATTAGCGTGGGGCGTTGTTTCTCACGAAACCACCGGCTCGATAAGATTCATATCGGCCTGATGAGCGGTTAAGCCTAATTTAGTGGTCTTGGCGGGCCGGGGCACTTGCTCGCGCGCCCTTTGGGGGCGTGCAGCGCGCACGCGCACATACAAACATGCACATAAACACGTTGTATAAACTCGGATTTTGCTGTCGTAGTTTTCGCTGCGATGCTTTTGTTGCAATCTTATCCTCGTTGTGAACGGTGATGATGGTCATGTTGTCGCCGGCGTTGTTTTTAGTTTTTGTTCATTGATTATGCGGTCGCGTTTAATTGACCCCGGCTTCATTTTACGAGTTAAAGAGCGAGAGAGAAAATTATACCCGCGACGCGGAACGTTCTTTATGTGCGTGTGCGTGCGCTGTGAAAACTGCGACGACCCATTGTTTTTCTTTGCGTTTTTTCATTCGTTGTTTTTATTTTTATTTTTTTTATTTTCAAAACGTCCGCGGTTTTTCCGACAGAGTCGTTCGCTGTTCGCAGCACAGCGAAAGAGAAGGGATGGGAGAGGAGGAGTAATTAACGGGATCAAATATGCAAATTACGCTTGTAATCTACCCTCTTAGTCTTCTCGCGCGGAGGGGAAAGGGTGTATGTGCGCGTGAGCGAGAGTGCGCCTCCGCACGAGCTCCGTTGAAACTTGTGGAAAGGGTTTGTCGGCGTCTAGACAAATGAATTGCTTTTTGGGAAAACTCACTAATGACACGGCAGGAACAAAAATGAACCGCGGTGTTGCTGTTTTGGTTTTGTTTGTTTCTTTGCTTAATTTCGAACTTGTACTTTTTTCTTTTTTCTTTTTTCTTTAGCGTGTGTGCGAGGTTGAAATGGGTGAGGGGTGACGTATGACTCGCGAAACGGGCTTGGGTGATTCGTTGTTCTTTCCAAGTTTCAGTCGTAGTCGTTCCACCAAAATGACGTTGATAACGATGAAAAAAATATGCAGTAATAGTTCCAGTAATAAGCGCTCGCGCGCGAAAAAAGATATCTGGACTCTGAAGCGGGAGCGAAAACGTGGTTGTTGCTTTACTACCACTACATTGTAAAAATGAGGAAGTCCGGAGTTCAAAAATGCTTCGTTGTTGTTGTTTTCTGGCCGTTGATTTTTTCTTTTCCCCAATCCACATTCTACTTTCCTCTTCGTATAAATAACGACTGGCTGGCACGTTCTCTACTTTTTCCTCCGGGCGAGCCTGTACAGTTTGAAGGTTGTGAAAACGGCGTACGAATTGTAATTAGTGTCGACGTGGGAGCAAAAAGGGGAGTAGGGAAAAGGGGAAAGGAGAGGGGCGTACGCGGTTTCTAATTGTCCTTATCTTTCGATGTACTCCGCTGCCGTACTTTGCAGCGTTTTTGTTCTGTTTTGTTTTGTTTCGTAGGTTTTTAGTCGTTTTCGTCGCCAACCTATTCCTATATGATGTTGGTGGTTTTGTTTGTTGGTGAAGTTCGCCGCTCGACGTCCCGATTTCCCTTTATTTGTTGCGCAGGCGCTCAGTGCCAGCCAATGTATATTTATTTATTTATTTATTTTACTCATTTATTTACCAATACTGCCAGCCCGTTAGGGCCAAAGCACACGCTATGTATCTTAAAACTTGTTGTCTACATTCTCTTTTCGCGGTTCTCGGCGTCGCTTATAGGTTTAAGCTGTGCTCGCAACCTTGAACGTGATGTTTGTCCCGTTAAGTTTTTGTTGTTGTTGCTGTTGTTTTTTGTTGGCGGTTCTCTAATTTGTTCTAAATTATTTTGTTTGTTTCGATGAACCGCGCGGCGAGTTCCCTAAAGTTAATATCCGAGAATGAGTTTGCCCGGGCGCCGCGTTAACCGTTTTTCAACGATCATTACGCAAAATGGGAGCTTTTGTTTACCGTTCGATTTTTCTTTCTAAAGTTTGCTCTTTCGTTTACCGTTAGTTTCTAATGACCGCCTCTAAAAAATAAAAAGAAAAATCAACATTGCGACGCATTACGATAACGCGCGCGCACGTGAGAGCGAACTGGTGGTTGTACAATTATGTCGTTGTTTTGTTTACTGCCGTTAAAAGTAATAGTAGAACTTTGTAAACAATATACGTTGGCACCGCACTTTAGAACGGACCGGTCGTTTAGGGAGATGACACGAGCGGGCGTGAAAAATGAGCTATTAGATAATGATAAGGGCAGTTAGAGTTAGAGCGTATACGAGTTTTATACTGCTCGTTAGCAGCGTAACTGTTTTTTTATTTTTGCGACCTTTTTCTAGGCGGTATAAAAATTGGAGAAAAAAAACTAGAAGAAGGAAAAAGTTACGCCGGAATTCGTAGACGACGCAATATTACGAGTCGCTCGAATTTTAGGGAGTTTAGGGACCCGCTAAAAGTAAACAACGAAGTGACTTAGATGATTAATGATGGCGATGTTTTTGATTTTTTCTCTTGTTTAGCGCGCGCATAGTCAAGTATGGTCTAGAAGTGTAGCATAAAGTTAACGTGCGTGCGTTCTTGTTTTTGATTTGGTGAAAACTTACTGATGATAAGGTAGCGTTTGTTAGCGACGGAAATAGCTTTTGCTACATTTCTTTCTAATTTCGAAGATGATAGCGTTTTTGCTGGTTGTTCTTTGAGTGCGGAAGAGAGTTTGGAATATCTTTCGCCGTGTAGGACTGCATACAGAATTCTGGACTTAACTTAGAAGGGACTGTCAGGTCGCCAAGAACTTGCTGACTGTATACGGCGAGAAATCGAAGGAGAGGAGGAGGCGAGAGTTGGCGCCGAGGGTATCAGAACACCGCGAGCTCCGACTGGAACGATTGGTGGATATGCTGTCGAGACCGGTTATAACGAAGTCAACGGGAATCGAAAATCACTTCGCGATATCCGCTATTTCGTTATAGCCAACTTCGGTTATAACGAAGTGCAAAGGGAATGGGAAATCGTGAGCGCTTCGCTATAGCCGCTATTTCATTATAACCGACTTCGTTATAACCGGTCTCGACAGTAGACGCAAAGCCAGCTGCTTTCGTCCGTGCCCACTCTTCGAACGCTTCCGAACGTGAACGTTGGACGTCGGTGTCACTTCGTTCTTAAGTTGTTGGTGACTACATACTGACGACGAAAACTTGATACGCGCAGTTCTCACTCTTTGGTCCGAAGCGGCGCGAGTCGGAGTCGTGGGACGTTTTTGTTACAAAGCGAATCCGCGCGACTACCGAAAGCCGACAACTCTGACGAGCGATGCCGGAGAAGCACCGCTGGTGCCCCCGGTGCCCCTAAACTCATTTTTGGAAGCCGAGATATCTGGCATCGTCTCGAACTGAGTCCGGGATAGCAGTTCTCGAAGGCGTTTCGATTGACTATAAGTACACCGGTAGTGCCTTTAGCTTAATGTTATGTTTCACGAAGCCAGGAACAGAAGCGACGTCTGGAGACGTACTCTTTTGGGAGTGTGCAGGTCACGCTCGTGTCGGAAGAATATTCGCGTCTATCTAGTGCTCTTAATGTCCGACGACCCCGCGATATATCCAATGAGCGCGAGTATCCAACGTGCTGGACGATTAAACCGTGGACATTCAGGCACGTTGTATATTCCGTCGACGTTCCCACATGTAGAACATTGAGGCTCGATGGTTGTTCCCTCTCGATTGAACCGACATCGGATATTCAGACAGGCAGTCTTGATTGGGCCTTCCGTTCCCTCGTTCAGACTCGTAAGACAATTTGTTTTCACTCGGCTCTTTCGCCTCGTTGGACATTCAGGCGCGCAAGTCACGTGACTTATTCGATGTTCAAAAGGGCCGTCGGACATGCCGTATACTTATATGCCACAAGCGTTTGATTGACCGTCTGTCCGATGTCCATCGTACCACCTCTAAGAAAAAAGGGTGTACACGGGTACTCCCCTTAGGGGAGTCAAGCGATGTCTCAGAAATAACTCCCCGGGCGAGTCATGTTATCCCCCTAAATCGGAGAGCTCTTGTACACCCCGTTTTTGGGGAGTCATTTAGCTCCTCATTTGAATCCCCTTGGGCTCATCTGACACCCTTCACTAAGGGTGCTGCTTAATTCGTTAAGTAACACCTAGGGAGTCAAGTGATCCCCCTAACTAGGGGTGTTGTCTGCCACTCCTTATAACTCCCAGGGGTTCACGTGACCCGTCTTTTTATGGGTGCTGTTTAACGCTCCTTTCAACTCCCAGGTGTTCACATGACTCCCAATATTGTGGGAGATATATTGCGCCCTTTACGACTCCTAGGGACTAGCAAGACTCCCCAGTCCAGTGGGGCTTTGCAACACCATGGGAGCTGCAGAACTCCTATCAATTGAGGATTCCTTTAACTCCCCTGGGTACTTAACAGACACGCTCGTATAACGGTGCTGCCAAGCACCCTTTGCAACCCCCTGAGACTCAGAGGACTCTCGTCCCTGGAGGAGTTCCTTGGCACCATTTTCAAGTACCGGAGACTTCAATGACTCCGCTTTTTTTCGGTGTTTGTTGATGCTCGTCTTACAAAACAGGGAGTCAGGTGAAACTTTTCGAGGGAAGCCCTTTTGGGAAGCACATTGTTCCAAGCCAGAGCTCACATTTTTCTGAAGCTGGTTCTGCTGCAAGAGTTCTTAGTAAAGCAGGGTTGCGTTCCAAGGCATCAGTTAATGCTCTCAGTATTTGGCACCACTGAAAGAAATATGCACAAAATAGGTAATTATGATTGAAGTCTTTATTATAACAACATACAGTATTTGAAAAATTACAAAAGTTTTTATTTGAGGTTGTTGAAGGTAATTTTCAACAGTTGATTTGCGTTCGCTCCTCTGCATGGTATAATGTCTTCACCGACAAGTGGGTTCAAAGCCAGGTTCAAAATGTCGTTTGGTTCGACACTTCCCTCCACGTCGACGAACAAACCTCGAGCCTTATCTTTGACCTGAAACAAGAAAACACGGATTATAACCATTTCCCAAAAGAAGTTTCAACTATATTTGCAGCACTTCTGAACATTTAAGAACTATGTTCTGCAGGCTATTTGAAGTTTACGATTTGTAAACAGAAGCACATCTTAGTCCTCGTTTTGCTAGGATGTGCTTCCGGTTCCCAACCTTGTACTGCGAGTATGCAGAATATTTCAAGTTTCTAAGTACATACACAATTCCAGATTAAACTTTGGTTTCATAGAGTGGTTCTAAAATAAAAGTAGCAAGCAATTAGCAACCGTTCTTTTATTACTATGTGTTCAAGATCTCCTCTCCCTTGCGCTTTACTTTCCACTGTGTCTCCATCATGGCATGTAGCCGTCATGTGTGTTTCTTCAAGAAGTTTTAAATCGTTTAATAAATTTTTGACCTGCCTCTCGTAGTTGCACACAAAACCGCGCAGATCAGCGCAAAAGCGTTCCTCGGTGTGACGTCGTCGTTACGCGTGCATTCCGACGGGGCGGAACTTTTGCTCTCGCTCGGGGCTGTTATCAGCTCCGTTCCGTCGTCATGAGGAATGTCGTACAAAACCGACTGATTCACACGTATGAAAATCTCTTGCGCTGATATTCGCGGTTTTGTATGCGTGCACAGCGGGATTGAGTGCTGAATTAGGAGATGGATAGGTCGGAACACACCCTGTCTTGAAATACGGCCGGCTTCAAGCTCCCAATATAAACTTATACCCTGGTTACACTAATTGAAAAATGTATTATTAATTTTCTGCTAATAAGGAAATGAACAGCTACGATTAAACTTGCACATAGTGTTCGCCAAGGAGCATACCTAGGTTCGAAAACCTATTTTCAGTATCTGTCCTAAATCTTTTTTTAAATCTGTAAAATTTGTTTTTAAACACGCTGAATATACATTGCACACTAGCTTATTTGCAGTTTTACACTTTCATAGCATGTGTTTGCAGCGGTAACGTGTTAAAGATGCGCAAATGGAAATATAAGTTTCGTGAAAGCCGTATTTTTTAGAAAGTGCTCTTTCTTGTTTTGCTTTTGTTTACCGTTTGCCAGAAAAGGGGTCGTGGACCTCGTCAGTCCAACAACTGCCAGTCTTTTGTTCACGAACTTAGCGCCTGTATTTGAACAAGGAGTCGCAAATAAAACTAATAAATGAATGAAAGCATATATAAAGAAAGAAAAAGCTTATGGACGACGTCTTTGGGCACAATAGCGAAACTTTAGAGTTGTCGAAGTTAAATACTAAACGAGTAAAACTGCACTGCTTTATTTTGAACGAGTCTACCCTAGCTCACTTCAAGTCAGAATTGAATAGCCGGATGTCTTGTTATCTGAACCCAATAATTTTGGCTCCAAAGCAGGACAAATTTGTTCGGCAAAACGGGACGCGATCACCGCATGTAAAGTTTCGTATCACGTTGCTCACATTTAACTTTCTCCTATTGTGTTGATATATTCAAATCGCACATTAATTTGGCATTGACTCGTTTAATTGTTAACGTGTGTACTCTATCGCTTCATGGTTGCGTAAATTGTATGCACGGCGCGCCGAAAATCTTTTTTAAATATTTTTATTTGTTTCTGTTACATCACTATCTTTTTCAAGGAAAGTAAAGTCATGACCAAATAAAACAACATCTGCAATGCTCAGGTGCTAGCAAGTTTCTATACATATTTGAATAATTTCCAAATAGTTGTCAACTCACAAAACTGACTAAATTTAATTACCGCCTTTATAAGATTATCTAAATACACAAAAATCGGAAAAATCTTACAAAACTAAAAATATTTCTTGCCTAGTTTCATTCATGAACGCAAAGGAAGGCAAACTTAAGGAAAATAATTACTAGCTTTATCATACGTAACTTTAAATATTAGGAATGTTGCCTGGTGGGAAGGAAGCAGAGTATGCGTGGCACCGAGATCAACCAATTTTCTTGCAGGTGATTGGGACTTCATATACGCCCTCGATTTAACGTACGACCGATCGACAGACCCAGCAGTCATTTTGACATAACTTAGCTATAACCGCTTTGGTGGGTTTTTGAGCAAAGCGCTAACAAAACTCAAAACTAAGCATAAGCAAGCTGCTGACCGTTAAACAAAGTTTTCAGAGACAGGATATGAAATATAGTAACTTGCCTGAATGAGCAGCCTCTCGTTCACGAGGTCCTTGAACAGTGACGCAGAAGCGCCTGGCGAGCATCGCTTTCCTTGCGCATGCCGTCTACTATGATATTCTTAGTTGAAGTTTTATAGATTACAGAACAAGTAACTGTTTCGCACATCGCTATAAATACAGCACTGTCCAGGCGTGCCTGGACACATGCAAAGATCTTGGCATGTGCGTTGGTTCAGTTCAGATATATTTCAGAACGTTTACTCCGGCTTAACACACCGGCTGCGATGGAGAGGGCCAACCGGTCTACCCATCCAAATTATCCCCGTATACGTCCGGTAGGGGGCCGCGGTTGACATTGCACGCCGTGGAGTCCGTCGATCCAGCTGGCAGCAATCACCAACAAGCTTTGACTTCGCCCGTGTGGCATGCTGTCGAATTCGGCAGCATCTCCTCTTGCGAAGTCCTTGAGACCCCCACCTCCCCCCGGGTGACGCTTCGTCTACCAGTCTCACCGATTTAAGTGGCGTTGAGTCTCCACAGCTTACTTTGTGCACAAGCCCACTTTGGGAATCTGGAGGGGTGCCTTCCCGATGTCCGGACATTTTTGCGCGTGACCCATGTTAGAGAAGTTCGCGAGTTACAGTAGAATTTCAATTTCAGCTGATGCTAAAAGCTAATTTCCCATACGTCATACGTCAAAAAGCGTGACAGAAATGATCGGGCAGCCATTTAATGATTTATCTATTTTCGTTGAAGCAGCCAGCAAGCGCCTCAAAGTTGCCTCTGTGGTATTAGCGTGGCTGTCACGATCCTGAAAAAACTACACAATTTACACATTATCCTGATTTATCGCGTCTTTTTAATAAACTAACAAATACACTAATTTGTGCGTTGGTTTCCAACACAATATATAATTGCTCTGATTATGCTAAAAATCTCAGGGAGGCACGAAATGTGTTGCGAATGAGCAAGGAACCGGCTGTGTGCGTTTGCGCGAACCATTATTTCCTAGAAATGGTTCAAATTCGCTATGATTTGATAGGATTTGTCAAGCCCATTATTATTGTGTCGTGTGGTACTTTCCGCACACGACATGTGTCTAGCTGATTTACAACACATTCCGTGCCTCCACGAGTTGATCAGAATGATTAAGACACGTGTAAACTTTTTTTCAAATGATGAGTCTTGCTTTTTAAATGCGTTTTCATTTATTCTGGTTCTAAATGAGGTGCGGACAAAGCGTTGAGTTTTACAGGCCCTGGGATGGCTATGAGGCCCTTGTGATAACTGCAGGAGAAGGCAGGTTCTCACGAGCAATTATTAGCCCAATTCTTTGCAGCCACCCGAAGAAAAAGAACCAATTCTGTGACACTCGAACGTGGCACCCGAGCGTCGTGGTGCCCGAGAGTGGTGCCTGAGCGTGGCGATCGAGCGTGGTGCCCCAGCGTGTCACCCAAGCGGCTCGGTTTTCTCAAATCGATCCCAGCCACACAGCACATTCCGTGTTAAGAATTAAATGACAGCATGGAGGTTTAAGTGCCGTCCCGACAAAGGCCACCTGGCAAGGGTGTCGAACCTGTTACTATTTCGTTACGTTCGGATCGAACAATGTTGGTTTACATTCCAGCTCGGCTACGATTGAAGAAATCACCCCAAATATCAATTCCGTTCCCGGTTCTGCCAACGTGAGCCGGTTCAAACCAATTTATAGTTCTACCTTTAATTACGGCCGACCATGCAAGCCCTGCTGGTTCCACTTAGCCCGAGACGTAGAGTAAACGAAAGCATAAGTATGGTGTATAGCAGCTGCTTCAATTGGACCACTGAAGCATACAGTGCTGGGTCAATTCGTCCTTCGCGCTCAATGTGCTCCGGCAAGTTAGGCTACTTTTTAAAAATACATAACAAAGTATCCAGCTTCCTTTTTCATTAGGCGGTTTATGAGAGCAACGAGACTATGCAGGGTTACACGCGTAGATTTCTAAGAGTATAATCATTGTATTGTTCAAATGATAACTATGAGCTCTGTGGAGATTTACGATGATCAGGAAGGAGTTAAATTGCAGCTATCTTATGTTGCTGATGTTGCTATATTTAAAATTTAATTTTGCTTATCCTATTTATCGAATACCTCTTTAAGCGATGCAGGTTTTTCAAAGATAAATAAACTTGCGCTATAGGAGCAGCATATAATGAAGCTTCGCACATTTATTTGACTATCAGCTCGAACCGCGGACTCCCGAAGAAAATGCTTCAATGCCGTTATATGTTAGGTGTTTTATTGTTGGTCAGGATAAACCTGGCGTTTTTTTATTGCCGGCCCATTCATGCTCGCTTACAGCGCTGAAAGTAAAAGTTTCAAACCGAATATGCATTTGTAAGCAGTGTAGCTGCCTGGCCGTCACTGCCAAACATGGAGATAGGAACTCGCTTCTGGAGTGCCACGCTCTCAATGGTGTCCAAAATTAAGCAACGCCATTGGTGGTGGAGGAGTCTGAATAGTGTGTTTCGATGCCGGTAGTCGTTTTCAAGAACGGCCTGATTGTGCGTTTTTTTCGCTTTGTTCCTACTAAAGTATGTAAACGAACGTTCGCTTATCTCGATTCGCGCTCTTTGTTTTTATCCTTGGTCAGATAAAGCAAGGACTCCCGCTCTTGCTTCATTTGAAGTGATCGCGCTTTGTCGGAGGGGTCGTGAAGAAGGAGAGCGTATTCCCCTCCGAACAGTGCGCGAGATAAAGTTGCGTTACGAATTCCGAGCGATTGGATTTTGTTGACAGGAGGATGACTGAAAAGTGCTGAGATTGTGAGCGAGCTGCGGTCATTTTAGATCTTTTAGATCTAAAATACCATGCTCCGCTTTGATCTGGAGAGTGGAGTACGGAGACAGAATGTTTTGGGCAGTGGCGTGTAGCAGCCAACATTGAGTGTCATTATTAAACTGATACCCGCTCGCTTGTGTTATCAATTGTTTACGTAAATTGCCAAGTTACCTGTGTTGTGAATGTCCTTGGGGGAGTGGGTGGAACGTACCAAGCTATTTTTTTATCTCATTAAATGAGATCCCAAATGGGCGGTTGACGCCCGTTTAGGACAGGAAATTGTATTTAATTGCATTTATTAATTGAAAGTGTGAATAATGGCCAACGCCTTCCCATTGGCAGACTTGTTAGTAGACATACATAAAAACAATAAAAACAAAAATGGTTTCTTTCGTTTAAACCGTTTTCAAAGTGCAAACTCGAAAATGACAGGGAATAACCATTAACTACATACATATCGCAAGCATTTTTTTTAAATAGGCTGACATATTTGTTGAAATATATCTGTCAACACCAAATAATTCGAAATGATTTATGTAGTTCTGAATACGACCTGAGGGAGACAGGAAGTTAGTATGTGCAACATGGATTGTGCGCTGATGATGAACATTTCTGCCGGGTACATAATCTTTATAAGCAGAAATGGGAGATATTATGTACACACGTAGAAAACTATTCAGATATTATTGGAACATGAAATAAACGGACGGAGAAACACGGCTCCCATTATTGGCAACATTTATTCACCTCGACGCCTGTACATGCAGACGAAAAGGGGAGGGGAGCAGTAGAAAAGGGAAAGAGTGGAAGAGTCAGGTCAGGACGGGTGGGTTAGGGAGACCTGTGCGAGGGGCATCCCCAAGGCCGACCGGTTCACGGCCGTCATGGATCGGGAGACGGCGGCGACGGCGGCGACGAGCTTAGGCTCCGGGCTAAGAAAGTTAATCTCTTTTCGAGGTACACTGATGAAGGGGGTACATCGCAAACGCCTCAATAATTTCACCTCCTCTCCTCGATTTGTGTCCACCGATCCCGGTGGTCGAGGGGAAGTCGTCGGAGTAGGTTCCACATTCCGAGGCGTGCTTGAAAATGGAGTGGTAATTTTGCTCCGCGGCGTTGGCTGCAGCTTTCCATACCCCATTGTCGCGTTCTCGGAAATGGTCGTTAAGGCAGCGCCCCGTTTGTCCCTATATACCCTGCGCCGCAGGATATATAGGGATGGAATACACGCATTCCTTGTCGCAAGCGACGTAGAGGGATCTGTGTGTATTCTCACAGATTTAAGTTTGACCGGGAACCGTGTTTGTCGGTTTGTTTATTATATGTTCCTATAATATCTGAATCGTTTAACCAACCCGTTCATCCTGGATATTAGTAGAAAACTATTAACTGTCAAGTAAAAGATATGGTATAAAATACCATGGTATGGGAACGAAAAAATGCAATAGCAAGCCCCACATCCATTGGTGACCATAAGCATTTCTTATAAATAATAACTAGATAAGTAAAATTAATAAATATAAATAAATATTAGCTGAATAAAAAAATAACTTTGTATGAGCTGCTATCCGGCTCGTACAACGTGGAAGACATTCTCGTAATTCACAAGGCTGAACGACCAATCTTTGCGCGGGTGGCGCAGATTTATGGAACAACTGAAAGAGTCGCTCTTGTCTTGGAGATGCTGAGGCAACAACAGTTTTGTAGCCCATGCTCATTCGTTTAAGGTTGCTGAAACAGACTTGCTTCGAACTCTCTGAGCCTGGGAGGAAGCCTCATGGCAACGACTAGACATGTATCTTGGGACGTATGTATCCCCGGGGTGCGAAGTTTTATTTTATTTATCCGTTATCTAATCGAGAACCACTTTTTGTATATAGATCTGCGTGTGAGCATGTATTAAGTGATTCTATAGAGTGGTAAATAAAATAATGTGTGTACTTTTTCACATTGTCTATTACATTTGTACTACATAGAGAGGTGGTAGTTATAAAGCGTGCTTAGGCTAGCTCCCCTCAGCGACACGAAAGTTATGTAAAAAATTATAATAAAACACTTTAGGCGTTCAAATTTACTTTAATTTGTATGTATTAAATATGTCAATACCATCGAAAAAACACGTTCCAACAAACATTTAAATAAGCGATTGTAGCGTTGCAAGTACAAAAAATTTATACCCCTCCTTTTATCTTAATAATAATAATAATAATAATAATAATAATAATTTTATTTGCACTTCCAGGGGCGCAGGTGGTGGTGTGCGGGGCTAGACAGAAAGGTGAGAACCCTTACGCGGAGCGCCTGTCAGCCCACCACCCTGCAGGGCCTAAACAATAACTTAAACAGAGTGAATAATAAATTAATGTGACCACTGCGGAAAGGAAGGGAGGGGGAAGAGAAGACAGAGAGGTAGTGTTGATCACGGATGCCAAAGAGGCCCCATACACCCTCGATAGCTCCTTGGATTCTGTTCTGTTGGTCGGCAGAGGGCTCCGCACATTGAGGGGGAGTCTCAAGAACTCTCTGATGGCTGCTGGGAGCGTGGAAGAACTGTGGCGCATCGTTCTCCCCGCAGAGAGGAGGTTCGTATTAAAAATATTCACACCGTTATTATTTCTAACCCTCTTGACATTACTAGGTTCTCCTTCAGCAACTCGCCTAAAACGTATCGGTTCAAGGACTCAGAAATAGAATAAAGGCAAGCGCCCGCTCCTCTGCATAAAAAGGCTTTTCCCGTAAAAAGGACGGAGAGGAAGTCGGAGGAACGATGGCAGCGCCATCTTTCGCCAGATCGCGGAATCCTTCGGGACAGTTCAGGGGTCACGCCACCTGTGGGCGGGCATTCAAAGCTCGTCGGGAATTACAGAATGGAGGAGAAGAACCAACCAATGGGGAGCCGGCGTCCCTCTCGCCTCATTGTTGGCGTGACGGGAGTTACCCAGGGTTCTTGTTTAGCACCCCTCTCCTCTCTTCCCCGGCGCATTCCCTCTTAGTGAGAGAGGAGGTTCGCCAGGACGGGGTGCTCTTCTTCGTTAGGGGTGTTGAGCACCGACTTGACTCCCTTCGACTCCCATTTTTTTTAGAGTGTAAGATAGATTGGTGTGCATTTTTGTGAAGGGTCTGTTCTCAAAACGTTTGGGCTGAAGGTTTGTTGGCAGATATACGAGGGGACCGAATCGGTTTCGGTCATGCGTTTCAAACCAGCGGTAGTCGTCCAGTAAAGGTGACTATGGTTTCAGTTACTAACAACAGAAAGGGTTTTCATTCGCGCTTAGGGGCGATGTTCCGTGATACGTATAGTAAAAGGAAAGGGGGACAGCGCGGAAGGAAGACACGAAAAGTAATTAGCAACCACCAAATCAGACTTGGGCGAAAACCGAATGCCGAATTGGAGAAATTACCGACTTCCCCCGCCTCGAAGAACAACAATTCCACTGAAGCGTTAGGAGAAAAAAAAAAAGAAAACAGAACGGAAGAACAAAGCTACACCGAAAGAAGACAGCCGAAAAGTTAGTAGTTGGTTTGAGACACGGCCAACTAATAAACGACGTTTTCGTCCAAGTCTTCCGAAGCAGAAAACAAAAACACAAGCTGAACGCGGAGGAGTAAATGTAAGATCGAAAAGTCGAACCTCAAATAACAAAAAACGACGTTAAAAAAAAGAAAAAAAAAGAAGAAACACGCAAGCGTAAATAATAGCTCCGGCGGTAGAGAATTAGAGTTCGTCAGGAAATTGCGGCCGGCTTTGAATTAACCTCGCGGCTGGATTCTATTGCGAGTTTTCGTTTGTTTCTTTAGCGTTTATATACTTGTAAACATTTGTGTTGCGCGCCTTGATTCGTTGGTTTAGGGTTGTGCGGTTGGCGCTTCGAGTCGTTGTTCTCCCTCGGTTTGATTCGGGAAGCCCCGTGTGTTCGCCAGAGCGCCTCCCGCTTAATTTAGCTCTGTTTTTAAGTTGCTGCATTATTTAGAAGGTGCGCGGAGAAGGGTTGTTGAGAGTTTTCGGGATGGTTGGGGAGAGATTGGGGATGCTCTTTCCTTTTTTTTTTTTTCCTCTTCGAGTTTGTGCTTCCTTCTTTCTTCGACTTTTGTTGTTTCGTCGAGGTTTGTGGTTAGGGTTGTTTCGAACGCACGTTGGCCGAGTGAAGTTGGGTTCAGCACGCTGTTGTGCGGTTTCGGAAAGAAGAAGAAAAGACAATATGAGAGCGAGATTTTTGGTGTTGGTAATTAAAAGTGAGGGCGTCTGGAACGGAAGTTTTGGTTCGACGTGTTTTTTTATGTTGTTGTTTCTCCTTTAGCGTCCTTTCTACGCTTCTCAGTCAATTTCGTGTTTTTTATATTTATGTTTTGTAGTTCTGGTGTTATACGGTTTCTCTCGGCCGTGGGGAAGAGGTGCGTTTGGTAAAACGAAACAAAACAAAGAAATTAAATTTCTGTAGAGTCTGCTATAGACGTGCGAATCCGCCCGTTGGTTCTGCTCCTCACGGCATAACTATAGTTTCGCCTTCGGCACGTAAACTAAATTTGTATTTTTTTCTTTTTTTAGTTTTGATTTATCGTTGGTTTTGTTGTGTGTCTGTAGGTTTTGTTTTTTGCGGTGTGTCATGTGGGTGTTCGTTCGAACTCGGCGTACCGTTCTCCAGCAAGTGCAAACGGGGGAAAGATTCTCTCCAGCCGAGAGTTGGGAACAAGGCACGAGAGAATCCGTTACGATAAAACTAGCAATATGAGAAACGAAAGAAGAATAAACGCGAAAACAAGACGCCATGGAAGGCTTTGAGTTGGGAAACGTAGTACGGCTGCGGCAGATGTTTCAGAAAGGCTGCGTGGATTGGTTATGTTTCTTCCGTCGGCTTAGAGACTAGCAGCACGTGAGAAGTTAATACTATTTGGTGTGTTTCTGTTTTTTTCTGCTGCGGCGTGAAATTAAGAGTGCTACAAAATCGCGCAGTTGAACCTCTTAAATAATAACATGGTGCATCTTGTGAGGATTCATCTGATCTTGATTATACATTGCTTTAGCACGTGTGAAATGAAAATATGGTTCAGTTACACTGATATTTCGCTCAATAAAAATTTGTTTGGACCCCCATAATATTGTCAGTTGATATCCTTTCCTTTTACTTATGGATGGTTAAGCCATCGCAGAGCATTAAAACAGGATGTGCTTATAAACCGACTTTCTTAGAGATTATCTTTTCCCTCGGGCAGTTCGAGACTGGAAGGATTTAACAAACGATATTGTCGATTGATGATGTTGTTTCACTTGAATTTTTTTTTTTTCTGTTAATGTGTCATTGCATTCTTTTTTTCAATTTTGTAACGATATTTATAATACCTCCTTGAGTGGAGCTGGCAGTATCCTAAAATAAATAAAAAAATAAATAAAAAAAAAGATACCCGGGCAGATTGACCAGCGCGTCGATGGGCGTTTCGGTCTGCGTTTATTGGAATCACGAGCGGAACGGCGCGAGACGAGAAGTTGCAGGATTCGCTTTTTTTTATTTCTATATTTTGCAGCAGCATGTTGGTCAGCGCCAGGTCAGCTGCAGCAATTCTTTTTCACGCAAAACCAACACATACTATATAAAAAAGAGACGAACAATCAACTAAGAAAATGAAGAAAACCAATGTTTGGTTTCCAAACAAGAAACAAATAAAAAAATCAGACTGACCAAGAAACAAAACAAAAAACACAAAAAGTTTGATCGGACAGTTGCAGGTAAACAAAGCGTTGTCTGAATGTACGTAACGTACGTGGTGGTGACACCACCAGCAACTGTTGTGCAAGTGAGGTAATATATAGACTATATTTCTGTTTCTATATAGCCTATATGTCGGCTTCGACTGATCGGTCAGCTCCGCTGTCCAGTAGTGGACTGGCCGTTTTTTGTGTTTTTCTTAGGGGGGGGGGGAGGAAGAAGCAAGCTGGTCGACACAGCAGCTGTTTTCCTCAAATTCGTTTTTATTTTTTCGTCGTTGGAGCATTGCTAGCAACGTACTATACAACTATGATTTTATTTTGAATATTTAGCTTCGTTAATGCGGTGTAACTATTTACACAATTCGGTTGCTTGGCTGCCTTTCCCGCGCTGCTCTCTATTCTAGCCGTTATTTTATTTTGTTGCGCTAATGTTGTCGGTGTTGATCCGTGTTTACTGCGGTGTTGATGGGCAGCTCGATCTTCTTTTTTTACCTTATGTTTGTTTTGCTTTTTAGGTTTTTATGTTACGTTATTTGTATCGACGGAAGCAGCCGGACCTTCGGTGTCTCGGACCATAGCCCCCCCCCCCCCGTTTCCTTTTTCCTTACCGTTCGAAGCTGTTTGTTTTATTTTGCGTTTGCTTACTATCCCGCCGCGAGCGTGCCATGTGTCTGTGTACCACTAAGCGCGTGCACACTTATGTGTGTTCTTGCGGCAGGCATTGAACAAAAAAAACAAAAAAACAAGCGTGTTTGTAAGCGGGAGGGGACGTCACATCTGCGCTTCTTTGAAGTTTCAAGCATTTATTTTGTTGTTTTTTGTTTTTAGGTTTTTACTTTTTTGGCCTGTTTGTGAAGTTTGTGTTGTCCAGTCGGCAGCGGTAAAACAAGCGTAACGGTTTTTGGGGTGGTTTTGGGGACGCGAAATGTAGGGGGAGGGGGCCGTCGTGTTGGTGTTTGGATAGAAGAAAAATAAATACATGGGGAAATCGGGGAAGGGAGATGTATAGGTACCGGAAAGGGAAAGGGAAAAGCGTCGCGTCTATTGTAGTGGTGGTAGAAGAGAGGAAAGGTTCTTCAAATGCACCCTCCTACTTCACGGCTTTTGCGCCTGACCAACGGGACCTTGGTTTTGGGGACTAAAGCGAAAAAAGAATGAAAGTGAATCTGGTGTTAAGCAAAAGCGAAATTCTGTGAGGGCAAGTGGGGCTGGAAGAAAAAGGCGTAGGGCAACGAGAGAGAGAGAGAGAGAGAGAGAGAGAGAGAGATAGGAGAGATGTTGACAGCGTGAGAGTGCGTCCAAGGTGTCTTTGCGTAAAGTGTTTTACTTGGGACAGTTTTTGGGGTGAGCAATTTTCTGGTCCTGGCTCGTTGGTCGGTCAGTGGTAGAAGTAGTTTCTAAAAAAAAAAAAAAAGGTTTTTGAATTGTAACTTTTTTATTCGAATCTTTTTTTCTTTGTTTATTGACCGAAAACGGAACGTCTGGACTGTTTCTGTGGGTGTTGTTACTTGGTAATTGTTTTTACCAAGGAGAGCCGATGCTCATCTGGAGTAACGTTCACATGCATTTAGAAAGAAAAAGTATTACTTGAGGTATTGGCTGCTAGTAACGACCGGGGACTTATGGTACACAAGAGCACGACGGCGGCCTTAAAGAGACTATGAAATGACCTTTTTACTTTTGCCAAATAACTTTTACACTAAACCTTCAATGTTCACTGAACGCCGAACAGGCATCCATTTTCGTTTCGGTTTATTAACTTCTACACGAGAAATTATTCAAATATCGAGCTTTTCTTCCTCTCCAACTCACCGCAAAACAAGCCGCGGCGTAATTTTGACGGTCGTGACGTACTCTGTCACCGTGCAGTAGGAGAATGGGAGCGTTAGTGGCGAGTTGGCGGTGTGCCGATAGGTTTTACCACAGGGTTTTAAAACTGCGCTGATGGCGCCGATGCCACCGACATAGATTCTGAATCGGGGCCTCTCATCACCGCGAAAGCCATGGACGCATCGCAGCTGAGCGAAATTCAATTAGACATGTTGCGCTACAGCGACAGCATGGGACTGGTCCCATACGCCGGTACGAAGCGCAGTAGGTCGTCAGCCGTTTCCGCGGTATACTCTAAAAGAAGGGGACGCGCTGTCACTCACTGGCGTAGCAAAATATGCACAGAGTTTTCTATGGGCTTACGCTTCATTAACTTTTATTTTGTCGCGATAGGCTCGCAGGGAAGAGTGGATGAAAAAAGAAAAGAAAAAGCTGCAGTACGCCGTCTTGGGCGATCACGACTTTAAACCACGACTTTACTGATAGTACAAATCTCGCGAAACGCCTTTTCTACGATTGCAAAAGACAATGCAATCTTAGCAGAGATATAGCAACGTAGAAATGTGATTTTGTGATCACATAGACGTTGCGATCGTTCAGGGAATGCTATCACTAATCACTTTTCTCGGGTGATGAAACCGCGTCAAAATTCGCGTCCTTCATACACGCCTTTAAATACAGTACGCGCCAGTAATATCTTAAACTTGAACACACGCATGGAATGCGCAAAATAAGAAATCCGGGCAATGTTCGATGAGACAAATGGTACGAAAGCACCACTGTAGTCGAAATAAACAAAGACGACGGCCCGAGCGTGTCTGCTGTGTTGAGGGTGCCGCCACAACATCGCCGCACGAGTAGATGGACCTTCCTTCTAGGACGTGCATGCTGGGTTATCATCGCGACACGCGACGAGAGTTCAGTCAAGGATAGAGCTATCCTGTCCTTTCTTTCTTCGTGTTCTAGTTTAATTCTAAAGTTCAAGCTGATATACTCACAAGTATGTACCAACAAGCTCAAATCTTAACCGTGATAGGGCTCTACGCGGAACGACAAGCTTCCACCACGCAGACCACATCAACGATCACCATGTTCCATGTTTTTTCAGCAGAGACAGGAACCGCGAAACAGGGCTGGCGCAGTCTTATCTTTCTCTTGCTTCGTTTATTTGTAACATTTGGCAATTTCCGTCACATCGCTAATTATCCAACAAAATGTGGATCAGAATATTCTTTAACCAAACGTTTAAGGGGGTGCAACGATTTCCGGACTTCGGTCAAAAATTCGTGGAAGTTGCCCCCTGACACTTCTGAAGTAAAGAACAGAAAACCGATTTTGCTTGCGTGTCCTAGTTGTTGCGTTAAAAAAGATAAATATTGGCATTTCTGGCACCCCTCAACTCACTCCCAGTCTTCAGGGTCACACGTGGTCGCACTCCTAGTGACGTCATTCGGAGTGCCGTGTAGGTTCCCGTGTGCTATCTCGGAGGACGCTTCCTCTCCCTCTCTCTGCTGACATTAGCGGGCGCTATGCTGCAGCTTAGAGCCAAGCGAGGTCACCTAACCTTCTCGCAGTTGTTCCCATCGGCTCCCACTTGCGGCTGCAGGTGGGGAAAGAGCTCGACTTTTGCTTTGCGATTATGCAGCGGAATGGCGACATTTTAATAAAGGAGGTGTTTTCTTTATCCTCCGGGTCACGGTAAACAACGTCAAAATGACGAGATGCAAATTCTTTTAATCATAAAATCGTTGCACCCCCTTTAACATTCGCCGGCTATTTATTGTTTATGACCTCGGTGCTGGTGAGGCAGGCTCTTATCCAATAAGTGACGTGGATTTGGCTGACGTGCCTTGGCACCGGGGGTGCATCGCAGTGAAAAGGCACAGAGCTTCCGAAAGAAAGAAGATATAAAAGAGTCCGCTTTTCTTTTAAAAGTTCTATAGCGAAAACTTTTTTTCCTCTATTTTTGTGCTTTGGTTTTCTTTTCATACCTTTTACGACGTGCTGTGGATGAAATTTGGTTTCAAAATCGTTGTCGTGGCCCCTTTAAGTATAGCTGGATGGCTACGAACGCTATATTGTTTGTATATGGCACTACTGCAGGTACCTGTTTTTCTACAGGAGAGATCGAAACTTTTGGCAGTTTTGTTATTAGACGAGGTTTTTAAAGGTGTCAGCCTGGGTTTTTCAATCGCTTTTGCTGCGCTTGAAAACGTTGGTACGCTACAATGGACGAGGCAGCGACATAGCGGAAACAGTTGAAAATGTGTTTACAGACTTCAAGCTATCGTTTTCATGTTTAATCCTGGTTTTGATTCGAAGAGGATCGAAGGGGGGGGGGGGGGAGTTATCCAATTGCTATAGTTGCCGACCGGAATACAATTTAGAATAGAGGAGATTTTCTGAACTATCTGTCGTGCCCAGGCCAGTATATTTGTTTGGTTCCAAACTGTACAACGGCAGGTAGCCTTACTAAGGCTAGGATCAAACATATTTGTTGAATATGTTTTTTTACTATATCTTAATTATGAAAAAGAAATGCGTGAGCAAATAAAACGTGGAGGGTTTGTAAGGGTTAGTTTTAATCCAGGTTAAACATTTTTATTCGAATATATTGCCGCGTGCCCAGCCGAGTTGGCTTTCGAGCGCGGCTCCCACTCGAAGGCGTGGTCATTTTGTTTTTCAGGGCTATTCTAGGACATTTCAGTAGCTCCTTGTGACGTATGCTTTGTTCCAGTTCAGAATGTTCTAGACTAGCTTAGACAAGCTTAAACTGACAGTCGTTATTCCGTCGCGTCGCAAGATGTGCGGTATTTTCCTTTACCATTTGTAGGCACAAGTTCGTCTCATAAAAAAAGTTAATTTAAAGTTCTATATTCACCCCCTCCTTTTTTTTTTATTGGTATCATATGAATTTTGGAGATAGGCGCCTGAGCAGAAATGATATACTACCCCGAGATACCACAACATCAGAATGAAATGTTCGGTGTCGATTTTCATTCGTGCTGTATTCACTAAGAATCAAAACAAAACCAAGGTGCAGTTTTTACATTGCTGTTTATTTCGTGCGAGACACGGAAACGGTTTTCATTAATTACCCGTCGATCAAAAGTTGTATTATAATCGAAAATACGGCAGAAACATTGAAACAAAAAAGCCGTAAAAGCTTTGAAACAACAAAAAGAATACGGCAAGCAGGGGCAACTGCGTGGAAGAGGCGAAAAGCGGCACCACAGGTCATCCGAGCCACGCGAGTGGACGCCAGTCACGCGACCGATCCATCACACCGATTTGTCACGTGCACAATGCGAAGCGACGCGGCACTGTTGTCGGTTCCCTCGAAACTTTTTTGCTTTTCGTTTTTGCGACACATGGTTCCGCCGTGTGGCCCCCAACCCCCTCTTCCTATCGCCACTGCACCGAGTTTCGGGGGTATGTTTTCTTAATATTTCTATTTGCAAATCTTGCAATTGACCCTTTCTTTTTTAGGTTTGAAGTGAGTTCTGACGGAACCTAGAGTCATCTTGAGCATTAAAATATGAAAGATGATATACTCTGTTTCACCTTATGATGTACCGCAGGAAAGGCTACAAGCGCGAGGTCCTTGCTCTGGGGCACATCTCGGCGGCACAAGCTCTCGTGACTTAAGAGCGGCTGCCAACGCTATGAGCTCGCGCTTCTAGCCTTCGCTGCGGTACAAGATAAGGTGAAACGAAGTTAGCGGTGGGGATGAGGAGATACCGCTATTTATTATACAGTGTTCAGTTCCAGTATTTAGCCGAAAATTGTGTTTGTACTTGTTTGCAAAGATCACGGCGGCGAGGACCACATTGGCAAAAGCGTGTGACCACTGTCTTTTTTTTTTTTTGAAGTTTCAAAAATTTATGGTTAGAATTCGTAATTTTTGTCTGATATCTGTGTGGTTATCCAAGCCTCGGCGTGTGTAGGATATCGCCGATCTCACCAAAATCACCGTACTATTCACTATTCACCAAATGAATCACAAACGAAGAGCATTTATCTTCTCCTATTTCCTTTCCTCCTCACCCCATTCCTTCTCCAACGTGCACACGTGACGAAGCAGTGCCTTCTTCGTCGGTTCCCTGTCTGAAACATGTATCAACGCCGCTCGGCAAATATACAAACCGCCGCGTCCGGCCCCAACACACACACACACAACAACAACAAACAAACAACAAACAAACAACGAAACGCGAAACAGCGAGACGGAGGGACAAACACGCGCCGGACAGACACTCGCTCGCGCGCGTCTTCTCTCACTTCGTGCTTCGCTTTTCCTGAAAGCGACGGCAACACCGGCACGGCTCGCGAGCGGGAATACGTACGCACCGGAGTGCCCAAAGAAACAAGCATGGGGTATCTTTTCTTTTTTTTTCCTCGCCTTCTTCCTGAATCCGACGTCTTCTCGCCGCCGCGAAAACGCCGCCCCAGAAGCCCGTTGTTATGTATAGATAATAACTGTACCTCGGACCGAACGTCAGATCTCCCCAACATTAGATACGTTACGCACTCCGCCAACATAGAAATGAACGGCGAAAAAGGGAAAAAGAAGATAGGGAATGAGGGAAAGGAGGTTGAGTTGAGAGAGAGGGAAATTGCGGAGTGAAAGTGGAAGGGGGTGTACGATATCACCGTAACGATACGGTAGCAATGAGTGACGCGAATAGATAACAAAAAAGGGGATGGAACGAAAGGTATAGGGATAAGGGATACAGCCGGAGACGTATACATCATAAAGGAAGGGAATTGGGGAAAAAGAGGAGGGAAAAGGGGGAGGGGGAGGGAAGAAATAACGACGGGAGAAAGATGGTTGGAAAGATGGCGAACCGTTCGGTGAAGCCCCGTCGGGGCTCTGGGGAAAGGGGGGGAGTGGAATTAGGGACGTTGGGATATAATGCTATTAGGGACGAAATGCAGAGGCTTTTCTGGGGAAAGGGGAAGGGAAAGGGATTGCAGGACGAGCGGTGCGTGGCGCTCTGTTGGAGTAAGGTGGCGCACGATGATGTAAACAACAACAGCGCTAAAGAAATGGAGGGAACGGAGGCTGAGGGAGAGAGGGGAAATGAAGGCAGATAAACCTGGCGAGGTGGGGAAGGAGAAGAAGGGCGTTCGGATGAGGAGGAAGGGTGACTGACGGGGAGCTGTCGGATCTGGCTGCTACTGTTGCCATCGTTGTTTTGAGGGGATGAAGGGGAGAGGGTGGCGGAAAAAGGATGCGGAGCCGCGTTCGGTAAAGATGAAGACGACTTGCAGGGACGCCCGGCGGAGAAAAGAGAGGCTCAGAAGCGCTCTTCGGTTGTATCGTCCTCCTTTCGGGCAGTTCGATTGTCGTTCGTTTAACGCTTCATTCCTGTTTTGTCCTCCGCGCGTGGCCACGTGTCTGCGGTTAACTACATCGGGAGACAGTAGGGAATTGTAGTATAGACCGTTTTTCTCTTCCGCTACGGTATCCGTGAAGAAAACGCCGCACCTGCGCATGCCCGCCGCCAGCCTTATCTGCATAGTTCAAGGTCTTGTGGGGGATTGCGGAGCGCTATCCGGGTGCTTAGCGGGCTGCGGAAACGGTCTACTACAATACCCCAATATAGCTACATCGGGGCGAAGTTGGCCTTCTTTTTTTCCACTTAGATGTGCGCTATATTGAATGCGGAATCGAAAGTGGAACCTAACACACCTCGCGTAATTTATTTTATTAACTTCGCTCGTCGTGAGTCTACGCCTCAAGGGCATGACGACTCTCTGCACCTTTTGGCACGGTCCCTCTGTCGTTCCGCTGAAGTGTACCATAATATTGCGCTAGTGCTTAGTCTTATGCAATGACGAAGGCACTAAACCGACCGGGCATATGGGGTTGGGTTCGACAGGTAGCGCCATCTTACGTGGAATCCCAGTAACTCTGAGAAGTCCTGCGGCTGCGATCATATCGAATCCGTTCTCGAGCTCGGACCCCCGAGTTTCCTGCCGAACCTTGACGCAGCGCTTGTGTCCCATCGTGCGGTGGCACGACTTGGCTTGACTCCTGTTCACTGCACTGGTTGCCGAAGGCTTAAAAAACGCAGCGCGGTGCTTGATTTTGTTTACTTCTCTCGTTTAGCGTTTCGTTCTTCGGGGTTCTTAATGCTGCAATCTCGTTGGCTTCGGTAATACAAAAATACTTGGGACTCGATACGCCCTGCGTTTCATAAGTTTTCAAGCACTATGGCAGTAACCTAGCCTAACCTAACCTAACCTCACTTAACTTTACCTCACTTAGCTATAACCTAACTTAGCCTAACGTAACTTAACCTAACCAACCTAATCTCACTTAACCTAGCCTAACGTAACCTAACCGACCTAACTTAGCCTAACCAAGCCTAACCTCACCTAACCAAGCTAAGCTAACCGAACTTCACCTAGCCTAAGCTTACCTAACCTAACCTAACCTAAACCTACGTTTCAGTTTGAATATGTGCCTGAGTGTTTTTCGCATGCAGGTAGAACTCAAACTTGAGTTCCATCTCTATATATTTGAATTCGCGTTTGGCAGCACAAATGGTCGCAGGTTTAATCCAATGCCTATCGAACTGGGAACACTACTTTTAATCCGAATGTAAATCCAGACATAATCCGACCCGTACCCCCGTCAAAACCTGAAACACAGTCCTTCGTATTATATATCACATCTGATACAGCCATAATAGCGAGCCACCGGCGTGTCGCCGCTAGTTCTGGAGACCAGTCGTGGCGTAGTTAATGGCAGCTTGCGCCGCGTGGCGTCGCGGCGAGCGTCGTCATAACCGACCTCTTACTTCGCTTTCTTTCCAGATCTATCGGAAATCAAGCGTCGCCCCTATCTCCCCCCCCCCCCCTTTTTGCTTTTCGATCCCCATCCATCGGCTCGCATCGACACGAGATGAGTGTTCCCACCAGCCCTTTTAGAACAAAAAGTGAATGTTCGAAATAAACACGGCGAAACGAGCGGAACCCTAAAGTGTCCGAGGCTCGGAGTTGACGGTGTGGCTGTCGCTGTATTTGTTCGAAGAAAAACACATGGGCGTAGCTGCACATCACCTATTCGCTTTAATGGGTTGGAGCAAGGGAGAGAGGGAAACACAGTGAAAAGAAGGTGTGACAATGCAAAAAAAAAAAGAAAAAAAAGGGAAGGTCCGACCACGCCCGCTACGCAGAAATTAGAAATCCATACGCGTTCCACACTTGCGCTTTTTCACTTTCTCTTAAACAAAGACCATCGTTTTTTTTTCTTGTTTTATAAGCCTTTTTGTGTGGTTTGTTACACACACACCTATAGTTGGACCGCAGCGGACGCTACGAGCCATCCCCAGCCAGTCCAGCGCTGCGACCGTGTCACGTGATTCCGCTCCCCGCGCTTCCCTGGGCCCCGCTGCCTAAAGGTCACGTGACACTCACACACGGCGTTGGATTGGCTCCGACGGCTCGTAGAATCTCCCGCGGTCCATCCTAAGGTGAAGCGGCGATTCGGCACTGTACATACGTTCGCAAAGTGAATAAAAGTGGAGAGAAAAAAAAAGAAGAGGAATAAAATTAACGGGGAAAGAAATAATTCGTCGCTCTTTTGTTTGGTTTGTTTCATTATCATAAGTCAGATTGATTATCGCGATTGGACAGCTCGAACAAAAATTAATACTAATATTGATCTATTAGAGATAGAGGGCGGGGAGGAAGGGACGACGGGAGGGGTGAGAGGCCCTTTCTTCTATAGGTTTCGGCTGATACAACTTCATAATATGAGCCCCTTGTATGTTTTTTTCTTTCGGTTTTTGTTCGCTCGACGTCTTCCGTAAGATGGATTTTGGGCTAACGTCGTCGTTCGTTCAAGAAAGGCGCGGCCAAGAAAACAATGGACGCTTTTTGGGGCAGTTTGTCCTTTGGGAAACTTGGGTTTTTTTTATTTTTTATTTACCATATTTTAAGTCGCCTGGTTAGGGCATTATATGAGGAGAGAAAAATGAGATGACACCAAAAAATGTATGTTATAACGCACTTATTGCACACACAAACAAAAAAACGAGCAAATCGTGCGCTCGGCGATTCCAGAGGCTCAACGGCGTGACGACGTATATGTGACGCTACACACCACTTTGTTAGTGCGTGTTGCGTCATAAAGCTACCATCAATGACAGCTTAAGAAACACAGGGTGTCTCTTCAGCTGTCGTTCTTAAGCATATCAGGCTTAAGTGTTTGCCGACGAGAAGGCCGAAGAACTAATCGCGAAGCGAGATGTGTAAACGTGTAATAAATCACGCCCCCGCGTCTCTTAAAGGCCGACCTACAGAATCGTGTTCTGCCGGGCAGAAACCCGGTTCCTAGTCCCCACCAAAAGAAGGAGGTTTCACTCTTTCACTAATGGAAAGGAAGAATCGAGGGAGAGTTTCCAGCTTTCTGGTCGTTCGTCGGCCTTTATAAGCTGCCGCTCAGTATACACCTTTTCGACAAGGACGTAGCCATCTTGAATGTCGTCACTTCTGGTATGCGGTAAAACATCGTTTTGATCTCTTCACGCCGCTGGAAGGTGTTTACGAAAAATGCGTGATTGTCGCACATTCTTGTTTTGCCTCACCTATATTTTCTCGCATATTCCAGGTTGAAATGTTTTATTATTTTTTCGTCCCGCATACCAGATACGGAACCCACGTGACTGAGAACGACAGAAAACAGAAAATGTCTATATCCGCTCGAGTTATGTAAACCCCTTTCGGCTCCGCCTTTTCTTGTTTTTTTCTCTTTTTTTTCTATGCATGCTGCGCTTATCATTCTGGCATTGAAGATAAAACAAAATAAGAGAGTTTTTGGGGGTAGGTGACTTTTGCTTGTAGGATGTCTCGTGTGTCGCGTAACTAAAGAGAGAAGAATTTGAGACGTCGTTGTGTTGTCCCTTTGTTTTTCCTCCTGTCTCGGGTATTTATAAGTATAGCCGTTAGTCGGAAGTAACCAACGTCTTATCATTTTGTTGAAACACCCGAGACTGCAGGTGAGAAAATATTGAAAAAACTAAAAAGTAGAAGAGACAGGGAAAGAAGTCAGCTGCATTTCGTGAGCTACCCGTGACTTATAGAGTCCCAGGTCACACTGTTCGTGCATCGTAAAAAAGGCACTCGATGTTTGCTGGAGACACGAGGACAGAACTGTCCGCAGACACGCCTCGAGGTCCGTTCGAAAAGCTTCATACATATATGTCTCGTTATATCGAAGTAAACGGGACGGCAAAACAAAAATTCGATATAAGCGGTAATTCGATGTAAGCGATAGAGCCAAAAATGAAGGTGGACGGGAACTCTGTGTGCTTCGAAGATGTTTGCAGACAGTGTTTTGTATGCCTAATCTGACGCGGGACCGCCCGACAAGTTCGGAACGCGCCCCGGACGGCGTGCGCACACTGTCATTTTTCCGATGTGTTAACGGTGTGACCGCGGCTCTGCAGCACAGATTAGAGTCACTGGGCAAAATATTACGAATATTTCAACGTCAGGAAGAAGTTAGTCTATCTTGAAATAGGGTCTGATGTCTCGGCAGCATATCTGTGACTCGATGTAATAGTTTACTTTATAACATAAAGAAAGAGGGAGAGAGAGACAGGGTGGGGGAGTTTCTCGGTGAAACCGCGGAACTATACACAGACAGGTGCGTGTTTTGGAATAAGAAACAAAACACGGATAGCCTTCGTTCGATGCTTTCCCCAGTTATCCTTTCCTGACTAGTTCATTAGCAGTTGAATACATTCGCTGCTCGGTATTCGTCATTCCAAAGCTCGTACTGGGCGTGGTGCAGTAACTCGGTGCAACGCAAAGCGCCGTTTACGTTTCCTCAATCCTCGAGTAGTAAGAAAGAGAAAAGAACGCACAAAAGTATATAAAACAAAAGGGGAAAAAGAAAAAGACGAGGTAGACGAAAGCAGCGCAGCGACGAGAAGAGACGGAACGCAAAGTAAAACCACGTCAGCCGGTGCCACTCGGTCCACAGCTTGAGGCCAACTGCGCCCGAATCGGCGTCCGAGCAATCAGACGGGCGTCGCGATAATCTCATCAGCCGAAAACAGGTTAACGAGATTACGACCTCGCACAAAAAGTATACAAGACACACGCAACACGTGGAAGCAAGCGAGCGAGCGCGAGCACGCAGTGTCCGGTGGTGCAAACAAACAGACCGCCGAAGAAGAAGACTCGAAGCGGTGGGCTGCGCCGGAATCCAGTAAACGCGAGTGTTTCTCGAGCGAGCCGACGGTTGCGATGCCGGACTCAAATGGTGACGAGCTGTCCCGAGCCCGTCAGCCCGGACAGCTATCGACGACGGGACTGGAAGAGCCACGGAGCACGTGTGGAGAGCATCAGCGCAGCATTATTATTATTTAAAAACAAAAATGTATTGAAACTGTTAGCCTTATTACAGGGCTATTAGAGGAGTGGTCGATAAAATAATAAAAAAACGAAGAAAATCCACTGTGAAAACACATTTAGCGCTTTTAAGCTGTTTTTCGGGATTCCCTTAGCAGTGCAAGAACCATATTTTTGATTTTTAGTTTTAGGCTAGGTGGCGCAAGCTACCGTCCGTTATAAAGGGTACAGCCGTTGGCATCCGTTCATGCATCCAGAGGCTAGGCTAGGTGGCGCAAGCTACTGCCCTTTATAAAGGGCACAGCCATTCGCATCCATACGACAAAGGTGACATACCGAGCCCTCGGCTCAGCAACACTTCCTTTGATTTCCTTACTCTCAAAACTCTGACTGACTGACTGCATCCATACGTCCACCCAGAACACTCGGCAAATGAACTTGCCGGGGAAGAGCGTTTTTATACAAAAAACGACGTTCGCAGCAGCACTGAGCATGATGTTTTACGTGCTCACGTCACGTTCAGTGTCATATCGCCGACTTCCTTCTTAAAGCCGAAATGTTTTGTTTTTTCTTTTTGGTTGCTTTTCGGCCTTTTCACTCGCTGCGCATATAGTGGTGATCTTCACGTGCTTTGCAGAAAAAGTATACCTACAGACATCTGTTTAGCTCGCAGTGAAGCTCGTTTTTATGTGAAAACTTTATTCCGTTCCTAGTGGTTCACCAAAACCCCCTTAGCGAATCGCAATGTTTTTTTTTTTTCTGTTTTTAGACGAACAGTTCCTATTGCCCAAGATGCGGCAGACTGATTGGGCGCGGGCTCTGCGTTTCTATCCCATCGGCGTCCGCAATAAACTGCTTCCGCATAAGCACTAGCGTGACGCTTCGTGGTGCGTGAAACCTGGTGTGATGAGCTTCCAACAAACCGATGTTGTGTTACTGCTCTCATTCTTTTTTTTTATACACCTAAAATCGTTTTTAAGTTCACTTTTCTGCAGAAAAGGGAGGCAGCCAATCACGGCGAATGATGGAAGGATCTCAGCGAATGACAAAGCTCAGAATACGATTAGACACACAGTGAGGTGTGCAGAACCAATGCGCATGACGTTGAACTTTTGCATTGTTTGTGCGAACATCGCATTTTTCTTATCTAATCGTATTCTAGAGCACTGGGATTCGCTGAGACCCTCCTATAATTCATCGTGATTGGCTGTCTGTGTGTTCCGCAGAGAAGCGAACTCGCAGACGTTTCTGAGAGTGCAGGCTGAGGCTTCGTCAACTCGAGTGTATCACCTCCGCGCATTCGCAGCATGGCCAACTAATCCGGAAGCAAGCGTTTGCATTCCACATTTATTAGAACAACTTTCGTGCACCATATACGAACTACAGGTCTCCGATCGTGCTGCCGAGAATATGCACGCTGTTCCGTCGGCAAGGTACGAACAGATCGCCTTGGCGCTCCAGAATGCGTAACGGCTAAACGCCTCCATCGAAGAAAAGCCGAAGACACACAGAGGGGCTCCCATATACCATTCCCGCCCGGCGTCGGGTGGACCGTACTGGAGCCCAGGACGGTACACACATGCTCGAAAAGTGCCGCGTCATGGCTCGTTTGACACGCCTGATTGGTTCAACCGACTGGAGATCGTTGTGACTTGACGTTTCTTGGCTGCTGATTGGTGTAAGAGGGCCGTAGAGCGGAGTGACGTAGGTGCTTTCCCGAGAAGGGATTGGCTTAGCCGGGTGTTCGCCTTGGCTTCGCTCCATCTGGGGGAGTTAAGCGGGGGTACGGTAGCGGGACCGGAGACAAAAAAGAAAAAGGCATACACAGCAATCGACCCGTTGCATTGGCGAACGAGGAAGAAAAGGGGAAAAGATGCGCAGGAAAAGGGGAACAGGAGGGAGGGAAGAAGAGAATCCAGGAAGAGGAGGAGGGCGCTACACGGAGCTAACACGAAACCGATCTTTAAGTGCCTTAATGGCACTAATTAGTTGAGGACTGCTGGCACTAAAGGATTACCGTTATTCCTCCCACTCGCCCGCTTGGCCCGTCGGTCCTTTCCCCGTTTCCCGAATCGGGGAAGGCACAGAGGGGGAAAGGAGGCGGCGGGAGGGAAGGGGAAGGAGGCGAAGAAAGAAGGCAACGGAACTATTTGGGTATTGTAACGAATCCGTCCGCTTCCCAACTGTGGCTTTTACTCCATTTCCACGTGTAGCCGGACCGAAGTTTGACTTGCCATCTTGACACCGTGGCGTGAATGCGAGGGTTTTGATGTTTCGTTTGCTTCTGTACGTATGCCTCGCATATCAGATGCGTTACGGGGGAGGCAATCTCTACACGTCCAAGAAAAACTTGGAACAATCGAGTTAGAGGAAACCCTCCTTACGGACTTGCTTTTAATTTGAATTTCATGTTTGATTTTAAAGAGAAAACACTGGTATATTTTTGACGTTAGAAAGAAACTTCTGGTAGTTTTGACGTTAGAAACGCATAAGAAACCAAGTTCTGCAAATTAGAAACAACAAGACTTTTATTTTCTTAATATCGTGTACTATCAGCGTTGCCATACTTGTGACCAGTTTTCGCCGGCGTGCCTAACGGAATGTCACGTGATGGAACGGACGAATGACCCTTCTGGTGGCGATAGGCGCCGGCTCAAACAGCTCAAATATTGTGAACGTGGCTGAGTGACTAAACCTGCGCCTTTGCCCTCTCCGCGCTACCATCCTCTATCTACTTGCTGCAGAACGCATTCTTAGCATGCGCAATATCGTTTTCTCTAAAAGTAGAACCTCCACAGCCTTTTTTTTTTTTTTTTGCTTTTCCGATACGGACGCAAAATACGTCCCGGGAGTCGCCGGCGAATGCTACGGATTGTCGCGATCCTGGTGGCTGGTTGTAGAAGGTGCCAAACAGACGCAAGCGTCGCTTTCGTCGCAGCATATCGCTAAAGGGAGTCTGTAGTTTGGGTGGGCGCAACTCAAATCCTGGAGAGCGTTGGCAAGTTAATGGCGGCGCCTGAGGGAGAGGTTTGGAAAAGGATATGCGCCAATGTTGCCTGTACGAGAGCAGACGCCCGCTCTGTTGCCCCATGTGCCTTTCCTCCCATTGCAAGCAACGAACCTTGGCGGAGCCTTTCTCGCTTTCTTCTCTCTCCGGGAATCGGAAACGTCGAGAGGAGAAAGCAGGATTGCCACACAAGCATTAACATCCAAGATGGTGGAATTTACCATTTTTGGTGTTCAAGAAATACTTAACCTATCAGAACAAAACTGGTGGCTATAGGAAAGTGCGTAAGTTATTCCTTGCGTAAGTTATTCAAGCACACTAATGGGCTCTTGTGGCCTGAGTCAGGAAATAAAACGACCCTTTGCCCCATAGACTCCCAGCAAAATTTAGAACTTAAATGACGTCCATATCCCGTGATCCTTGATCTAGCAGTTGCGCCCACCCTAAGTAGGGCCTCCCTACATATCGAAACACGTGACTAACGGCATTTCCGCCAGGAGCGTGACGATCGGCAGCGTTCCTGAATCGTGACGTCACCAGGCGCGAATTGAGGTGGAATAATGATCACACGTTCCAGTATATCCTTGATCTAACTTTAAAATGTTCACTTCGCGTAACAATATCTTTCTTTTTTGCTATGATATATCTTGTTCTACACTCTAAGGAATGCCTGTACGTCTACTTACCCACAAAACACTCGAAGAGTCAATCTCTGCAATCTACGAAATCAGCTCAGCGAATGATGAGGTGGAACATCTGTTTAGACCTGAAAATTAAGTGTGCGCTGTGGCATTACGCAATGTTAAGCACAGACTTCATTTTTAGGTCTTAACGAATGTTCCGCCTCAGCATTCGCTGAAGCTGATTGCATAGATCGCAGAGATTGGCTCTTTGAGCGTTTTGTGGGTAAGTAGACGCGCAGGCATTGCTTAAATTGTATAAGGCTTCGAATCCGTTTCGTAATGTTCCCAACGAGGAATAGATCATTACGGAAATACGCAGCGCCTCCCATCGACTCTTCGATGCAGTACGGCGATCCGATGTACGGCGCTTGAAGGAGTACCACCGTTAAACACTAGGCGCAGTTCATATTCGTTTAGCATATTTCGATTTCTGAATGCAAAGAAAGAGGGATGGTCACAAAACAGGGTACGCATTGGCTTTGGGACGTGTTCACTGTTTTCTTGGTGTCCTGAACTCGCAGTAGTAGGAGAGGAGGAATTGAGCCACCCCCTGGGATGTACGAAAAGCACGAGCACGACTCCCGCGTGCATCAAAACGACCCCGCAGTTCCTCGCGACGCGAGGTACGACATGAGATTGACGAGATACCTCGTGGGAATTCCCGGAAAGGTCCATTAGGAACGAGCAGCAGTTCGTCCACGAGAGAACAAGCTAGGAATCGGCACGGTCCAAGACGAACACGATTGTGGAAATGCGGTAAAGCGTTTTTTTCTTTCTCTTTTTTCTTTCTGGAAGATGATTGCATCCGCATCGTAAAACTACGCGGCAGCCGCAAGCTGCAGCCTTTCGGAATTAATTTCGTTGAATCACCGCCGCCGCTCAGCCGACGCCAATTGACTCCCCCAGTTTAACACACGGCGAAACATCTTAAACAACTCCGGGGGCAGTCTCTTGCCTCTCTCGAGTTTGTCGAATACTTCCCAACAAAAACAACAAAACCTACCGAAACGAACTCCCTTCACGCCTAGGCTGAGAGTACGGTGGGAGATACGCTATCGCCGGACCAATTAGCCTCCTCCCTTTCATTACCTGACCCCTCTCTTTGCGCTTGTGTATGGGCGGAAGACGGATCACGTGACGAAAGATAGGCGTGCGATTGGTCCAGCGAGCACGTAGCTTCCACTGCACTGTCAGCTTAGGGGATGAACGAAGTATAGCAAAACTATCGTGAGCTCACCGCGTTCTTCAGCTCAGAGGTCAGACTTCGTTATACTGTTGTTTCTGCGTGGTTCTGTCTATGCGCGTGTATATTTTTTTACGTGTTTTTTTGACGAGATCCGCCGTTCTTGTGGGCATTTTCTTTTTCTTTTTTTTTCCCCGCTGAACGTCCGCATAATCTTTAATGAAGTCTGGCACGGCGAGGCGACTGGCGGTGCTGTGCCGGTGGTTTCGGCGCGCGGAAAGCCCGTAGATTAATAACCCGTGAAATGTACGAGCTTGTAAAATTACCTCGCGATGCAAAGCACCCCACGACCCGACTGAGGAGCCGACTGGATCCCGGAGGTCGTAAGATCGTCGGCCGGGCCTCATCGAAGATTCAAATAACGTTCCTACGTGCCAAATATCCTTTCGTGTTTTGTTTTTTATCTGTATTTTTAATTATCATTTGTTGATGTTTCGTCTGTTTTTATGGTGGTGTGGGTGTGGGATTCGACGAGTCCCTGCGTAGCGAGGCGCTTATTATTATTTTTAAAATAAATAACTTTTTCTGCAGTCACGATCGCGTTCGAATCCGTAATGCAGACTGTCCTTTGTATGATGCACCCTGACCCCGGCTTTAAGCCGCAGTCCCCATGGTTCATTCATCGTACAGAAAATACGCGGTGTTGACTGCATACAATTCGTGGCATGACTGTGTGCAGCGATGTCTCTGGCATGTTCGCGAAGTATGTTTTCTGTCTACTTATGTGTACTGCGAACATGTTTGCGGACAGATTTTTGTACGGCCAATGGGACGGGACCTTCGTGCAAGGAAGAGACGCTCGTTTCAGACAGTGTCTGCACAGACGGGATTTTGTACGGCGTATTGGGAGTGTGAATGCGGCGTTATACACTTTGAGACATTTGGAGCGTCTACTCTCCCGCAAAGCAATTGAGAGTGTTCATCGATGCAAGTTACGGAGGGAGTTCGGCGAATGTCGAGACCGGTTATAACGAAGTCAACGGGGATCGGAAATCACTTCGCTATATCCGCTATTTCGTTATAACCGACTTCCGTTATAACGAAGCGCAAAGGGAATGGGAAATCGTGATCGCTTCGCTGTAGCCGCTATTTCGTTATAACCGAGTTTCGTTACAAGCCATCTCGACATATATGCAAATATACGTTGAGACGGAGAAAAAAAAATTGGGTAAATTGTTAGGCAATGCGGAGCGAAATTCGTCCGCTTCTTTTGCAGGGTTGTGGTGACGTCAGAACGCCGAGCTCTGATTGGCTACGATTGAAGGGTAGTGGGTATAGACCTCAAGGCAGCTAGCTTTGAGGTCCACGCACTCTCCTTCAATCGGAGCCAATCGGAGCTCGGCATCTTTCTGACGTCACCAGAAACCTCTGCGAAAGAATCGGACGAATTTGCGCTCCGCATTGTGTTGCGTACGTGAAACGTTCCAGCGACACAAACGTTTAGCGATACTCTGAATTTCACGTATGCAGGGCTGATAAACCTGCAGCGACCTTCCAGAACCTTGCATACTCCCGTATACTCTGGAGCTCCGCCTCCCTCGGTGCGCACAGCTGGTCGAGCTCCACCTCCTCCCCGACCTCACTCCTCCTCGCCTGCCCCTCTGGTCACGTGGCCTTTCCCGTTAACCAATCGGCATCGAGCTTCGCGGCCACGCTTATCAGGCTTCACGAAATGCTCAGCACCTAGCCAAAGAACGTGTCGCCTTAAAACAGTCTCCGCTGTGACACTGAGTCTGAGCAGGATGTTTCACCATGCTTGATGCCGGACGCAGACTTTATTTCTTTTTTTTTTAGGTTTAGGTTATAGTGTTTGGCGCTACTTCGCAGTTTCCACTTTTCATCAGAACCCTTGAGAGGAGGGCTCTACGGTTATTTTCTTTTTTGAATCAAAATCGAGGTTTACACGTCGGGTTGAAACTGCAGGGAATATGACTGCTTTTCAGTCTAGTTACCCAAACTACAGTTGGTTCTTTAAACATTGTTAGCCTAAACTCAGCTTGGCAGCCTCAGTTTGGGCTCCCTAACTGGGGTCAAGATGGCGCCGTCGGGGGAATCGTCACCGACGTCCAGTCTGAGCGAAGCACTTACTGCATGGAAATGCGTGGGAGACATCTGTAGAAAGAATCGGATCCCATCAGGTCAGCGTCATTGGGGAATGGACAGAAAGTTCGCGTTTTATGAGCACCGCCATTGATTGATGTCGACGGCACTGCTGCTCGCCGCTTTGCTTGCGTTCGTTCAATGTGTTTCGATGGTCGCCTTTATGCTCCGCAGAAAGAGCAAGACGTCTTACATCTCGTATTCGGCAACCATTGATAAAAAAAGAAATGCGTTTTTGATTAGTCTGTACAGCAGGATGTATATTGATCAGGTGACACTTCACTCGGTTTCGTTTCGGTTTCAACTGGGAGCAAAAACAGCCATGTAACACCATCTCAGTTCAGTTGAGTCTATGCACAGTTAATTAATTAAGGCGGCGTGTTCACACATCTGCGTTTGAGTGTGAGCTACTGCGTTTCAACTGCCTGTGACTGCTTGCGACGTAGGTAATACACTGGCGCCATCTATGGAGTAGTCCTGGCCGCCCACTTGCCGTTTGCTTACATTCCCTTTTTTTTTACGCATCCTTATTTTGTTTTGGGTTTGAAATACTTTTGACAGTGTTACGAGCGACGACTTCTCATAGACAGTGGGCAGATTTCATCTATCGAATAGTGAAAAACCTTTGTCTAGCTATAGGCGGATCGGAAGTGCTCCACTGCCACCCGATAGAGGGCGCCAGTGCACCAGCGTGTTATCTCGTCGTAAGCAGTCGCAAGCGGTCGCAACGCAGTTGGTTGCACTCGGACGCAAATGTGTGAAGCAGCTTCTTGCGGCCGATAACTGCTGTTAGCCTAAGAGAGAGTTGACACGGCCAGTGTAACTATATAGGGTACTAGACATACATCGTTAGTGTAGCATGTTACAAAAGAGAGAGAAATGTCTTCATCGTGAGTTACTGGCGGTCGTGAAGTCAGCCGCCATTCGCTGCACGCGTAAAGTACCATTAGTATGCCGCGTACAACTAATGTCGGATATGCTACTTGTCGCAAAATTGAGGACGCGCTCGTTTGGGTCGTTTTTTGTTCGTCGTTTTTTTTAGGAATAGTTTTTTTTTTCTTCCTTTGAGTATTGTCTTTTCGAATCAGCCGGAAACACACGCGACGATGCGAAGTCATCGAAACCCTGCCATAAAAAGAAAGAAGAAAAAAAAATCTAATCTCGTATGCGGTTTCACGTTCGAGTACGCGGTGGCTTTTTTGGCGAAATGCGAGGTGTCACCATTTCCCGTCATTGTCTCGGACTTCCTGTTGATGCGCGCAAAGCCGAGAGACGAGGGAAGGGGGAAAGGGAAGGCATTGCCTTTTATTATTTATCGATTCACTCGACATGAATTCGCGAACGTGATCGGGCGTGCAAGAAATACTGAATTATGGATGTGCGCGTTTAGTACAGTGCGCTCCTTTTGACTCCGCTTAAAATCACGCCGCATGCGTCGTTTTAGCAAAGAGCATACGGTTGTCGTTTACATCTGCACATATGTGTTGTTTTGGCTCTACTGCTTCTAGAAATGCGCCGAGAACCTGAGGAAAGGAGGAGACGAGAGATGACGTCAGAACGCCGAGCTCTAATTGGAAGGATTAGGGGTAGAGCTAAAGCTATGGCTGCCTTTGTCTCCACTGCACTTGCCGAATGCCTTAGAATGCGAGAGAAAAACATCGGACGCCGGCATTCCGCGTTCTGACGCGCTCGACGAAAGGCAGCTATACTTCGTTTCAGCTTGGGTCCAGACGCAGCCGATGCTACAAGCGCGAGCATGTGACCCTGAACAGTGCTTGCACTGCACGAGCGCGCGTGCTTGGCAGGGACGCTGAAAGCCCGCGGAGCTCGCGCTTGTAGCTTCGGCTGCGTCTGGACCCAAGCTGAAACGCAGTATAGCTTTAGGTCTACCATCCGCATACTCTGTTTATCCTCAGCTGGGACTGCAGCCAGAGCTACACAAGCGCGACCTGGCCCGCGTCTCCTGGCTTTGAGACATGAGCCTGTAGCGCGAGCGCTCGTTCTGCGGAAGAACGCTTCGAAGTAGCGAGCTCGAGCTCTCGTGCTTGTGGCATCGGCTGCAGGCTCAGTTTAGGGAGAACCGAGTGTAATGACCAACGTTATTAGATTAGCTCACTTAGGGAACTGCTCATAGGCCCGTAGCTCTCAAGTAGAGTGCCTTCATACAAGCGCGCGCTTTTGCTTGAGTGGTGACATCTCAGCCATTTTTACGCCCAATCGTTTTTTATGCATTTTGAAGTGCGCGTAATCCGGTGTCACTCAGCTCGAGCGCGTAGCTTTGGCTAATGCATAGACGCCATTTTAGCGCCCAGGTCACGCACCGAGTGCGCGAGAGCGTCACGCGCTGACACATTCAGTGCAACAATGGATGTCTTCACCCTGAGACAGACAGACAGGTCCTCAGTTGTGGAACTCCCCTTCCACGGGAGTTCCACAACTGAGGTAATCTAGTAACGTTGATAACAACTCCAACTACATTCCAACTAGAGCCCAGCGTTCTGAAGTCACCCCACGAGCTTTCGTCTCCGCCCCTCTCCGTCAGTTTCTCGGCGCACATTTACCTCTCTCACCGAGCGTTCTGGGCGTGTCTGACGCCGCCATAACTTTACCCCGGAGAGGCGGGCGGCAGTGCACAATAATACGAGGCGAGGTTAGCTTGGATCATCCTACGACTCGACATGCGAGCGACGGCCGAGACATCCCCCTGCACCCAACTCCCCCCCCCCTCCCCAAACCTAATCTTCTCTCTTTCTATCCTTTCTTTTCACCCAATCCCCTTCCCTATCGACAGTGACATGTTCACACTGAGTGCACAAGCAACAGTCGATTTTTCCAAAAAAATATAATAAACATCGCTTTCACTCACTCACGCACGCACTAAAAAGACTTCAAGTTCCCTCGATTCATTGCGGCAGCGGCGGCGTGTGCCCTATAAACTGAGATCGGTCGATCTCGTGTACATTAGAATGCCGAAGACGTATATACACGCTGTTTACGAACAACTCCTCGCTTCCCCACATCCGGTGTGGGCACCGCGCATGCGCAGAAACAGGATTCGAGTCGGGTGAAGTGTTTGCGCATCACGGCGTGACGTGAGACCCGCGTGTTGGCGTATAATACCGCTAAAAATATACACGTCTGCACAACACGCGTTGGGCCGATCACAGCAATTGTGTGTGTGTCTGTGTGTGTGTGTAGCCGGGGAGGGGGGGGTAGAGTATCATATAGTCGGTTGGAACTTGAATCATAAAAAGGTATGGGAGGCGCTATACGCCCACGAAATCCCGGAGAGGAAGGGCGTCACGGTTCTTGCTTTCGTGATTAGTTCTTGGGCATTCTGATCGGCTATATAATAACGTTGCACTCTTATTGGCTGCGGGGCGATGAGGATCTGCTCGGATCTCGCCACGCCCTGCATTTCTTAGCCTGTCAGTGTCTGTGCCTATCAGAGTGGGAGCATCCATGAGTGCCCTTTTTGTAGCGTGAGCTACACTGGCCGAGGGTGAGCAGTTTTGCGTGCCTCCCAAACAGCCGTGCTGCGCATGCGCAAGGAGCAGTGACGTCACGCGGCGCACAGTTGGCGCGCCGGAGCCGCCGCCGCGCGCGCCTCGCCGGTCTGCACATTCCAGAGGAGTGACGTCATAGCCGCGGCAGACGCACTGGCGCCGCCGCGTGCCCAGCTGTCCGCCTCCGTTGCGCAGTAGCCAAGTCTGACGCTGCACCGGAGCCGCTTGATAGCGCCTCTCATTTTGTGCGCATAAGCTCACGCTACGTATATCCTGGCATAGCCGAGCTAAGCCACCGCAATTGTTTAGAGATGATAGCCTAAAAGAAAGAAATAACTACGCTCCGCGTGATACTGAATGCGCATCCACGGATTAAGCACAGAGCGAGCGGGGCGGAGCGGAGCGGGACGGAGTGGAGCGGGATGGGGCGGGACTGGTTGGAACGGGGCGAAGCCTCCGAAACAGAATGTTCGGAAACGTCTTGGGAGCCAAGAGACGCCTTGTGTTCATAAATAGAAAAAGGGTGGCCGAATGCGTTGGCGCACCGCAGCAGCTCTGAGCACGTAGAGAACGTGGGTTTAGACATTACAATATGTAAAATCTAAACAAGATAAAAAAAATCTTATTGCAGAGTTTGGGGATCCTGGGTTCAATCCGCACCCCTGCCCTTTCCGATCTGAATGAGCGTAGTACACCGACTGCGTGGTGTAGGTTAAAGGAGCTGTGCAACGATTTTAACGTTGAAAGAATTTGCACATCTCCTTCCTTCGAAATATTGCGATTCCGCCGCGTAATCGCGAGGCAGAAATTATCAGATTTCCCGACCTGCAGCCGTGAGCGGCGGCCATGAGGACCACGCGGCGTGACGTCAATGGGTGAGTTGTAAAAAAGATACGAAGTTGTGCAAATACCTGGTCGATAAAAGGTAACTTTTTTTAAAATAAATCTTGTCGTTCCAACATAACTATAAGTGCGTCGAAAACCTGGTATCATCGACAAAACTTTTATTATACGAAGTTTTAGCGGCGCCATCTATCCGAGGTCAACAAAACCGTCAGCTCTATCTGCTACCGCAAACAGCCGCCAGAAGCCGGAGGGGGACGGGGCAGAGCCGGGCGGGGATGGCCGGACCCGGACGAGCACGTTGGCACTTTCCTCCTTTCGCCATGTTGATCGCGCTGCACAGGCACGTGGTCACGTGGTCGCGAACGGGTGAGATCTCGCTGCTCACTGATGGCTCTAGAGCTCTAGAGAGAGAGAGCTTCACGGAACCCCGCGCATCCTCTTTTCACGTCACAGCGCACGTGACTCGGAAGATGCTGAAGGAGTTGAGAGGTACCGAAAACCTCAATCTTTGTCATTTGTTTCTAAATTAAAACTAGGACACGCAGGCAAAAGCGGTTTGTTGTTCTTTACTTCACAAAGTTCGAGACGCCAACTTTCAAATTTTTAAGCACAGCACTGAAATTGTTACACAGCTTCTTTGAAGACCCAAGGCTAGCAGTGTACTGCACTGGCTAAATTACTCTTCTACAGCGGAGGCGATAGGCTCTCCCATTGAGGCAACTTCCCGCCGTTTAAAACAAGCACACAACACAAATACAGTCTATATAAATTTTTAGAGAAGGGGAAAGAACAAAGCGGATTGCGGTTAGGATATTGCTAAACCTCTGGTTAACGTGTGCATCCCCCGGTCGGCCATCTTACTGTCCGTGACACGTCCGAACCTGCCTGCCAGTCGCCTGCAGGAATTCGCGACAGAAGCTCCTGTATACGCTACAGCGACAAACAGGAAAAAAGGTCTCGCAAACTTGCGCGGGGTAGCTCTTTGGTCACCTCTAATCGCACTTGAGGATTATTCTGACTTGTCACAGATCAGCATTTCGCGAACAAACGCCACTATTATAGATTTCAATGGTCACACAGACGATAAAAAGAGGCTTATTTAGCCTTTGTTGACCGCCAAAAATCGGCGTTTTGTGGTTCTAATGTGACTCAGCCGTAGTTTGAGCCGTGATGCGTTTTTCTCATCACTGGAAGGTCGATTTGGCACTAATCGCGGATATGACGCACTATACAGTATATAGCTGTTACAATAGAGAAATGGAATCTGGAATCCGGTGCGGCAAGAGAAAAAGCTGCTTTGAAAGTCGAACCTCGTGCTGGATATTGCGAACGCGTCGCTTCGCGTCCTGTGGCGCCCGATTTCCGTTTGGATTTGGTTCGGGTTGGTTTCATTCGCATTATCTCTTTCTCTTTTCTTTTTTCATTGTTTTTTGCGAACGTTTCGACCTCGGAGTTTGTGGGCTGTGCCTGGTCGGTCGTTCCGGATTCGACCGGATGAAGTCGGGGATCTACGAACCGGTGCTCTCGGTTTAATTGGTTTTGGATCGTCTAGCTGCTTCGGTGCTCCGTTTCCGTCGAGCGCCCCCTGTTAGCAGAAACGAATCTGCTATGTATACAAGGCGCGAGGTTGGGCCTAAAGCCACTAAATTAGGTACGCTTCAGAGTAAACTACAGACATCTTGGTGCTTCGAGTCAGTGCTGCTAATCATTTGAAGCTTTATCTAAAATTGCAAGACACACTTTTCCGTCTTCCTGAAGTGTTAAAACGGTCCGTGACAGGGCGAAACGATATTGCATGAGCTTTCCTAACACCGTATCTGAAGCTAGGGAAGTCGTATATTTTTCATCGTAGCCATCGCCATTGGCAACCGCTCTGCACTCTAAGCCTCAAAATGGCGGCGGCATCCGCAAGAAAATCGGGGGACGGAGGGTCGTACTCAAAGCGTATAAAATGTTTGGTGGCTCGAGTTGGGCCTTTCGCGCGTTGCAGTTAGATCTCAAAAGAAACTTCTGTCGCACACTCATTTTCTCTGAAACGAGCCAATCACTCCGATTTACAAAGTGATTGGGTCTTCCTCAGTGCGTCCGGCGGAAGTGGGATGAGCGCACGGTTCAGTGGTGAAGTGGCGATGCGGGCGATTCGGTTCATAATGAAATTGAAAACAGCGCATGAATAACAAAGACGAGGAGGGTGTGGACGGGACACTATAGCGATTATTCAGTCTACACCTTCTTTGCCTTTTGTTAGTTGTGCGCCGTTTATAGCTGTGTCAATGACGAGACAAAAAAAATGGTTAGGTTAAACTTGGGAACGCAAACTTCGTCTCCGTCGAATTGTGGGATTAAATGAGTTAGGCCACGGCGGAAGCATTGTCCGCTGATTTTAGGGGAAAACCTTTCCCGCTTCTGATGCAAAGGGATCGATGGCACGCTTCGTCCACGTTCTCCTTATCTTCTCTTGGTGTCAACTTCCGTATTTCCTCAGACTCGGGTTGCTTCGAAATGTTCATAAGGTCCGTTCACACTCTTGCAACCGAGTTCGACCGAGAGAGACCAAACCGGTTTTTAAGCCTCTTGCGATCTCTTAGGACCAGCTCCGCTGCAGCCGAGGTGGTCCTAAGAGATCGCAAGAGGCTTAAAAGCCGGTTTGGTCTTCTCGGTCGAACTCGGTCGCAAGAGTGTGAACGGGCCTTAATACATCTGTTTGAGACGCTACTTTTCTTTCGAGAATCACCCCCTTTCCCTTTCAGCCCAAAAAATGCATTCTCCGTTACAAAAGCTGTTTGACATAAGCCACAAGTGTAAAAAAAAGAAAAAGTAAAAAAAAGAGTTGTTAGATTTTCTCGCGTAACACGATGCAATATACGATTCAGAGTAATGCGGTGTGGGTTATTTATCATTATAAAGCGCGTTCGCCCGCTCGCTCCTGTGCTCAACGAAGGCGCTCGCTCTTTGACGTGATTAGGGCAGATTTTCGCTCCATCGTATACCACGTGACCTGCCATTATCCAATTAAAAACACGTTGCGGGTGGCACCTATAACCGCACGCGCTTTGACGAAGAAGGGGGGGGGGGGGGAGCGCGACCTTATACCCAGCTCGCTCCTGCTGCCGGGTTTCATTTTGAGTTATTTTCTATTTCATTTTTTTTCTTCGTATCTTTTTGTCTGCGGCACAAGCACGCCGAGCTACGCGTACATATGGGCCGTCCATGTTAATTGATACCGAGACGTTCTAATAGCGTTCCTGCACGCTTCACCGATTGGCGGCGGCGTTAGTCGCAGGTACCGAAACGAAAACGGGGAAATTGGGAATACGAAACAAAAAAACAAGCACACAAAAGAGAGAGCGAACACCCTTCCTCTCCTCGTAACAAATAAAAGAGAAGCCAGAACAGCAGGTAGGAAGGCTGTACCGCAAAAACAACGCCACAAAGGTTAAAAAAAAAAGGAGGCGGGAAATACTGGCCGCGAAACCAATACGTGCATCAACAAAAAAGAGAGAAATCTAACAAAGAAACAAAAGGTTAAACAACGGCAGTCGAATATATGGAGAGGTGTACGGCGTTGTGTGTAGATATATAGATGTATAGATATAAAAGGGGAAAGAATAAGCAGACTAAAATAAAAAGAGGAAGCCTCATTGGCCATAGGTTGAGCGTATCCATGAATTATGGAACGCGGCAGGTTAGGTATCAAAATGCGCCTCTCTAATGGAGGATGTTCGATGGAAGGAGGTGCCTGCAGAGGAAATCACCGCGGCACGCGCTGCCGATCGCTTTCTCTTTTTTTTTTCTTTCTTGTTCAGCCGAATAACACGACAACAACAGCAAACAGCAGCGACAAGCACCGAACACCGATGGACGAGGAATGGAATCAAAGGGGATCGAACCTCCCCCGCGCAATCTACGATCCACCGACTAATAGCGCTCGCCGATGTACGTCTCGCAGTTTGAGTGCCTGCGCGCGGTTCGGAGATTGGGTGAAACGTGCGGTGGTCGCAGGTTTTGCGCGATTTGGAGATTGGCCGAAGCGCGTGTGGTGTCGGTAATTTTGTGAGATCGGGTGAAGAGCGTGGTCGTAAATTTTCGTCCGCATGCGGCGACTCGGCTGCAGGTCACACCGCCTAAAGTGGTGTCTCTCTCTCTTACGCTGTTCTGGTATTGCGCGCATTGAGTCGTCACGCGCTGGGGGCACGACCGGAAAGAAATCTTCGAAGAAAATTGGGCCATGGGTTAGTTTGTATACGATGTTTACGGAGAACAGCACCGATCAATATATCGTCAGAAATGATATTTTTTTTGTGTGTGTGTATCTGTGGTAATGACCAGAGGTGAAACCAGAAAATCTAGCTGAGTCAATCGTCGTGCGTTTATGGGTATTTCACTACTGACATGCCGAGGAACTAAGGGAGAGAAGGAGTTGAGAGTGCGCTGTTTTACCTACATCTATGTTTAGGCAGTATAGAAGCTACGCGCTCGACGGACCAGTCAGTCGTCGCCTGACCTCGCTCTCTCTGTGCGTGACTGTGCGCAGAGAGCCTGATCGCGTTTACAAACGAGTCCGCGTTTGGTTTGCTGCCCACACAAAGTATGGCGTGGCAAAAACCAGAGGCCAGATTCTCAAAGCGAACTTACGACGAAAAAAGTGCGTACGACAAATTTGAGAGAAAATCCGTATTCTCGAAACGAAATTGTCGTAACTTTTGCGCAGGTTACGACAGAATCCTACGACAGCTCCGAAGCTGTCTTACGCACTTTTTACGATCAAATCGACATGGCCGACAGCGTTGCTCAGTTACTCGGTCGCGACAACCAACGGACATTTATTTTTCTACGTGCTCTTCTCGCGCGTCCCGACTTCAAGCAGCAAGAAAAAGGGAAATGTACTTGAAATCGACCAGGACGAACATGAACGCTGGATCCGCAAACACCCGGGAAAAGCAACAAAGGCAACGATCCCACCGACCAAGCGATCTCGGCAAAATATAGGCCTAGTAGGCACTCCGACGGTCCTTGGCCAAGACCGTCTGCCCACGACCGGCTGGCTTGCTGAATGGAATATGCCCGCGCGACCCTTGTGGACTCTTCCCGTATGAATAGTTTGATCGCTGAACTTAATTTCAGAGGTCAATCTCTTCCCCTTGTCATCTCGATCTCCTTGTTTTCTGAGGCAGCGGTGACGAACGCTGTCGTCGGAAAGGACTCTCATTGATTCTATCGACTTGTTTTGTGTGATATAGAGCTCAAATAAACGCCGTGTGGATTACCTTCGCAACACGGTATGTACACTTTGTTATTAGTATGCCATTTTTATTCTGACACGACGCTACGTCACTGTCGAGCTATAACAGTTCGTGGGAGCTACGCGATGACGGTCCAACCTTTCTTTGCCGAGTGTCACGTCAGTATCGAGTTGCAATCGTAAAAGATCGGCCCCGAAGCGCTTACCAAGGCGCGGTCTAATAGAGCGAATCCAGCACTTCGATCAAACGCGCGCGTCCGCTCCGAGTGTGAACAGGTATTTGCGCGACTCTTGCTGACACTCTCGTAGTTCAAACGTATCTTTTTTAACGTCGGCTCGCTCCTGCATTTCCGAGGCCGCGAAAAACGCCGCGGCGGTTTGTTTCTCTCTACGTCGCTTTGCAAACGACTGGCACGGGGCTTTTACCAACGATGACAGTTGTGTTGACTTCGTAGCGATCGAGTTCGTAGCAGTCAACGAAGCGTTTAAATCGTGTTAGCGTCGATTTATCACTGCACGGACACGAACCCCAGACAAGTGGTGGTGGAAAGGCCATCTGTGTTTATGAGAAACAGCTTGAACACTAAACATTTGCACATAGACAGGACAGGACATACACCGAGCTGACTATCAACGAGTAGTTAGCCTGTGTTTGTTATTAAAAATCCACGTGCTCCGAACTATGCCGAGCTCTCCGATTGGTTGTTCGTGTTGCCGAAGACGCCGTCGCCATAGCAACAGCACCGGAAGTCGTTGTTTCTCTGTAGGAGGTCGTAACTTTCCTCCTCTCACTTAAGAACGCGTTTGTGAATACCGTTTTCGCCTCATCTTACGATGATCGTAACTTTACGAACTTCGTAGCTAAGTTGTCGTAGGTAAGAGGTTTTTTTATGAATCTGGCCTCAAATTCGCGCGAGCTTTGCGCATACGCCGACGGCAGCACCACCGTAGCGTCCTGACATCACAGCCGCCCGTCCGTGCTTAGGCATATACTCGTGGTGATTATTTTCCACGACTTCGCATCGATGGTTGCAGTAAACTCGGAACTCGTCGCACTTTTCTGTACATCTATCGTACCGCTTTATATAGATTTTGGTATTCCAGACCGTGCATGTAGCACGTCCGACCCAATCAGAGAAGATGAAGTAAAGCCAAAATCTGCCCACTGAGCTCGTAAGAAACAAAGAAAAACCAAAAGATAAAGGATAGATGGAATCGGAGCGCAAATGCAAGAAGGCCGAAAAAAATAAATAAAAGTGTCTCAAAGGAAGCGGAGACATCCGATAGTGTTGGCGGTAACTCAGGCAGCTCCGACAAATAATGGAAGGACAACAGGGTACAACAATATACGACGACAATAAAAGAAAAATAATGGCGATGCGAATAATAATAATAATAATAACCTGAGCACAGAGCAAGAAATTGCTGGAAGGGGTTATATTGCTTGCTGCGCGCGGACCATGATTGGCCCTGTTCTTTAGTCCGTAGCGGCTAATCCAATCAGAATTCTGCCCGACTGCGTCGAAATAACCCCCTCGGGTATTATACGTGGAAGGAGGGGAGAGTCCAAGACAGAGCAGGAGGATTGCGGGAGGAAGAGGCATAGGGGAAGACTATAATGCTTGAAACGAAGAAGAAAGGGAAGAGGTGTGAGAGGAGGGGGGAGGAGGGAGACGAAGCTATAGGGACAGTTGCTCCCCACGCATCCTCTCCTGTCCACGTTCTTCACCGCTCATCTTGGAGGTGCTTGTTTGGCTGTGTTCGTCTGCGTGTTTGGTGTCGTCTCTTCGGGACAGTCGCCGGTGACGGTGCGGGTATTGGAGATGGATTCGAGCCGCGGCTGGATGGATGATAGGAATGCGGCTGAACCTGTTTGAATCGGGCGGTGTGTCGCGCCACCTATGGGCAGTGTGGCCGTGAATGGGGCAGGCGAGAGTTCGAAATCAGTTCAGTGGGGTTCGCTGCTCTATAGCTATATACCTTTCAGCGCTTGGAGGACGCAGCGATGTGCTGCATACGGGGAGTAAAGATGGGAGCAGAAGTGGGGTTGTTTTGGGAACACTGACACTGCCAGAAGACCGGAGAAAAGAAAGCAGGTGGTACGCTATAGGCGTGCTCGTTTTGCCGCGACGCGCTGAAGTTTGTGCGATTGGTTGTCAACTTTAACTTTCATTTGTGCATGCGCCAGACGCCCGTGTTTTCTGGCAAATAAAGCTAGGAAAAAAGGTGCACACCTTCCAAGTGATGTTTTGCTGCCTCTTTGAGTTTAATAAATGGTCGCCAGAAATCTAGACCCATCGGGACCGATGTCTGCCTCGGTGCCCCGCCGTTCCGAGGCGGCAGAAATGCGTGCAAACATGGCGGGCCTTTTCCTCTAGATGTATTTTACTTGAACTCAGTGGTTACATATAGGAGAAATGCTGCGTCGATTCGGATGTTTCTTTTCGTGTGCAAGCGCGCATGGAGAGAAACCAATGACGTCACTTCACCGCTGGGTCAGGTTTCGTAACCTCAACGCCCTACGTGGCATTATTTGAGCCGTGCCACTGGTCCGCGTAGGCGAACGTTCCTTACACTGACTGAGCCAAGTTTTAGTAGATCGTTCCGACACCTCCGTTAACCAAACCCTATAACGATACGATGCGTGTGCCTACTAGGAAAACTCCCTCATGACCCTTCACTGAACTTTGTTTTCTTTTTTTGTTTACGAAAGTGGTTTGATGCTCAAGTACAGTGCCACCATGCAGCGCCGCTGGCCAACACTAACCTAGTAGATGGCGAGGCCCGTGCGCACGAAGTTCGACGTCATCAGTCTCACGTCCTAGGGCCAGTGCACGTTGAACACGAGTAATGCGTCGGTTTTCGGCGCCTGCGCGAAGGCGGCGGCGGATTATCGGGTATCGTTATTGGAGTCATCAGATCTATATCTATTACAACTTTCTAGTGACGGAGCGCGGAGCTGTTGGTTTAACGTCATAGCGCGCGACCAATACAGTGATTTTTCGTTCATACTGGCACCCCAGTTCTCCCAAAACGCGTCCATAATGTGACGTGTTGTATAATAACGAGACAGAAAAATGCACGAATTTATCGAGTACGGCCCCGAACAAGGCTGTCTGTATATAGCGGGGCATAAATACTAGGGAGTTTTCGTAGACCGTTTTCCCTATACTTCGCTATGCTCTTGCGACGACACCGCCGCTAGTGCGCACGCTCACCGCTGGCCTTGACTCCAGAGTCGAAGATCTCGTAGCGGGTTGCGGAGAGCGTGGCGGGACAGATAGAAACGACCTTAGATAGAAAGTTTTACGAAACCGTTTCCGCAGATCCGATCCGATACGATGGGCCCTCCGATGCGAACTACGCGTATGCTATACCGCAGAAGACTCGCACATGCGCAGTTCGTACCGGAAGGCCCATCCTATACCGATCGGACGTGCAGAAACGGTTCGCTAAAACTCTCTGATGAGCGGGTTCCGCGTTAACGAGGCACGACCGTACCCGCAGCGCCGTGCGGAGGTTGGGTGAGGCTCCCCTCTCCACGTCCCCCGCCGCTACGTTGGAACTGACTGCGTAGCGGAGTAGGAACCGCGTATTAGTAGAAGAGTCTAGTATAGGCGTGGAAGATTTCGTGCTGAGAGATTGTACGCGCGGCGAAGTTTTGAGAGAGGATGCGATGCACCCAAAGAAGAGGTGCATGAATAAAGTCTTTTATACACCAGCACGCGGCCCTGACGTCAGGTATCTGGATGGCGCCGCTATATACAGCGCGTGTGCAGACGGTACATAAACATGAGGAAGATACACAAAAAAGGGGACGGTCCACGCGAATCTGGTTCTCACGCACGTGCGTTTGCCCGCATCTTACCTGTTTGTAAACAGTGCGTTGGCCTATAGACATTCGCGATTCTATCGTCACGACATTCCCTCTCATTCTGATAGCAAGTGCTGCTCGTTCAAATCCCCTCAACAGCTACTCGCACCTTCGGAATGTCCAAGTTCGCAATACAAATTCACCCGCCTTTGACGATGAAACCGACTTGAGCCGCTTCGCGGTTGCAATTCGAACGTCCGTGGGTTGAATGCAGCCTTAATCTGGGGGTGAACTCGGAAAGATATCGGTCTCCTTCCCCGGGGGTTTGTCGTTTTGAGCGTCTGGAATTCCGCATCGCTGCATTGTCTTCTTCGGCGGAACGTTTTGGGACGAAGATCGAAGCGGCGGGCTGTGGCGGAGAGTCGTCCAGCTGGCTCCATCTGCCGGGAGACCTTGGAAGGTCGTTCCGCGGGCGCATGCCCAGCCTGCGAACGGCCTTCCTTCCTTCCCGACGCGAGCGGCTGGCATTCCGCGGGAGGTTTCCGTCGGCGCGTATTATTGCGCCCAGGTCGTTAAAACTAGCGCAAGTTGAGGGGGCGGGGCGTTTTAGAAAGAATGGGCGGAGCTCCAGACTTGGAGCTCGTTCCAACTCTCTTGCTTTCACCCCCCACCCCCTCTTTTTTATTGGAATTCACGGAAAATTTTGCACGAATGAGCGCGCTCGCCTCTTTCCAGTGAAAGGATCGCGAAAAGAAATAAACACAGAAAAAATAAATCTAATCTCGTTTGGCTTGCGCGCGCGCGCGCTATTTGAAAATGCGCACTCTTTTCCAGAGTCGCAAACGTAAGTTACACACCCATCAAAATTTCTGCTTCGGCGGCGGTGATGGACGAACGAAACGGCCCAAATCGCACAGGCTCAACCACGAGAATCGAATGCGACGTTCACAGCGGGACACTTTAGCGCGATCGCGGCGTCGGCACTCCATCGTTTTACTCATCGGTGTCGAAGGAGAATCAAACTTCACCGCTTTGGTTATTGCCCCGAATGAGTTCTTTCTACCGCACTAATGGCACGGCCGCTTGATATCACTGCCACTTCACTGAAGGTAGGGCGAGGAAAGGAAGGCAGAGGAGGAGGAAGCAGACAGAACGTTAAAGAGAGAAGAAGGTTTCCCCTCTCTTCCCCAGCGTTCCTTCAGCTTCCTCCTCCTCCTCCTCGGCCTTCCTTTCCTCGCCCTACCTTCTTGAGTTGCAACGGACTATAATCCAGAGGAGTTTCCTGAGTTGACCGCTAGAAGCGCTGCGCAAGCGGACACTACACTGCGTCTCACTGCAACTCGCCTACTGGCGAAGGCTACTGCCGTAGTGATTCAATCAGCGCGTCGGAAGGAGACACGTGACTAGGTGCGCACAGTGCCGTCAAAGCCAAGGGCGGGAGAGAGGAAAGCCGCTTTGGTGCGAATTTCGAATGGAAGGCGAGAATCTCCGAAGGGGACAGAAGCGACGTCTGGGACACACAAAGGAGGGGGCTCAGTAAGGAGGAGATCCTCCTTCCCCTCTTTTCCAACTGCTTGGGTTACGCCCCTGTATCTTTTGTTAAGGCTGTCACGTGCTTCGTCGTTCTATCGTGGGTAGCGCCATTTCGAATACTGTAGCGCCACCTAGCGAGCGTCAGATACCGCGGCCATGTTGAGTGGTTAGAAACGTCGACGAAAGTGCTCTTCGGGGCGCCGCTCTACGTTAGGTCTGCCTGTTGGATGCTCCAAAGTGCTGGAGATCCGACTTAGGCGCGTCTTCTGTTCTTGTGCGCCGCGAATGGTGCTTTTCAACTCATCGGGAAGGTTTCTTGCCCGCATTATGGCATCCGCCAGTGCGGCGATGCCGATAAGAGCGGCACTGAACGCACCGCCGATAGAAATACGAGCTGAATACTCAAAATATTGCATCAGTTTGCAGCGATTGAATTTCCCTTCATGTTTTTCGTCGTTTTAGGTGCAGTACACCGATAATTGTTTTGGCGTTTCGTGTCGTCCACAACAATGAGGTATAGTGTGAACATGGACACGCGAAATAAGAGTATCGCATTGAACGATCGAAGACAGCTCCCTCCGACTTGCAGATGTTTGTAAAGTTTTAATTGAAGATCCCGCGTCGACGAGCGTGTCCTTTGTCCAGAATTGAAAACAGCGAAGTCGAGATGGGCCCATTGCCGAAACGAGTCGTTCAATGATTCAACGATTCGACATCGACGCATGAGCACGTTTCAACAATACAAATCGAAGCCGTTTTTTTTTTTTTTAGCTACGATATGCACTAATTTGCAAAATGAGAACCCAATCGCGTTGTGACGGCCAACGTAAGTTCATGGCTCACTGCTATCGCGATTAAGGTGGCGATACCGATACCCCCGCCACGGGTGGTCGTACCCATCCGGAGGTGGATGCGGTGGAGGAGTAAATCAGTAGTCCGACGCGGTACTGATTCAGTAGTCCGACGCGGTACTGATTCGGTAGTCCGACGCGGTACTGATTCAGTAGTCCGACGCGGTACTGATTCAGTAGTCCGACGCGGTGCTGATTCGGTAGTCCGACGCGGTACTGATTCGGTAGTCCGACGCGGTACTGATTCCAGTAGTCCGGCACTGAACTGATTCAGCAGTCCGACGCGGTACTGATTCGGTAGTCCGACGCGGTACTGATTCGGTAGTCCGACGCGGTACTGATTCAGTAGTCCGACGCGGTACTGATTCAGTAGTCCGACGCGGTACTGATTCGGTAGTCCGACGCGGTACTGATTCAGTAGTCCGACGCGGTACTGATTCAGTAGTCCGACGCGGTACTGATTCGGTAGTCCGACGCGGTACTGATTCGGTAGTCCGACGCGGTACTGATTCAGTAGTCCGACGCGGTACTGATTCAGTAGTCCGACGCGGTACTGATTCGGTAGTCCGACGCGGTACTGATTCAGTAGTCCGACGCGGTACTGATTCAGTAGTCCGGCACGGTACCCCTCCACTTGTGGCGGAGAGATACCGCGTCGGCCTACTGAACGAAAGGGTCGCATGGTTTGACGCCAGCCGAGGGACAAGAGGAAAAGTCTTTTCGGAGGAATATAGCGCCTCCGCCGATTCTGGCACAAGTAACGCCATCTCGTGGTCCAGTGGCGAACCGTGGGTTTTGGTGCCTTTCGTGTCGCCGGTTTTCGTACCTTTCGTGTCGCCGTCGAGTTTTGGTAGCTTTCGTGTCGTCGACGTGTTTTCGCTCAAGGACTTTGAAGGTCGACTAGCGGGAACCGCGAAGAAAACTACCGAACTTGGAGAAACACGCGCGTCCAAGGCGTTCGTCCGGGTCGTTCGCTCGTTCCTGACCACTCAGTGAGGAGGAAACGCCGGCGTTCCTTTCCCTTTTCCTCCTTGCCCTCTTTCAATAAAGGGCCATAGCTTCCGCTCTTTGCCGTAGCGTCCGCTCTTAGCCAAGTAACGCCGCATCGGCACTGGCGGTTGAACTGGGTTCACAAGGCGGTTGCGAATGCTGTTGCTTAAAGATCCAATACAATTTTCACGCGCGTTTGATGATGAAATCGAGCGGACCAGCTTCATGGTGGCGATTCGAACGCCAGTGCGAATGCACCTTTACGGTGAAACGAAGTACAGCGATGCTTTTGCGTTGCTTGGACCTCGCAGCGCTCTCGCTCGTTCGCCGCCAGCTCCCTTTGCCGCTGTTCAGCGCCCACCAGGCTCGATACCATGCACTCACTGCGGTCACGTAGAGTAGAGTTAACTAAATGGCGGGGACAGAGTAGCACCTTCCTTTTCCTTTCGCCCTGTCATGCTATAGGCTCTTCCCACCACTGGAAATGACGTCCGTTGCTGATGTTGTAGTAGTTGTTCATGTTGTTGATGTTGCAGGTTTCGATGTGTGCTGTCTATGATGTCAAATCTTTAAATAAAAAAGATGGCCCGCCGTCCGCGGTGGGAGTCGAACCTGGGTTCGCTGCCTGTGAAGCGGAGGCGTTACCGTTGAGCTATACACTCCACAGCGTTTATTGGGACTTTTAGCAAACCGTTACCGTGTTCCGCATCCCGCTACTACCAGAGCTTTTGAAGCCCGGGTGATACCGTGACCGCGGGGCGCGCGCTTAAAAGCGTGCTTCAAAGGCTGCGGTATAGTGCGCTATATGCGGAACACGGTAACGGTTTTGCTAAAAGTTCCTGTTGTCACTTCTGGGTGGTATCGCTCCATGCACGGGCTCGATGCCTTCCGTTGTGCTTTGGTTGCGCGTGCACGCTCGAAGCTCACGAGACGACACCCCAAGTTTTATCGAAGGTATAGGCAAGAGCTCGCGCTGGACCAGGTAAACTGAAAGACCTCCCCGTCGTTCTCGTCTCGTCAGTGACGGACTCGAACGCGTCTCGCCAACACTATCATCACTGACCGCCGAAGAACCGCACGGCGTGGTGTATCATGATCTCTCTTCTCCCCGATTGGTTGTTAGGCGTTCATATCGACTGATGGCGCAATCCTAAAGGCCCGTTCACACTCTTGCAACCGAGTACGACTGAGAGAGACAGACCGGTTTTTAATCCTCTTGCGACGTCTTAGGACCGGGCGCGCTGCTGCGGAGATGGTCTATAAGACGTCGCAAGAGGATTAAAAACCGGCCTTGTCTCTCTCGGTCGTACTCGGTTTGCAAGAGTGTGAACGAGGCCTTAAGATGATAGGCACTCACCACGCCCTAGTCACACCGCTCGTACATCATACGAAAGACAAGATGTTCGCTACACACATGCCGACAAAACTATCGGCGGACTCGCTTCAAACGTCGCTTCGAACGTATCCGGTGACAATTTTTATATCACCAATGTGTCAAAACATCCAATAAAAAAAAAGTGAAGTGTGTTGCATATAAGTCTCCTGCAGACTGTGTGACTTTAAGCTGCCACGGATAGAGAGCGCTTCAACTGCTGGTTCACGCCGCGCGACGCCTTCGACTGCCTCGTCGTTTCGTTGAACTTGTTCGCCCAGCTTAACTACTACCAGTTCCTCCAAATAGTGTCCGGTCAGCGTTGGTCAGAGTTGGGCGCGCGTTGATGAGGAAAACGCGTGTGCAATGTGGGCGTTGCGTCGAGTCATGGCGCGGTGTTAAAGATTGAAATGAAGCAACGCCAACAACCACAACAGCAACAGCATAAAAAACAAATAAATTAAAGAAAAAATAAACAAACGCGCGAAGTAGAGCAAGGGCCCCCCTCGAGCCTGAAAACGCACAGGGAATAAATTGGCACGGCGATCCTCTTTCTCATTCCAATCAGCCGGCCTAAATTAATGAAGCAACACCGTTTTTTTATTTATTGTTATTATGTTTTGCTTCGCTTAATACTTAATTCAATCTGGCGCGCGTTTCTCACGTTGGAAAGCCGCATGTGCGTTTGCTGCTGGTGCCGCAATGGACGAAGCTTTACTCTTTCTCGCCGTATATGCGCCCTCGGGCTCTTAAAAGGCGTCGACGATCGCCTTTTTCTCTTTCTTTTTTTTTTTTACTTTGTGTGCATATACCGTTTCAGCCGCCAAGTTGTGGCTTTGTTTTGTAAGTTTCGTATGGCGTTCGTTGTATCGCGAGCGAGGACCGCCATAAATTTAATCTCGCATATCTCTCGGGACCTCCCCCTTCTTCCACGCTCGAATAAAATCCTGCGCGACTACTTTTCCGCAAAGCAATTGCGAGAGCCAATCGCTGTAATGAACGGAGGGAGCTCGGCGAATGAGCAGGCTGAGAGCGAGCGTGATGTTTCGCCGTGCCCAGTGCTACAACGCAGATTGTTTTGGGGAATTTCTAGGAATATAACCTCTTCCGTTCACGGCACTACGGGCGTTATTATTTTACCTGCACTGTTAGAGAGGGGGGGGTAATGAAAGGCGTTTACAATCCCCTGTAACGCCGAATTAGAGCGCAGCTCTTGAGGAGGAGGAGGAGGGTACGGAGAGGAGGGTATGCCCCTTACCTCATCCGTACCCTCCCCTCCTCCTCTCCTGCCCGCCTCCCATTTAGTGGTAGATTTCCCCGCTAAATGTAGCGGGGAAAATTTTCCGCTAAATTTAGCGGGAGAAGTTCACCCATAATGCAACGCGCGGTGACGTCACACGTGACGTCGCGTGTGACGTCATAATGGGAAACGTCCTATAATGCACCGCGCGGTTACGCCGACGGCGACGCCGACGCCGCTCAAGCCGGAAACGGGCGCCTAAGAGCTGCGCTCTAAAAAAACGTTCAAGTACGGGACATAGCCATGCTAACCACTCAACATGTTCTACCCTACTGAATTACGGAACATGTAACACAATTCCTTAGTACGGGACATGTTGTGGCAACAAGGTTAGCGTGCGAAGTGTCGCGTATGCGTATATCCGATCGCCTGGACCCCTAACCCGCCAAGGGGAAAAAAAGGGGAGGGTAGGACACACTAAGCAACGATAGACACCCTGCAACGGCGCTCACGCCGGATTGGCTGCTTGGCAATGCGCGTCAATTTAGATTTCGGATTCGGACGGCACGTGTATCACTGGGGCCCAGCCCCCCGCCTGCGTTCACGCCGCTTCGTGGCGACAGTCTGCGGCTGCTCATTGTAAAAATAAATAATAATTTAATTAAAGTAATCAACTGATTACAAAATTACTGCAAAAAGTAATCGATTCCAAGAATTAATTTGATTACTTGTAATGCAAGAATCTGATCGTCTGATCGTTGCTAAGGCGTCCTCCGCTCCCTCTTTTTTTTCTTTTTTCCCCTCTGCGTGCTGGGAAGCCTAGGCGATCGGATACACGCATCCCGTATACACCACACTGATTGTACAAGTCTGGCACGTAGCCTGCGGGGGGGGGGGGGGCATGGGCCCCCCCCCCCCCGAAACTCTTCCATTTTGCTGGGGCCCGCCCTCTCCCCCCTCCCTCATACAGCATTTTGTCATGGGCGGGCCTTCCCGAAAAAAAAACTCTGGCTACGTGCCTGGCAACAAGTGCTGTTTTCTGCTACGCGGAGTGCAAGTTCGTCTGCTTCTTTTGCAGAAGTTGTGGTGACGTCAGAAAGACGCCGAGCTCTGATTGGTCTTTTTGGCGAAATGCACCGCAAGACAGGGACAAGTAAGGAAGACAACACAAGTGCTCTGTCCCTGTCTTCCGGCGCGCATTTTGTCGAAAGAGATCATGTACCAACTGGTCCATCTGTCACTAGTAATGCTCCGATAGGTTCTGAATGAAAGATAATGGGTAGACCTCGAGACAGCTAGCTTTGAGGTCTCCCACTATCCTTCAATCAGAGCCAATCAGAGCTCGGCGTCTTTCTGACATCACCGCAACCTCTTGCGCGAGAAGCACACAAGTTCCTTTCCGCACAGCTAGGGAAAAGTGTGCCATGATGTTCAAAAACAGTGCATGGTCTGTTGGATACGATGTACGCATATATTTCATTTTTACATCTGACTGCACAGTCACCATTTTGTACAAGGTATCTCCCCCCAAAAAATAAATAAAGAAAGAAAGAAAATAAAAATTAAAGCCGCTTACAACTCTTTGTAACGCCGAATTAGAGCGCAGCTCTTGAGGAGGAGGGGAAGGCACCGGGGGGGGGGGGTCACGTGACCTGGGGGGGGGGTCATGTGACCTCGGGGGGAGGGGGGTCACGTGACCTCGGGGGTCACGTGACCTTACGGTTACGCCGACTCCCTCAAGCCGGAAACGGGCGCCTAAGAGCTGCGCTCTAAAGGGAGGTGTTTGTTTTTTACTGCAAAAATAAAGTATGCGTTGCCGGACGCTCAGTGTTCATGAAATTTAATGCAAGCAGTCTCGATCATACGACAAAGTTTCAGAGCCTGTCGTTATTTGAGTCAAACGTTATAAGTCCGACTCTGGGACATTTTTACGTAGGGGAATGGCTGCCCACGAATACACGAAGGTGAATGGCATGAGCTTACAGGAACGGGCCTTACTTTTTCCCTGAACGTTTTTGAAAATCACTTATAAACTTTCGAAGAAGGTTACAAGTTCTAAAATATTGCCATCTGGTCGAGACTGCTAGCTTCAGATTTGCGCGGAAACAGCGCTTGTCCATGCATAGTTTATTTTTGCGGTGAAAAAAACACTGTAAATGTTTTAAGGGGTA